>JANKKI010000280.1:600000-1063145 GCA_025175665.1 Cinchona pubescens | reverse complement strand
AAGAGGCATTTTATTTTTTACTTAACCACGGAAAAAAAAAATTATAGTTGCCTAACATAGGGACCAAAATTACAATACACTTAGCCAAAACATGACATCTAAAGGACCCTAGTTATTAAACCCGACCCAAGAAAGAATCCAGTAGAAGAGGTGAGCCAATGAGCTGTTGGTTCAATCGATGAGTCACCAAAATATATTAGTTTATAAATTTATAGTACTTTAAAATTCTTAGGTACATGACATGTAGTGAATATATTAATAAAATATGTCATACCAACTTTTTAATTAATTATAAATAATTTTGTACATAATTTAGCTAAAATTTATAATGATAAACAACTTAAATTGGAAGTCTAATTTTAATTTCTGTTTGTGTAATTTGAACAAATATATAGAAAATGATACTTTCATTATTTATTAAATAGTGACTTTATCGTAATATTATTTTTTGGGTAGAACCACTGGTAGTTTGGTGGTGAGTAGGACACCCGTTTAATTACATACAATGTCTATAAAAGTTACAAAGAGAGGACTAGACCTGGACCTCCAAGTTGAGTACATTTCAAGAGAACCCTAAGTAGAGAAAATAAAAACTATACTAGAACATGAGATAAAATAAAGCAATACTCTCATCAAGCTTCTGAAGGCATTTAGTGTGATTACAAACCATATCAACTACTAACTTTCAATCAATTTCATCAGTTTGGGGAAAAAATTGTTATCCTGGCAAAGAGATAAGCTTTCCAATAGGCTTTTAAGTTCAACCTCTAGACTTGTTCCCGTACCAAAAAAATGAGAAAAACCAAGAATTACTCTTATTGAGAATCATATTATTTCACTATCCGATAAGCCCGATTACTAAGTAATGAACCATGCACATTCAACTTGAAGGTGTGTTGTTGGGGCCTTGACTACTGAGTGTCCTAAAATTTTGTACAAACTACAGTTCAATCTTCAAGAATTCGTTTTATCATAATATTACAATTACAAAACAGGTTTGGTTATTTGTTTAGGTTTTTTAAGTTTTAGTAGCACAATATTTTATGAAGTATTTTATTGCTGTAAAAAACATAATAAAAGTAAATATGCTTCTTATTTCAAGACATTTATGGTTTTTTTAAAAAAAATAAAAAATAAATGGTAGTTATTTTATTTAAAAGAGTTTAAAAGGAAGTTATTTAAAAATAAAAACGATGGATCCTACATAATAAGGGATGCAGTCGAGTGGTGGAAGGTGGTGTGAGTTGAGAGAGAGTCTTGAGTGTTTGTTAGAATAAAATTTTATTTTTAGCTCATTCTTTAAATTTATAGAGAAATATTATCTTTAATTATCTTTTTCTAAAATCCTCAATTTATGCATACATCTTATTGTGTTTTTTTTCCAAAAGAGTTACGAAATTGAGAGTGCATCCTAAACTAAAAGAGTTACAAAATTGAAAGTGTATCCTAAACCATCATATATATTTGTGCTGTTAAAAATAAGTTAGGAAAACAAAATTCATTAAGGCTAATGATTTTGACACTCTAAACTTGGCTTCAAACAGTCCATTCCTATATTTCTTCGACTGAAGTGACTCATATACCTATAACTTGTATTCTATAACCATATGTCAAAATTACTTAATGACAAGGCAATAAATCAATTGTTTCATTATATTAGGCAATAAATCAATTATTTCATTATATTAGGCAAAATACATTATTTAATAGAAATTAATAATGCCTACAACAAATTGACACTCCAATAAGTTCAAAAAACGAAAATCGAAGTGAAATATTATGGACAACTTGAAAGGATTATTAAATAAGCCATGCATCAATCTAATTATAATAGTAAGACCCAATTTAGGATGAAATAAAGGACATCCTATCAATTCAAAATATCTTGAACCCATAAAAAGTTACAATAGAGACAGCTATTGTACCCTCCATATATTAGTTTTTTAAATGGATTATCCATTGTAAGTTCTCCATTTCCTTGTTAATTAAGAAATTTAATGTTCTATTTTAATTGAAAAAAGAGAATATAATTTACTTTAAGAAAAGTAATAATACCATAATCAATCCAACAAAACATATAAAAATCTTCATAAATAGACAATTAATAAAAGAATTTAGATACAGATGACAATGTTATAATTAGAATTGTATATGGCCATTTAACTCATTTTGATTAATCAAAAGTAATGATATAGTGCTAAACATTATTTGGAGTAATAAAATAGCATTTATTAATTGTGCAAAACCTTTATCTATATAAATAAGGTTTATTATATATATAGAGAGAGAGGGATAGCGAGAGAAGGGGTTACAATTAATAACTTTCACAAAATTAGGAAGATTGTTAGTTTACTATGTCTAAATAATATTATTCTTGCAACCTCATTACATCTAGTTAGTATTTATAACAAACTTTTAAGATCAATTTCTTTTTTTTTTTTTTTTTTTTTTTTATCTTCTTGCGAATTTATATTTATTGTTAAATAACTACTAAATGTCAACAAATATTATTTTTAAGTGATTATGTAATCGTAATACTTTTAAAAATAATTTTAGTATTATTAGCTGTTAATTTTTATCTACTTTTGGCATCATGTTTATATACATGCTTTATATGGTGAAACTTAAAGTCAACTGTTTAATTGTTAGAAATATTATTTTCTTCTTTTAAATGTACAAAATAGCTATCATGTTTTATTATATTCCATACAATTATGACATTATATATATATAATTTTAATAAAATCAAATACATATTCAAATTTTGTTCTCAACTCTCATTTAAAATTTTGTTTTTATAGTTTACTGGTTGTCTTTTAAAAAATAATTAGTAGATTGTATTAGAGATTTAAAAGTAACCTTAATAATATATATTCTCCACTTCAATTATGCTTTCTATTGCTAGAAGTGTTCTTTTTTCATTTTCTAATCTAGAAAAAAAAAAACTCCAACCTTCTTTTACTATATGATCTTCACAAATTAATTTTAGAAATTGCATAATTTTAAATGGAGTATACAAATAATATAATTCTAATACGAGTTGAATATTGGTTATAGTATAATAAAATTAATTTTGTACCATACATTATAGCTAGCAAAAAGGCCTTTTTTTTTTTTTTTTTTAAGAAGTAGCAGAAAAAATGTCGCAGGCAAAATTAGTTTTAGCTTTTTTTTTTTTACCTATTTATCACTAACGAACTAAGGATTTTGATATCTTAATTTTTTTGACCATTTATGAATCTTAAGCTATTAAGTTCATTTATTTCCAAATATGTACAAGAGAAATATGGTAGATTCAAACTAGTATGTTGTTACTATCGTACACATGTTCAATTATAGTCTTTCAAAATATAATTAATTTTAACGTAAATTTTCAATAATTATTTATAGCTAGGAAGGAAGCATGAAGATTTAAATGCAAATTTAATAATCGTATCATGTTCTTACTTTTAAGAGGTCTGGTATTGAAATTTTTAATACATATTAATTAAGAATTCTATTATTATAACTATCAAATAATCATTGATTAGAAAAAATAAATATATATCAAGTATATTTGATTATGACAAAAATACCAATAATTAAAAATTTTGATAAATACTTCTAAAATGTTTTTATTGATGATATATATTGATAAAATCAAGCTAATTCATACTAAACAAATAATATTTCTAAATATTGAGGTTAATTTTGACCATTTACAACTAAAAAAAATTATGTTTATTCACATTCACAAAATGAGTTTTCATCCTCTATTTTTTCATGGAAACAACATAACTATATGTTTTCATAACAATCACATATAAAAGTCATACTAGTATTATTATATATATATAAAAAAGAAAGCCATAAGTGTACCATTTCATTACTATAGTAAACATGTCTAATTTATTTTTAAATTTCTTAATTAACAAGGATATGAAGACTTAATATATCACTTTTATGTGATAGAAATATAAATATTTCAATTGCTGTCTTATTAATTATATTTATAATTATTTTTGTCTCATTTTTACTTTATAATTCGTAAAATTTAAGGATCTTATTACTTACTTTTGTTTGTATTTATATTGTTTAATTATTAAAATTTTTATGCAACCATCATTAATTTAATATTATTGTAAAAGATAAATGTAGATATTATGCACGGGATATTTATCTAGTATACTAAAATACAATAAACATTACTTGTATTAAAAACACATTTAATTTAAAAATTAAATCATTAGACACATAGTTTGGATAGGGAAAATGAAATGGAAAACAAGTTGAAAGATAAGAAATAAATGCGAAAAAAAAGAAAAAATAATTAAAATAGCATTAGTAATTTTGTCCAAAATATGATGAAGGAGGTTAAGATTTATTAAATTAGTTGAGGGTTAAATGTGGATTTCGGTAAAAAAGGACATTTCGTCAATGAACTAATATATGGAGGGTACAATAGTCATTTAAGTTATCATGTTAATGGAGATAGGGTTTTTGTCAGTAGACTATATGTCAACAGTGCAACATACCTAATAAAATTGTTGAGGGTGTATTTTCCAACTTCGGTGAAAATTGGATGGGACTAAGAATGTTCAAACTCAAGTCAACTCGAAAATCTAACCCAACTCAATCTAACATAAAAAATTGAATTTGAGGTTGAATTGCTAATAAATACCTGAAACATTTTGGGTTGGGTTAGTTTGGGTTTTGTTTTTTAAAACCCAATACAATAACCCAATAACTCAATATAATTTACATATAATTTTATTTTTCTTTTTTTTCTTTATTTTCCAATTTCATATAATTTATACTTTAGTTTCATTTCATTCTTCATCTAACATTTATTTAGCATATTCTATAATTTTTCCTGATTATTCTTAGTTAAACATTTAATTTTTGACAAAAAATTTATAATGAAGAATCTTGGATACTAAAATTTTTTTTTCTTTTTTTTTTAATTTTAACCCAAATAACCCAAAAACTCAAATAACTCGCTTGAGTAATACTTGGGTTAGGTTTACTTGCATTTCAATATTACTTGGGTTTGGTTTTGGTTTATTTTTTCAACCCAATGAAAATCCTAAACCAAAAACCCGCCAACCCAGTTATCCAACGCATGAGCATCCTAGATTGGCATTTTAGTTTTATCCTAGATAATTTTTTGCTATAGCTAGGGGTGTTTAAACTCAACCCAACTCAAAAATTCAATCCAACCCAAATAAATTTGGAGTTAAATAGGTTGGGTTATTAAGTTTCAAATTATTTGGGTTGGGTTACTAGAAACATGTTAGTAACCCAACCCAAATAGTTGGCTTAGGTTGTGTTTTTCAAAATTCAACCCAACTTAGTAACCTGATAACCCAATATAATTAAATCCAACCCAAACCAGTAAACCAATAACCCAATATAATTTACTTATAATTTTTTACTTGTAATACTTTCTCTAACTATTTCATATAGACTTATAAGAGACAGAATCTTTTCATTCTTCACCCAATTTTTTTTCTAGAAAGAGTTTTCTTTTGATTATTGAGTTAACCATTTAATTTTTAACAAAACATAATTTATAGTGGATGATTTTAAAAAATTTTTTTTATTTATTGGAGTCTCTTATACACATCTAGATGTGAATAAGAGACTGAGCAATTATCGGGTTTACTTTTGTATCCTATCCGTGTCTAATTTCAGGAATAATTCTTGGGAAAACCTGCCACACCGAACCAGAAAACTCATTAACCCAATAATCTAACCCATGTATACCTCTAATTGTGGCTTATCATTTCCCAAGAACTATTCTTTAACGAATTAGACATGGAATAAATAGGATACAAAAGTAAACCCAATAATTCAATCAATGAATACCCCTAACTATGGCAATATCATTTGCTTAGAACAGTTATTTCACGAATTGGACATAGATAGGACGCAAAAGTATAAAAGAACTTTTTTTGGGGGGAATAGGATTAGAAGTAGCCCACAATAATGAGATCAATATCGCCATTAATAATTACAACTCAATAAGATGATAACTAACCCACAAATAATGAGATAAATATTAACATGATGTTAAATTAAACTCCCACTAGAACCCATGACCTCTAATTTCTAAGGTCTCAACTATGGTTGTTTTACTACTAGACTAAGGTCACTATAAAAGGACTTTTTATATACAGCTAAGTGACAGTAGTTTGTTGAAAATTTAATTTTTGGACGTGGGAACCATTAAAATTGGTATAAGGCAAAAATTAGTTGGGCTCCTAAATATGAGGAAACTTTCATACTTTTCGTTCTAATCTAGGAGTTAGTCATAACAGAATGTTTTATAAGTTTTAACCAAGCATAAAAATAACTATATTTAAAAGAGGAGGTATACACCCTCTTAATGTTTATATTTCTGTAGTGGTAGAATTACATATACAATAAATTTTAATATTACGAACACTACTTATCAGAGGAGAGTTTTTATTTTAACGAAGTGTTTAAAACTAGGGATGGGGTACACTTAAAGTATAAAATAAGAGATAAGATTTTGAAAAACGGAAAATCGCCAAAATAGTTCTTCAACTTTTTCACTTTAGCCAAAATAGTCCTTTAACTTTTTTTTAGCCAGAATAGTCCCTCAACCTTTTTTTTAAAATCTTATCTCTTATTTTATACTTTAAGTGTACCCCATCCCTAGTTTTAAACACTTCGTTAAAATAAAAACTCTCCTCTGATAAGTAGCTGTCTCTTATACACATCTAGATGTGTATAAGAGAGACAGGTATTAATATCCATGGTAAGTTGAGGACTATTTTAAAGTAAAAAGTTGAAGGACTATTTCAGATTTTCCTTTTAAAACTTCATTTGTGTTTTAAATGCTTACAATCTTTTAAAGCCAAGTTAGTGGTTCCTAAAAGACGGTAGAATTCTCTCCTAAGATTTCAAAGGAGTTTGTAATTTGTTAGAAGATTAAAATTTGTAATCTTCCTAATTTTTTAATAAAAAAATACAAGTGGCACATATGTATTGACCGAGAAGCCTATTCGGCGAACCATGACAAACTTAAAACACTTTTTGGAATTAATTGAAGATAAATCAGCCCATATGCCATCTTTATGTGATTTAAGTATTCGCAATTGAAATTAATTCTTCGAAGTAGATAAATGGTTTATTGCCACAAGTGCCACGAATGACGGTGATTGAATGAATCTTCTTGATTTTAGATAAGAAAATTATCAACATTTTTCTGAGTAATTATCATTAGAATAAATCTTTTTCCCTTAAGGTCCCATGTGGATAAACTTAACAACTTACATAGCATATCTTTCTACTCTATATATATATACTACAGTCTATCGCCATTCATCTAGAGAAGTAACAAAAGCTGCTACCATTTTCAATCATAAAGGAGTTTCACGTACCACAGGATCGAAAAAGGTAAAATCTTAGTAATGAACTATAAAAAGCGTTTAGAGAGCACATCCTCATCTTGAATCCATACCACCCGAATGCAGAATGCAGTAAATATTTATACCATTCATTAATATGCCTTTGTGGATAAAGATCCTTTATGACCCTCCTCCTGTACGAGGTTTGAACTTACCATAACCCATTGTGTTACTTTTACTTTATCATATACTACATTGAAACAATCTAGTCTCGTAAGGTTAGAATCATATACAATAAAACAATTAATCTAAGAAATTTCATCTCAAAAGGGACAAAAAAACTTGTGAAAATATTTGGTTTGTATTTTATAAGTAACTCTTTTTTTATTTTTTTCCTATTGAAATGACATTTTATTTTTTTTAGGTAAAAGGAAGAAAAAATTCCATTGGGTCGTCTTCTAATTGGATTATTGGTTCTTGCATTGTTTCATTATTGTGGATTTATGTTTCCACAAGTTTACGGATTGAATACTCATCTTAATATTGAGAATCAGCAACTATCACCAAGTTATCGGATAAACAAGTTCAACAGAAGCAGTTTTCCTCGTGGTTTTATATTTGGTGCAGCATCCTCAGCTTATCAGGTATTAAATACTTTGAATATCCCATTCTTTTTTTTATTATTATTTGTTTTATTTTTTTGGTCTTTTACTCCATTTTGGAGGAAAGGGCTCATTTTTATAGAGGAAACTCTTTTTCTCTTTCATTTATTCTTTTGTTTCGAAAATAATTCCATTAATTAAGTCTATTTTTTCCAGGTTGAAGGTGGTTGGAACGCAGATGGCAAAGGCCCCAGTATTTGGGATCATTTCACCCACAAGTTTCCAGGTCCACTAAGCCAAGAAACAATTTTAAAAATGATATATGTGAAAAAAAACTGTTCCGTTATAAGTTTTCATAAACATTTCATGTCTTAGAAGAAAAAATGTGTATTCTATTGAATAAATTTTTAATATAAATTAAGTTTTGTTTTTTAATCGAGTTATAAATCCTCCATCATAAGTTTCGTTTTTATTTTTTAGTCTTCGAAATCAATACCATCAGTTTGGTACTAAACTGTAAGCAATCTCATATTTTTTCACTTTCTATTCAAACTTGTATAAATTCTCCACACTTTTTAATAGTTTTTTCGTAGTTTATAATGAAAATACAAAATTTAACTCTTTCTAAACATATATATATTACACGCCTAACGAAAACATCTAAGTGCAGATGTTGCAAATAATTATATGAAATCATCCCGTACGTTGTAATAAACCCTTGTACTTTACAAAAATTCAAGATAGAATTTTTGTTAATTATACAAATCCTTTTCTATATTTCTTCTGTTCTAATATATTTGTCACATTTGACTTTTTTTTGGTTAACAACATAACTTTTAAATCTTCAATGTTTTATAGATTTTGTAACTTTTTTAAAGATTTCAACTTTTTGTGTGGTAATATTTGATATAAATTTCACTTTTAGTAATATTTCATAAAAATAAAATAACATTTGACTTTTTTGGTTAACAACTCAACTTTTCAATCCTCAATGTTTTATAGATTTTATGACTTTTTTTAAAGATTTCAACTTTTTGTGTGGTAATATTTGATATAAATTTCACTTTTAGAAATATTTCATAAAAAGAAAATAAATTTGATTGCAAAATTGATCCGTATGACCACAAGTTGAAATTATAACAAAATAAATAGAAAGGTTGAAAGTATATGATAGGACTTGGAGTCCCTACATTTATTTTTGAAAATTTTGAAATAAAGTTACCATTACTATTCTCACTTTTAATTTTTTTTAATTAAACGTATTTATGTTCAATATTTAAAACCTGTTAATATATGGATATTGATACTAATCAAAAACTACCTATCAAAAATGATTTAGAAATATTCTTGTTGCCTAAATAATTTTACGATATAATGATTTAGAGATATTCTTATTTTTTTAAGCAAGATATTTGTATTGTTACCTATCAAAATTTTAAAAGTTCATTTACAAAAATAATTCATTGACTAAATTTATTCTTTACTACTAGTAAATATTTTAATGTTTTTAGTTTATTAATCTATCTTTATTAGAATTTGTTTTTTTCAAATGTTTTGACTGCGCGCTTCTCCCTACTGGTATATCGTGGTTTTTGAACTCTTGCCAAATAGTTGCAGTTATTTTTTTCCTTTTTTGTTTAGTTTCTTGACTATTATGAAATTAAATAGATCACATATAAATGTCACACCGTGTGTTAATTTTTTTTCTTTCTTTTCTAATATTATAGAAAAAATACAAGACCACAGCACTGGAGATGTGGCTGCGGATTCTTACCATCTTTATAAGGTAATAACAAGTCAAAGTATCATTGCTTAATTACAGTACTTCTTGTCCATGATATGTATTACTTAATAGTTTAGGTAATTTTATGGTACATTATGTTAGGGCATCATATTCTTGTGATATAAGGTTTGTACGGTATAGTCTTTCAGATGACATATTATTGTATTATATAAATATTTAAAATATAGCAGTATAGGATGTTAACAGAATTTGAGAATTTTTTAGTGTTAAGAATCTTTTGTTCCACACATGTCATACTACCAAATGAACGGTCAAAATTAATCTACTAAAATTATTCCACAGAATTTTAATAGTTCATTAAGTGGTGTGATAGAGAATGATATAGAACGTCAGAAGATTCTATGCCATTTTTCACTTTATAGTATTCTCACCTAGATGTTCAAATGCACATATAAACATTATCTACCTTTTTTCCCTGCACATGAAATTCATATACATGCCAACGAGAAATTCCTACATAGATCAGGACATTGACATTCTAAAAATAAATACATCATTCAACATCAAATTATATCACTTAATTAGGTGATGTGTTTATTTTTGGATCAAATAATCTGTGACACTATATCGTTGACCTAATTGTATGTAAGAATTTTCCTATGCCAAACTAGATTCGTGTTAGCAAATTTATTTCATTTTTCTTTGTCATTATTAGCAATGAATGACACTATATCATTAACCTAATCTATGTAAGAATTTCTCTTTACCAGACTAGATTTGTGTTTCGACAATAACAAATTTATTACATTTTTCTTAGTCATTTTTAGCAATGAATTACTCGTGGGGGAACAGGGACGGGCAGCCCAAGAGTTTTAAAATTATATAGTTTCCGTTGAAATTTTTAAGAATTTTATTTCACCATTATAAAAATTAGAGTTTTCCAGCTATAAAATTCTACAAAAACTATAATATTGTTCCAAAATATATGTCTTCCTCAAAGAATTTCGAAATTAATTTATTTTAATGTTTTGATTAAACACTCATAAAAATTAGGCTTACTCCATTAAAATTTTACAAAGCTAAAAACTAAACTGTTAATATACGTCAATATAACCCACCAAGGTTGTGTGCCACCAGTACACAAGCTTGTAAAAAAAACGTACTAAAAAAGCACACGTACTCACATTATAAAATCAGACTAAAATTATTATTAGAATCCACTCAATGATTACTTGGAAGGAATCAAGTCTTCATGCAAGAAAAATAACTACTATATAAAGATTAGGGCCAAGTTCTACGGACCGTGGATTCTCGGAAGTGTAGTCAAAAGAATAAATTATATGGCGTGAACTTGTTTTTTTCTTCGAGAAAAGTTATATTGGGTGTAATGTTAGTTTAGTTCGCCATTTTTACTTATTTTTTCTATGTTATATGACATACATATGGTTTAATTTTTTACCTTCAATATTTATTTTCCTCCAAAAAAATATTATATACAACGTACTGAATGTATATTTTCTAAAATTTCCTCCCCATTTCACTAACATGATCATAGTTAGGGGTGTCAATCGTGTCGTATTGTGAGTTCGTGTCATAATCGGTTTCGGGTCATAAAACCTCTATCCTAACCCTTTCCAATTAATAATCGTATCGTGTAAATTGACCTGTTTAATTCCGTGTCGTGTAGTGTCTGGCCTGTGCAACCCGTTTACTATAATAGTACTAAATTAACCCAACAAAAAATTTATGATATGAAATAATGACTCTCTGCTTAGAATCTATACTCTTATACATTTTTAAAGATTAAAATTGAGAAAGTCACAGTTATCTTAAATACCTAAAATCTTATATAATTTCATATAAAAATACAGTATTGCATTTATAATGTGCATTTTTTACTCCAAAGTCAACCTTAAAAGTCATCTATTTTTACTCCGAAGTCAACCTTAAAAGTCATCTATAATAGAGAATTTTAATGTAAATAAATAATAGAAAGTAAATTATACATGAATCTTAAAAAAGGTATAATATAATTTTAGATCAATCATGTCGACCCGTTTATTTTCGTGCCGACCCATTTATTTTCGTGTTGTAAACGTGTTCGTGTCGTAAACGTGTTCGTGTAATAAAACTCCAACCCTAACCCGCTAAATACCCCAAATTTCGTGACCTAACGTGTTGTCATGTCGTGTCAAAAATTGACACCCCTAATCGTAGTTGAATTTTTTCATTAGTTGATCAAATTTTGAAAAAAAAAAAAGAAGAAAAAATATATGTTTTTGAACTTCAATTGGTTTTGAAATCTCAAGTTTCTATTTATTATTCATTAAATTTCAACTATTTTTCATTAAGCAAATATATCAAATTGGATTGTTAGTTATACAAACAAAAGATAAGTTTTACTGTAAAAGACAAAAATTTATATGACCATCGAACAAAAATACTGATAATTTTTTTTTTCTTGCAAGATACAATTACCTTATACTTTATATCATTTATTTATGTTATTGTTCAAATTATACAATAAAACTAAACATGATAAAAAAGCATTATTGTCAAATGAAAATTCTTCTTTCTATAATAATACAATAAGCATATTAATTTCTTTTTCTTCACTTGTGATAGAAGAAAATGCAATATTAGATCAAATAAAATAACAGAGATGTTTTTGACATATTTATAAGAGATTTAACTTTAAGATCAATCAGATTTACGAAATCTTTATTATCTAATGAAGTAGAAATATTGACTTTGTTTATATACAAGAAAGTAGAGATTTTGTTTAACCACATTTGAGAAAAAAATTTCTTTAGAACAAAACTTTGGAGGCAATACGAAGAATTTAATAAAATATTAGGTAGGGGGAGTGGCCAAGTAGGAGATTTATTCGAAAATAGTTAAAAAATCACATGGCCAATTTCAAGTTCCGCCTCTCCTCCTTCCGTCATTGTTGTACATTGTTGCATTGTATAAATTTTTGTAACATAGTATATTATATGTTAAACACATTTAAAATATAATGGATAGTTCCTATATGTTAAATATAGTTAAAATATAACAGAATAGTTTATAAAGTAGAATTTTTCTTTGTGATATTTGTTTCCTTTTAAAGGCTAATAACTTTACCATGCCAAAACAGGAAGATGTTGGGCTATTGAAGAAAATGAACATGGATGCTTATCGCTTCTCAATTTCATGGTCAAGAGTATTACCAAGTAAGATTTTATTTATTTGCATTTCTTAAAAGGCCTCACAATTTTCTTTGTCGATAGCAAATTTAGTGGGGTTAAAAAGTGGTTAAGTGAATTTTGTATTAAATGAGATACAAACCTTTGGACCTTCTTTTTATTATTTATTTTACGTTGTACAGGTGGAAAGATTGCTGGAGGTGTGAATGAAAAAGGAGTCGAGTACTACAACAATCTCATTAATCATCTTCTAGCTAATGGCAAGACTAGCTATTTCAACCCTAGCCATTTATATGGATATTGTAATCATCTTTTATTTTCAAATGACAAACAAAACTGTATTTTGTAATAAATGTAGGTATAAATATAGTGTTATTACTCTCTTCCACTATCTACCTCTTTAGGAAAATTTTTTTGCTACTCACTCTACATTGCAGAGTAGATATTACAGACTGAATGAATATTACAGACGATTAGATGATCAAAAAGTTATAGAATTCATTTAAAGTCATTTTAATTACTGTCATACCAACTCTATATTACAAAATGAATAGGAAAACTTACTCTTTACGGATAGTACCAGGAAATGATATGCACTTGAACTTGCAGACACGATTTCCATGGCTATGCAAATATTTGTTTTGAGAGATTTGGCGATCGAGTAAAGCAGTGGATTACGTTCAATGAGCCATGGAGTTTCAGTACAGAAGGTTATGATAACGGGGCATTGGCCCCAGGTCGATGTTCTTCTTGGATGAATAATAATTGCACGGGTGGTGATTCAAGTATTGAACCGTATCTAGTGACACACAACCAGCTTCTTGCTCATGCACAAGCAGTAAAACTATACAGGATAAAAGTATCAGGTTAATTCTACTAGAAATCTAATTCATTGTCACTATCACAAATTCTGTAAAAAATTGTACTTATACTCATCATGGCTAATTCGTTTATTAATGTAACTGTTGTGTCTTAGGCTCATCATAAAGGAATAATTGGAATGACCGTTGTTGCTTCTTGGATGGTGCCATTATCGAATTCTAAGGCCGATAAACATGCGTCTAAACGAGCCATGGACTTCCAGCTTGGATGGTAAGTAGCTATTTAGGATCAATCAATGTGTGCAAATAAATTCATTGGGGCTTATTTAGTTGCCATCTATGAATTTTTTAGCTCCTAATTGATTGATTAGGAGAAATTTAGGAATCTCCTCCCAACCTCCCTTCAAGATATTTTCTACTTTTTATAACGCACTGAGTGATGCTAGCTCCTTAGAATAAAATTTAAAGAGAAATATATATAGTCACATCAAATTCTAAATATATCATTCTATAATATCCTCGCAGGAACATGGATCCGTTGGTTTTCGGTAAATATCCCAAATCAATGAGAACCTTGGTTAGGCATCGTAAAGTGTTACCTAAGTTCACCAAGGAGCAATCCCAATTATTAAAAGGATCCTTTGACTTTATTGGGTTGAACTACTACAGTGCTTTTACGTGGAGGATGCAAGTGGACTTAAGAGTTCAAATCTTAGTTTCTCTTTTGATGCTCAAGCTAATTATAGCATAGGTATGTTTAACTACTAATTCAGTTTTTATTTTTTTTAAATTTTTTTTATAACTTTTGGGGCTGTACTCTAAAGGTGGTGTTTTTCCCCCTCCTAAATCTACACAATACTTTAAACAGTTGCACGGCATGGGAAGCTAATAGGTGCACAGGTTTGTATAAGTTTTGTTGATTTCCTTAATTAATTCATGGAAGTGATGAAATTCGTTGATGTTATATTGCTGCTTGCACTGCATGGTGATAATATAGGCAGGTTCAAGTTGGCTCCATATTTATCCCAGAGGAATTCGGGATCTTTTACACTACGTAAGGCATAAGTATCACGATCCTATAATCTACATAATTAGAACCATCGGTAACGCACTTCACATTTGTGCTTTCTTTAAATTTAGATTTCTATAACATCATTGGTTTCTTCGTGAAATCGGTCACCTTATTTTATTTATTTTTTTAGTTGTCACGCATCTTATTAATATAGTGTTATTGGCCCACTCAATATGTATGTATAATTGTACCAATTTTTTTTTTAAAATACAATTAAATTAGAGGTCTGTGTGTGCAATTTTGTAATGAGTATTTTAGTATTTTAAGCATTTAGGCTGAAAATATTACAATAAAAATAGAGTTAGAAGAAGTAAGTATTATTTTTAAAAGTTTAAAAATACTAATCGATATTAGCATAACCTCAGAGGAACCCTAAAATATTAACAGTGCCAATGTATAAAATATTAGTTGTTAGCTTTTACAGCCTATTAATAGATTATCCTATTGGACAGAGATAATCCTAGAATGCCTCGGGAAACAGCCCTTAAAGATTTCTTCAGGATAAAATACTACTATGATCACCTTCAATACCTTCACAAAGCAATCCGGTATGTGTATAATGAGATACAGGAAAAAAAATAATAATAACACACTCATTGAAACTAAAAATACATATATAGTTGCATGACTCGAATAACCAATGTACCTTTACTGTTGTAGGCCTGATTTATCTTACTGGATTCTCTTTATTGTGTAGATTAACTTCATATTTGTCCAGCGCTGGTGCTAAAGTGAAAGGGTTTTCGGATGGGCAGAGTGGATAACCTTGAATGGAACTCTGGATATACTTGTTCGGCATCAATTTTGTTGATTTTAAAAATGGGATGAAAAGATACCCAAAACTCTCAGCAAATTGGTTCAAGAAGTTCCTTCAACAGTGAATGTTTGACAAATTGGAATCTTAATTAGGACTCTTTACAGTTTCTATTTCATGACAAAACCATGATCGATGGAAAGAGAAGGCAAAATGCCCATAGAATAATTTGTTCTTTTCCCAAAACCTTCTTGTTGGTTTTAGTTTGTGTTCAATATAAACTCTTGCTCCTATTTTGCTCATTCCTGTAAATCCTTTTTCTGCTCCTTCTACATGCTGTAGGAAATATTTAAACCAAACCTTTATTTTTTAATTAGTTAAGGAAAATTCTACGGTATCTTTTAGGAACCATTTCCTTCTACTTTAAGAACTTGTATAATACAACACTATGTACTTTAAAAACTTGTACTGTATAAGTTCTTAAAGCCAAGGAAATGGTTCCCTTAACGGGACTGTAGAATTTCCCATTAGTTTATTCAGTTTTAGTGGTCACTTGTCTTATATTTATTGGTTGGTGTGATAAAGTGTATTGTAAGTTTTTTCTTTTTCCCTAGTCTATACCACGTGAGATTACTTCAACTAGTACCAATGTTTTGACTACCGGACCGGCCATTGAACCGGTGGCCAGTCCGGTTCGCTGATCAAACGGAATCTAAACCGGATCCGACCGGTTGAACAGGCCGGTTCACTAATTTTGGTTTTTTTTTTTTTTTTATTACCAAAGTGTGATATAATTTAAAATGATCTAAAATATATTTATATAAAATCTAAAATAGAAGTGAAACACTATTTTTGAAGTATTATAGTCCTAATACCCAAAAATACTAATCAAATTTCTAATAAGAAAAGTAAAATTTATACAAAAATAAGTATAAAAAAGTATAAAAAAAATAATAACTTAATAGTTTAGGCTTTGGTGTGTACTAATATTTTACCATTTTAGTGTTTATTTCACGATTTTTTAATTTTTCTCTTTATTTAAATCATTTTTTATTTTGAAATTTAAAAATCAATCTTTTATCATTTCTAGATTTTTTAAGAGACAGTCCGGTTTTTTGGACAAACCGGATATATAGTTGAACCGGACCGGTGGTTCTTCTGGTTCGCGGTTCGACCGATCGAACCGGCAGGTCCGGTCCGATTTTCAAAACACTGACTAGTACTACTAGTTTAGATGTGTGTAGCATAGGGTATTTTTATTTTTTGTAAGCCTCTGTTTTGACTGTTCTCAGACGGAGTCGTTGTCTCTATTTTTTGTTTTACTGTTGCCGCAGCATACATTGAGAAATAAACAAAATTTTGCCCAAAATTTTGTTTGTCTTCCTCCTTGCTTATTTAATGAATTTTATTTGGGTCCTTCAAAGTGGTATCGAGTTAAAATTAATCCATAACTATGGCACCTACAATTATTTGTTTAGTTCCAAAATTCAAAAATAAATCCGAATATTTTTTTAAAAGAAACAAATGATAATCTATAGTACAAATAAATCCGAATATATTTTTTGGAAGAAACAAACCATAATGTATAGTACATAGATTGGAGGATTATATTCATGAAACAATCGAAACGACGAAGGAAAAGAATTCGACATTATCATAAATTCATCATATTCTGACGTAGAAATAGTGAAGGATGTAGAAATAGTGTAGTGAAGGAAAATAATCACAGTGAAGGATGTAGAAACCTATCAAAAATAACAATGAAGGATGTAGAAATAGTGAAGGAAAATAATCACAGTGAAGGATGTAGAAACAAAAATAATCATAGATTCATATCACAGATTATACACATCTATTGATATTTTACAGTTATACAATATCATCCCAGATTCATCTAATAAAAATCCTTAAGCAATTTTTGAAACTACCTTGGCAGATTATAAAATCAGGATTGGTATAAGAGATAGCAATCTATTGGAATATTTTGGAGAAGACATACCAAAGATTAACCAGATCCAATAGGATAATCTTTCTAGGAAGTTTGAACTTTTGACAATGAAAAAATTCGAATCCATTGAATCTTATTTTTCTCGACTATCAGATATCAAAACCGAGATGTCCCTCAATAATTATGAATTCAAACTCATTAATGAGTTATTTGTACAAAAAGTCCTGAATGGTTTACCGATTAAATTTGATCATGTTGTCACAGTAATTTAGGAAACGAAAGATACAATAAATTTGAACATTGAAGACTCGTTAATTGTTCATGAATAGAGAATTAATGGGAAGATAGAGGATATTACGGAGAAGAATAAAGCGGAGAAGTTACTGCAAATGCAATTGAATTTGGAGGAAGGATAAATTAATCTACATAATAAAGATAATACAGTCAGATAAATCAGGCCTACAACAGTAAAGGTCTTAATTACAACTATCAAGCCTAAGAGACAGATGGAATCTTGGACGTGGTAGAGATAACAATTTTAATTTTAGAGATGGCCCTGCTAGAGATGGTGGTAATAATTTTGGTGGAAGAAATAATTTTAATTAGAATTTTGGTGGAGGAAATAATTTTTATCAAACCCAGAATAACCAAAGAATTCAGTGTTATAATTGTGAAAATTTGGGCATTAAAAATTTGAATGTAGATTCGATGAACAATTTAACAGGTATTTTCAAACTAATATTGCTGACAATCAGGTTTAGAATAATAATCAAAACAAGGACACTTTATTTTTGGCATGTAATGCAATTCCATTAACGATTCAAATTTTTAATGCCCTAAATTTTCACAATCACATGTGTGGTAAAAAAATTTATTTTCTTAATTTGATGAATACTATCCATTATGAAGTAAGATGTGGCAATAATACTATTTCACCTATTTTTGGGAAAGGAAAAATTCATATTAGCTTGAAAAATGGGTCTAACAATTTTATCTTTGATGTTTTTTATATTCAAGGATTGAGTCATAATTTGTCGAGCATGAGTCAGTTATCAGAGAAAAATTATGATATTCGCAGTAGGCATGGTTGTGTACTATTTTTGATAAAAATATTGGGATGATTGCAAAAGTGATGATAACTCCAAATCGTTTATTTCTATTAAATCTAAATAGTAATTTTTTTTTCTTATTTGAGTACTGTGATTGATGACAATAATTGGCTATGGCATTTGTTGTTTGGAAATTCAAATTTTGACAGTTTGAGATTTTTCGCTAGTAGAAGAATAGTTGGTGAATTGCCTGGTATTAGGTGCAAACTATTCCGATGAGAGTTTGTGATACTTGTGTTTTGGGCAAGAGGCATAGGGATGTTTTTCAGGAAAACCATGGAAAGCAAAGAGACCATTAACGATTATTCATTTAGACTTGTGTACAGTGGAGGTTCCATCTAATGGCGGTTACAGGTATTTTATTACTTTTATTGATGATTTTAGCGGAAAAGCTTGGGTTTATTTTTTGAAGTAAAAATCTAATACACGTGCGACTTCTAAAAAAATTAAGATTTTTGTTGAGAAGCAAAGTGGTTGTCAAATAAAAATTTTGAGAATTGATAAAGGCCAGGAATATCTTGACTGTGATAATTTTCTTGAAAAAATTGATATTCATCATCAATTGACAGTCAGGTAAACTCTACAACAAAATGGAGTGGTTAAAATAAAAAATAGCACAATTATGATCCTGGTTAGGTGCATTGTAAAATGGAAAATAGGCCAAAGCCTTTTTGGACGGAGGCAATTGCTTGTGCTATTTATCTATTAAATAGATTCCTACCATGAAATTTTCCTAAAAAGACCCCTGAAGAAGTTTGGAGTGGTAGAAAACCATTTGTTGGCCATCTCAGAGTTTTTGGATGCATTGCTTATTCTCATGTTTCTGATCAGTTGCGTTCAGAACTTGACGATAAAGGTGAAAATGTGTTTTTATTAGCTACAGTGAGTAGTCCCGACCTTACAGATTATTTAGTCCAATTTCAAGAAAAATAATTGTCAGTAGAGATGTGATTTTTGATGAAAGAGGTGCTTAAGATTGGTTCCTAGAGGATCCAAAAACTACAGAGGTAATTTTAAATTATGAAGGAGAGGATGATGATCATGATTTTCGGCCATAACGGTTTCTCAAGGTTCACAGACTGATACATCTGGTCATCCAAGACATCAACACCAGTTGTCTGTTAGATTGCAGGATTTTTTTTTTTTCATATAATTCTCCTTCTTATGAAGATGTTGTGAATTTTGCTTTATTTATAACTTGTGATCTAATTGTTTACGAAGAGGCAATCATTGTGATGATCGCTAAGTAAAGGCAATGGGTGTAGAAATTCATGCCATCGAGAAGAATAATACATGAGAGCTTACTTCTCTTCAACTGATAAAAAGACTATTGGAGTGAAATGGGTCTACAATACGAAGTACAAACCCAATAGAGAAGTGGAGAGATTCAAGGCGAGATTTGTGGCAAAAGCATACAAGAAGAAAGCCTGTATTGACTATTTTCAGGTATTTGCACCTGTTGTTAGGCTTGATACAGTTCGTTCCTTAATTTCTCTTGCTAGTCAAAATAAATGGAAAATTTATCAAATGGATGCCAAGTTTGCTTTTTTGAATGGAGTACTTGAGGAAGAAGTGTGTGTGAAGTAGCTTGCTAGTTTTGCTAGAACAAGTCAGGAAAATAAGATGTACCAATTGAAGAAGGCTTTGTATGGCTTAAAACAAGCCCCAAGGGCGTGGTACATGAGAATTAACTCTTATTTTATTTCTCATAGATTTTTAGGATGTACATATGAGACATACTTTATACATTAAATCTTCTACTCATAGTGATGTTATTATTGTGTGCTTGTATGTAGATGACTTAATTTTCACAGGAAATAATCTTGTGATGATTGCTGAATTCAGGGAGCCCATGATCAAGCAGTTTGAGATGACAGATATGGGACTTATGTCTTATTTTATTGCGATTGAGGTCTTCCAATCTAACAGAGGTATTTTTATTTCTCAAAGAAAAAATAGGTGATATTTTAAAAAATTTAAGACTTTTGACTCGACTATTAAGATATTATTTTTTTGATCTTTTTTATACAAAATTATTACCAATCTCTAGCAGGGCCATCTCTAAATTTGATCATTCTTTTCTGTTATTAGGACTATAATTCTACAAAAATAGTGTTTCACTTCCATTTTAGATTTTATATAAATATATTTTAGATCATTTTAAATTATATCACACTTTGGTAAAAAAAAAATCTAAATAGTGAGCCGGCCGGTTCAACAGATCGGACTTGTTGAACTGCGAACCGGCGACAGGCCACAGGTTCAATGCCTGGTTCGGTTTTCAAACCATTGGTCATAACCGAATATTTTTTGTGTTAACTAAGGAAAATAAATATGTTAAAAAAATTAAATCGAAGAATTGACTTCGGCTAACCATGACATTAAAACTCTTTTTGGAATTAATTCATGATAAATCAACCCAAATGCCATCTTTAGGTGATTTAATTATTCGCAGTTGAAATTAATACTGCAAAGTAGATGAATGGTTTATTGCCACCAATGACAGTGACTAACTCAATCTTCTTAATTTTAGATCAGAAAATTATCTATATTTTTCTGAGTAATTATCAATAGAATAAATCTTTCCCCTTAGGGTCCCATATGGATAAACTTAACTACTTACCTGGCATATCTTTCTGTTCTATATATACACTACAATTTATCATCATCCACGTAGAGAAGTAACAAGAGCTACTACCATTTCCAATCACAAAGTGTTTCTCCTATCACAACCATTTCCAATCACAAAGTGTTTACCTCCTATCACAGCATCGAATAAGGTAAATGTTATTAATAAACTATGAAAATTCTACGGTACCTTTTGGGAATCATTTCCTTAGTTTTAAAATGTTGTACAGTACAAGTTTTTTAAGCACATAGATGTTGTACTGTATAAACATTTAAAACACAAGGGAATAGTTCCCTGAAAAGGACCGTAAAATTTCCCTAAACTATAATAAACATTAGTAGACATCTAGATGTCTCTTATACACATCTATATTGATAAGAGATACCCCCGAATGCCAATAAATATTTATACCATTCATTAATAAGTCTTTGTGGATCAAGAATGTAAATATTATTAGTTCGTGGAAGCACTTTGTTATATTTAATTGTGAGTTAAAAGTTTATGAACCAAATGAGTTTTTTTTGGGTAATTTAAGTGGACTCAATTTATGCACTTTGTCATATCTAATTGTGATTTAAATGTGTGTGAACCAAATGAGCTCAATAGATTATTTAAGCGGATTTGATTTTACTTTTATGTTATGACATGATGGAGTACTTCGTCTTGCATCGTTCCACCTGATGGATACTTTGTGATGTCTTGTCTGCTCAAGCTGATATTTGATAGACCTAATGCCTGAAGATGTACTTGAACTATGAGATGAAATGATGCAACAACATAACATGTGTTTGACTACAGTGAATACTTTTGCACCCTAACACCCTGCAATGGTTATATGGTTATATATTAATGAGGTTTAATCGCTATTTATTGGCATTGTTTTGCTCATTAATCTTATTTCGCAGATGAGTAGTTGTTGGTTTGAGCGAGGTTTAGAACTGGGAAGGGAATCTTTGTAAGGGCCTTAACTCTTGGAGCTAGGGTATTGCTCATTGTATAGTATGAGTTTTTACCCGTTGTTTAGTTTACGTACCAATGTTGTTTAAATAGGGCTTATTTTCACTATTGAAAATTTTGTTCAATGCTTTGGGCCTTTTTAATCCCTTAGTTATACATATGTTTGTAATAAAGTACATTACCTTAGTTGTGTGTTAGCATGTTTTAGTTGGTTGAAATTTGAAGAACAATTTTGGGAGTTATGGTGTTCTTGTTATCTAGCCTTGCAAACTCAAGATAGGTTTGGAGTGCAGTGTGTCATTATTCCTGTCTTTTGGAGCATGACAATATAAGTTTGAGACATCCAAAGAATATTTGATCAATTGAAGCCTTTGATCATCCATCATTAAGTAGGAACTTGTTCAAAATAACCCGCTAATCTAAAAAATCGATAGAATCTGTCTATTTCAAGTCAAAAAAGAAGGGTATCTAAACCAGGTAAAATGACCAGTTCGGATATTAAACTGGTTTATATACAGAAAGGTTTGGGTACCGGTTCATACTTTAATGAACCGCTGATTACCCAAACTGGTTCATAATCAGGGCATTTGTGTAATTTCACCTAATAGGATTAAAACCTAAAACTAAAGATTGTGCATTTGCCGATTTGTGCCTCCTTTCACTTTATATCTCTTTCACTCTTCTCTGCTCAATCTTCAGATCTCAGCTCATTCTCACTCTAGATCTCCTTTAGTTGCTCTCGCTCTCATTCTCACTCTTGCTTCAAATATCTCAAAGCACCGTGCTATAACTTTAAAGTAATTTTTTAAAATAAGTCTGTGATTCATTGACTGTAAATTTGGTATCTATTTATGGCTAAATTTTTCTATTCATATGTTCATAGATTATTGATTTATTTTATAATTGTAATTTTGCTTAAAGTAGATTTTTTTTTTTATGTTCATATCATGACTGAGTTATATTTTTTTTGCCTAAAGGGATATTTGATAATTTAAGAGAAAAAGGCTATTTGTTTGAAATTATAATTTTGAGTTTGGAAAAGGGAATTTATAAAATAAAAAAAATGTCTCTTTAGTACAAATAAAATAACATAGAAGTGTTGATATTGATTTATTTTCCGACAGTTGATTGATATTTTATTGTAATCCTTAAAAAAATGTCACTGTCATCTTGGAGAATATCACAAGAATGTTTTTTTATGCAACAATGTCCTTCACACTAGAACTTTGGATTAGTCAGTGATCTAGATTCTTTGAATTATTTATTGGATCATTTTGATTGGTTCTAATTTCTCTTTGTTGATTCTTGGTCTGAATATTTGAGGTTGATTTTGCACAATAGAAAGGTGAGAACCCCATACTAAATTAGTCAATATTTTTATGTAAGTTGGATTTCCTAGTGATTGACTAAAATTGGAATAGAAGTACATAAATTGCCTATAATTTTGAAGTCAATTAGTCATAGATAGAAATGTTATGATTATATTTTGTACTTGAGTCCAAATTTGGGAAAAGTACAATCATAGTGTGTCTAATGACTGCTAGTGCATCCATCATGGACTAGAAAAAGTCTCTTATACACATCTAGATGTGTATAAGAGACAGATAAATATAAAACATATAAGAAGAATACACAAGAAAAGGAAGAAATTTATTTTTTATGGGGTTTTTACACAAAGACACAAGACATCTAGTGTTTGTGGGCTAATGTTTTCATTTGGGTTAGCAAAATGATTTCTTCCTTTTCTTGTGTAGTTGTGTTCTTCTTATGTACTATACTATTGTGCATATAACACAAATTTTTTGGGACAATCAAGTGATGTACAAGAAATCCCACTGCCCAAATGAATTAATTTACAGAATGCTAATATTATTTTGTCCAAACCTAAGCTAATTGGTCATTTTTATTTGATTTAAATTGGCTGATCATGACCTAATTAATTCCCTCTTTTGTCAAGGCTATCACTTTATTCCTGTCAAGTTTGACTATGGATTGTAATATATTATTCAAGTTTGACTATGGCTCTTAATTGATTATAATTTTTTCTCTTACTCAGATGTCAAGTATGGGAGAAAACAGAAACATCACAGCAGATAATTCATGTCCAGATCTTTCGAGTTTAGTTAATCCATCTGGATCATCTCAGCCATCAAGCAAAGTAGGTAAAGGAAAAGCAGCTATTCCTTCTCTAGCTTGTAAGAAGTCCAAGGTAACTACTACTACTACTGGATGGTAAAGTTAGATCTTAGGTATGGCAGCATTTTGAAAAAATTCCATGTGACGGCAAAAATAATGAAAGGCTACATGTAATCATTGTGGTACTATTAATAATTGTCCAAGTAAAAGTGGTACTAGTGCTTTAAGTCATCGTTACGGTAAGTGCAAGAAGGTTCCATTCAATTAAATAGATAAAAAGCAGAAAATCATAGAGTTCAACGATCAAGAGATTGGAGATGGAAAAGTCATCACCACACACATCTTTGATCCAGAAAAATATCGGAAAGAACTTACAAGGATGATAATATTGGATGAGTTGCCTTTTAAATTTATGGACAAAGAGGGATTTAAACAATTTTGTCAAGAATTACAGCCACGGTTTGAACTTCCTTCACGTCCAACTCTCACTAGAGATTGTTATGCTATGTTTTTGGACGAGAAGGGAAATCTAAAGGATTTCTTTAAAAAATTGTCATCTTGTGTTTGTCTCACTACAGATAAAAGAACATCAATTGAATGAAATCTGAATTATATGTGTCTCACTGCTCATTTTATTAATTATAATTGGACTTTGCACAAAAAGATAATAAATTTATGCCCTATTACTAGCCATGCAGGTGAAGTAATTGGTAGGACAATAGAAAAACATTTACTAGAATAGGGTATTGATAAAGTAATCACTATAACCATTGATAATGCTAGTTCTAATGATCTGGAGCTATCATATTTTAAAAAAAGGCTTAATAGTTGGAAAGGAATTGTCTTAAATGGTGAATTCTTACATATGAGATGTACTATACATATTTTAAGTTTGACTGTGAGAGAAGGATTAAAAGATTTCGATGATTCCACTGTTAGAATTAGATTTGTTGTAAAATATTTGAGATCTTCACCAGCTAGATCTCAAAGATTTAAATCTTGTATTGAGAAAGAAAGAATTGATAGTAAAAGCAGTGCTTGTCTTGATGTTGAAACTAGGTAGCACTCCACTTACCTGATGTTGGAACCAACTGTCAAATTTCAATTTTAAAGCATTTGAATTACTAGAGACGGTAGACTTCAAGTACGTAAAGGAGTTAACTCCTAATGCAAGGACTGTTAGAAATTGGGAAGGAGAAATGATTGGCAGTGTGATAGATAAAAGGGATTCTAAAATTAGGGGATTGCCTGGTGAATTTGATTGGATTATGTTCACAATTTGCTGCCTTTTCTTAACGTTTTCTATGACACTACAGTGAGATTATTAGGTTCACTTTATGTTGTTGGAAATGAGTACATGGTGGAAATTTATACTATTGTGTATAAGAGACTAGATTGTAGACTCTATATGAGCTCTAGCAGCCATGGCCTCTAGAATGAACTAAAGAAGCATGATAGATACTGGGCTAATGTTGACAAAATCAATGTGTTGTTGGTTATTGCTGTTGTTCTTGACCTACACTTTAAATTGTGATATGTTCATTGGGTAATTGGGATGGCATATAATGCCGAAAGTTCTCATTTTTTGAAGGAAAATGTGAATACCGTCTTTCAAGAACATGTTTGATATCTAGAATACAAATCACCACCAAATGGGTAAATCTAACTCAAGCTACTAAAGTGACATCTAATGAAATTGGAAACTTGACTAGGGCAGTAGATTACATGAATTCTATGCATTTTGATGAAGAAGATGAACGTGATGGTTTAGAGAATAAAATAGCTTTGGATATTTACTTGTTGGAAAAGTGTAAGGAGCATAATGATCCAACATTCAACATTTTAAATTTTTGAAAAATAAATGCTCCAAGATAACCGGTGCTTTCTTTGATGGCACAAGATGTACTTGCCATTCCAATTTCTACTGTGGCTTTGGAATCAACTTTTAGTACACGAAGTCGTGTTCTTGATCCCTTTTGCAGCTCTTTGACTCCTAGGATGGTGGAAGCTCGTATTTGTGTTTAAGATTGGCTTCCAACAAGCCATGAAACTCTTGATTTGGAAGAACTCCTAGAAGAACTTGAAGAAATAGAATCTGGTACTCCCATTCTTGTATGTTATATATTTTGTATTTGATGTGTGATTCATTTTAATTGATATTATTAAATCCTAATTATATTTTTAAAAAACTTGCAGAACTATCAAGCTTAACTGTTGAGCCCGCGTCAACATTGAAGACTAAAGAACACAAGAATCTACTCTCAATTTGTAACTTTATGTTCTTTTGTGGTTTGTTGTTGGAATATGACAATATGTAATTGAAAACTTTAAGTCTGTGCTGTGTTTTCTTTTTCTTTTTTTTTTGTCTGCAAGTAAGAGACAGATAGTGAACTACAATGCACTTGTATTTTTATGTTGATATTTTAGACTTGTAGTATTCTTGTGGACTAATGTTTCAATCTTAATAGTTTGAAGCTATTGAATTAGTGAATTGATAGGTATTGTGTTGATGGAACAAAATTGAAAGTAAGGTTTTTTTTTTTGGGTCACACAGGACCGGATATCCACGGTTTCAAACTGTTTCAATCAAGTACTGGTCATCCAGTTACTTGAAATTTGCTCAGTTCCGGATACGGTTCAAATTATTGATGAACATATAGGACCAGTTAAAATCACTTCACAGGCTCATGGATCAGGTACCCGGTCCATGAACACCCCTATCATTAACAGAATTACACAACCAAGCAAACCATCCAGTGCAGCTTTCTAGGTTGACAGATATGAATTCTTGGTGAACCTTAGCAACGCAATGATGAACACCAATGTTTTGACTCTATATTTATCAATATTCAGTAGTTGCCAATGCCTGAGAAGCTCATGGCCGATAGCAAAATCAATTAGCAACATTTTTTTGTGACTTTAGCATTCTTAAATAGGATGGAGAGAGAGAATACGAGAGAGGAAGTTGAAGTAGCAGTGATAGAAATTTCGTATATGACATTTGGGTAGTGGTGGTGATCAGAGAGAAGGGGGTTTATGTAGTTGTGGTGGTGGTGGTGGTGGTGATGGTGATTGGAAAGGCCCTAGAGATGAAGAGTTAGAGTTTTAAGCAAATAAGAGAAGGTGGGGAATGATAATAGCTCAAAATTATCATACAAATAAATTTATGAAAAAAGGTCAAATTCTTAAGCCACCAAAATGAATGTAGAGGCAGGAGAAGGGCAAGGGGAAAGTTGAAGTAGGGGTAGAGAAGGGAGCAGTGGAGACTGAAAAGTGAGACAAAAAAAGATGAGGAAAGTACACATAAAAATTTGGGACCCAGGAGAAATAGTGGGATGAAAATCTTTTATAAGTTTTGAGTTCTTATGGGTATTAATATCATTACTACTTTAATAATACAAGAGCACTTTTAGTGTAGTTTTGTAACTTTCACTCTCTCTCAAATAATTTCCTTCAATTTACCTCAAAATTGCACACACATCCCTAATTTAATTTGTATTTTAGTTTTTGGTCTTTTTTTAATAAAATTTTGATACAATTTTAAATGCACATCAACTGTGCCAATAAGACTAGTTAGAAGAAAAGCTATTGTGACAATACGACAATGGGTTAAAGCAAAATGCCAATTTCAACTTTCAACACAAAGTGCAAAATGGCCCCTCAATAATTTTGATAGGCAAATTATACCTTTTGACCAACTTCCACATAAAGTAACATTTTTTTTTTCTGGCTTTTCGATTATTTGGACGAAAATGCCTTTTAAATTAAAAGCAAAATGGCCCATTTCACTTTAGCAAGAGTTACAAGATACCCCCAATTGTTTTAATAGGAAGATTGTATAAGAGATCAGATATTATAAAATAACGGCAAATTGATTAGATTTTTAATGCTCAGACTACTAAACAATTATAATAATTTCAATAACA
The DNA here is from genome assembly GCA_025175665.1 of Cinchona pubescens. Classification (NCBI taxonomy): domain Eukaryota; kingdom Viridiplantae; phylum Streptophyta; class Magnoliopsida; order Gentianales; family Rubiaceae; genus Cinchona; species Cinchona pubescens. The sequence continues at coordinate 1,034,904 of JANKKI010000280.1, read as the reverse complement.
ACTAGTTACAAGTTGTATTTTTATGTGTCTAAATAATCTAATTTTCAATTTAAATGTACTTTATAATATAATCAACATATTTTTATTATAACATAGAATCTACAATTGATTATTGATAATGGAATTAACAAATAAACCAACCACAATAAAATAAAGTGTTGTTTCAAAAAGTTTGTTCTTGATAAAAAAATAAAAGTCATAGAATGAAAACTCATTGCAAGAGGCATTTTATTTTTTAGTTAACCACGGAAAAAAAAAATTATAGTTGCCTAACATAGGGACCAAAATTACAATACACTTAGCCAAAACATGACATCTAAAGGACCCAAGTTATTAAACCTGACCCAAGAAAGAATCCAGTAGAAGAGGTGAGCCAATGAGCTGTTGGTTCAATCGATGAGTCACCAAAATACCACCAAACTACCAATTTATAGTACTTTAAAATTCTTAGGTACATGACATGTAGTGAATATATTAATAAAATATGTCATACCAACTTTTAATTAATTATAAATGAATTTTGTAATAATTTAGCTAAAATTTATAATTAAACATATTAAATTGGAAGTTAATTTTAATTTCTGTTTGTGTAATTTGAACAAATATATAGAAAATGATACTTTCGTTATTTATTAAATAGTGACTTTATCGTAATATTATTTTTTGGGTAGAACCACTGGTAGTTTGGTGGTGAGTAGGACACCCGTTTAATTACATACTTAAGTTATTAATAAAAGTTACAAAGAGAGGACTAGACCTGGACCTCCAAGTTGAGTACATTTCAAGAGAACCCTAAGTAGAGAAAATAAAAACTATACTAGAACATGAGATAAAATAAAGCAATACTCTCATCAAGCTTCTGAAGGCATTTAGTAATATTACAAAAGTTCATATCAACTAAAAACTTTAGTACAATCTAGCTTCTGTATCTTTTACAGGTTAACTTAGATCATTTTTTACAGCAATAAGGTAAACTTGCCAATAGGCTTTTAAGTTCAACCTCTAGACTTGTTCCCATACCATCTACCAAAAAAATGAGAAAAACCAAGAATTACTCGGCCAAGAGAATCACGAATTACACTTTCACTATCCGATAAGCCCGATTACTAAGTAATGAACCATGCACATTCAACTTGAAGGTGTGTTGTTGGGGCCTTGACTACTGAGTGTCCTAAAAATTTTGGGACAAACTACTGTTCAATCTTCAAGAATTCGTTTTATCATAATATTACAATTACAAAACAGGTTTGTTGTTATTTGTTTAGGTTTTTTAAGTTTTAGTAGCACAATATTTTATGAAGTATTTTATTGCTGTAAAAAACATAATAAAAGTAAATATGCTTCTTATTTCAAGACATTTATGGTTTTTTTTAAAAAAAATAAAAAATAAATGGTAGTTATTTTATTTAAAAGAGTTTAAAAGGAAGTTATTTAAAAATAAAAACGATGGATCCTACATAATAAGGGATGCAGTCGAGTGGTGGAAGGTGGTGTGAGTTGAGAGAGAGTCTTGAGTTTTTGTTAGAATAAAATTTTATTTTTAGCTCATTCTTTAAATTTTTTGTTTATTTATTTGTTATTTGTATTAGCTAATTATTACAAATTATATATATATATATATATATATTATAGCAAAACCCTTTTTGGGGAAAGTTATAAGGAATTCACATGTGGTATATTAGGTAAAAAGAAATTTACTTGGTAAAAAGTAAAGATTAAAAATCAACTACTTAATTAACAATAAAATTCAAATGAATTACCTAAATATTATCTTTAATTATGTTTTTCTTAAATCCTCAATTTTATGCATACATCTTATTGTGTTTTTTTTCCAAAAGAGTTGCGAAATTGAAAGTGCATCCTAAACTAAAAGAGTTACAAAATTGAAAGTGTATACTAAACCATCATATATATTTGTGCTGTTAAAAATAAGTTAGGAAAACAAAATTCATTAAGGCTAATGATTTTGACACTCTAAACTTGGCTTCAAACAGTCCATTCCTATATTTCTTCGACTGAAGTGACTCATATACCTATAACTTGTATTCTATAACCATATGTCAAAATTACTTAATGACAAGGCAATAAATCAATTGTTTCATTATATTAGGCAATAAATCAATTATTTCATTATATTAGGCAAAATACATTATTTAATAGAAATTAATAATGCCTACAACAAATTGACACTCCAATAAGTTCAAAAAACGAAAATCGAAGTGAAATATTATGGACAACTTGAAAGGATTATTAAATAAGCCATGAACATTCTAATTATAATAGTAAGACCCAATTTAGGATGAAATAAAGGACATGCTATCAATTCAAAATATCTTGAACCCATAAAAAGTTACAATATATAATTCTTAACTTTCCAATAATGTTTTTTTTAAATGGATTATCCATTGTAAGTTCTCCATTTCCTTGTTAATTAAGAAATTTAATGTTCTATTTTAATTGAAAAAAGAGAATATAATTTACTTTAAGAAAAGTAATAATACCATAATCAATCCAACAAAACATATAAAAATGCTTCATAAATAGACAATTAATAAAAGAATTTAGATACAGATGACAATGTTATAATTAGAATTGTATATGGCCATTTAACTCATTTTGATTAATCAAAAGTAATGATATAGTGCTAGAAACATTATTTGGAGTAATAAAATAGCATTTATTAATTGTGCAAAACCTTTATCTATATAAATAAGGTTTATTATATATATAGAGAGAGCCATAGCGAGAGAAGGGGTTACAATTAATAATCTTCACAAAATTATTGTGATTGTTATTTACTATGTCTAAATAATATTATTCTTGCAGACCTCATTATTATCTAGTTAGTATTTATAACAAACTTTTAAGATCAATTTCTTTTTTTTTTTTTTTTTGCATCTTCTTGCGAATTTATATTTATTGTTAAATAACTACTAAATGTCAACAAATATTATTTTTAAGTGATTATGTAATCGTAATACTTTTAAAAATAATTTTAGTATTATTAGCTGTTAATTTTTATCTACTTTTGGCATCATGTTTATATACATGCTTTATATGGTGAAACTTAAAGTCAAATGTTTAATTGTTAGAAATATTATTTTCTTCTTTTAAATGTACAAAATAGCTATCGTGTTTTATTATATTCCATACAATTATGACATTTTATATATATAATTTTAATAAAATCAAATACATATTCAAATTTTGTTCTCAACTCTCATTTAAAATTTTGTTTTTATAGTTTACTGGCTGTCTTTTAAAAAATAATATTTTATATAAAGAACATAAATTTTTTAAAATTGATAATGCAAATAAACATAAACTTTGTTATTATCCTAGTGAATATCATGAGTTTTCTTTACTAAAATTTTGACAATGTAATTAAATTAACATTTAAAAGTAACCTTAATAATATATATTCTCCACTTCAATTATGCTTTCTATTGCTAGAAGTGTTCTTTTTTCATTTTCTAATCTAGAAAAAAAAAAAACTCCAACCTTCTTTTACTATATGATCTTCACAAATTAATTTTAGAAATTGCATAATTTTAAAACGAGTATACAAATAATATAATTCTAATACGAGTTGAATATTGGTTATAGTAGATAAAATTAATTTTGTACCATACATTAAAGCCACCAAAAAGGCCTTTTTTTTTTTTTTTTTGAGAAGTAGCAGAAAAAATGTCGCAGGCAAAATTAGTTTTAGCTTTTTTTTTTTTACCTATTTATCACTAACGAACTAAGGATTTTGATATCTTAATTTTTTTGACCATTTATGATGTCTACATTTAAGCTATTAAGTTCATTTATTTCCAAATATGTACAAGAGAAATATGGTAGATTCAAACTAGTATGTTGTTACTATCATACACATGTTCAGTATTGCTTTTCAAAATATAATTAATTTTAACGTAAATTTTCAATAATTATTTATAGCTAGGAAGGAAGCATGAAGATTTAAATGCAAATTTAATAATCATATCATGTTCTTACTTTTAGTTTCAAAATTGAAATTTTTTTTGACATTGTTACTTAGTTTTATTTGATTAATTTCTAAAAGTTTTATGCCATCATTATTAATTTACTACACCATTTTATTATACAATTTACATTATATATATATATATATATAACAATATGTTTATAAATATTTTTATCTTCCCGTGCATAGCACAACTTTTCAAACTAAAAATTTTATCATTTAAAAATTAAAATTTAATATTTATCCTCCTATACATATTAAAAAATTAAAATAATAGAGCACATAACTAACTCAATATTTTAAATATATTCAAAAGTTTTAATTTATCTTTAGATTATCAAGTAATATTTAATTAGGAAAAATTGATCAATACATATTAATTAAGAATTCTATCATTAGAACTATCAAATAATCATTGATTAGAAAAAATAAATATATATCAAGTATATTTGATTATGACAAAAATACCAATAATTAAAAATTTTGACAAATACTTCTAAAATGTTTTTGTTGATGATATATATTGATAAAATCAAGCTAATTCATACTAAACAAATAATATTTCTAAATATTGAGGTTAATTTTGACCATTTACAACTAAAAAAAATTATGTTTATTCACATTCACAAAATGAGGTTTATCCTCTATTTTTTCATGGAACACAACATAACTATATGTTTTCATAACAATCACATATCTAAGTCATACTAGTATTATTATATATATAAAAAAAAGAAAGCCATAGTAATTTCATTACTATAGTAAACATGTCTAATTTATTTTTTCAACTAATAATTAAGTTATATATCTACTATAAATTTCAATCACTTTTATGTGACAGAAATATAAACATTTCAAATGCATACTTATTAATTATATTTATAATTATTTTTGTCTCATTTTTACTTTATAATTCGTAAAATTTAAGGATCTTATTACTTACTTTTGTTTGTATTTATATTGTTTAATTATTAAAATTTTTATGCAACCATCATTAATTTAATATTATTGTAAAAGATAAATGTAGATATTATGCACGGGATATTTATCTAGTATACTAAATACAATAAACATTACTTGTATTAAAAAACACATTTAATTTAAAAATTAAATCATTAGACACATAGTTTGGATAGGGGAAAATGAAATGGAAAACAAGAGAAAGATAAGAAATAAATTTGAAAAAAAAGAAAAAATAATTAAAATAGCATTAGTAATTTTGTCCAAAATATGATGAAGGAGCTTAAGATTTATTAAATTAGTTGAGGGTTAAATGTGGATTTCAGTAAAAAAAGGACATTTCGTCAATGAACTAATATATGGAAGGTACAATAGTCATTTAAGTTAGCATGTTATATGGAGATAGCGTATTTGTCAAAAGACTATTTGTCAACAGTAACATACCTAATAAAATTGTTGATCTAAATGTGCAACTTCGTTGACATATAGTCTGGGACTAAGAATGTTAAACTCAAGTCAACTCGAAAATCTAACCCACTCATCTAGATGTGTTTAAAAAATTGAATTTGAGGTTAAATGGGTTGTATTACCTGAAGCATTTTGGGTTGGGTTAGTTTGGGTTTTGTTTTTCAAAACCCAATCCAATAACCCAATAACTCAATATAATTTACATATAATTTTATTTTTCTTTTTTTTTTTATTTTCCAATTTCATATAATTTATACTTTAGTTTCATTTCATTCTTCATCTAACATTTATTTAGCATATTCTATAATTTTTCCTGATTATTCTTAGTTAAACATTTAATTTTTGACAAAAAATTTATAATGAAGAATCTAACACTAAAATTTTTTTTTTTCTTTTTTTTTTTTCAATTTTAACCCAAATAACCCAAAAACTCAAATAACTCGCTTGAGTAATACTTGGGTTAGGTTTACTTGCATTTCGATATTACTTGGGTTTGGTTTTGGTTTATTTTTTCAACCCAATGAAAATCCTAAACCAAAAACCCGCCAACCCAGTTATCCAACGCATGAGCATCCTAGATAGGCATTTTAGTTTTATCCTAGATAATTTTTCGCTATAGCTAGGGGTGTTTAAACTCAACCCAACTCAAAAATTCAATCCAACCCAAATAAATTTGATGTTATATAGGTTGGGTTATTAAGTTTCAAATTATTTGGGTTGGGTTACTCGAAACATGTTAGGTTGGCTTGGGTTGTGTTTTTCAAAATCCAACCCAACTTAGTAACTTGATAACCCAATATAATTAAATCCAACCCAACCCAGTAAACCAATAACCCAATATAATTGTTATAATTTTTTACTTGTAATAGAGACAGGTACTATTTCATATAACTTATACTTTATTTTCTTTTCATTCTTCACCCAATTTTTTTTCTACAATTTTTTTTCTTTTGATTATTGAGTTAACCATTTAATTTTTGACAAAACATAATTTATAATGGATGATTTAACACTAATATTTTTTATTTTTTGGAGAATTTTAATCCAAGAACTTCGAAAGCCGAATAACTGGCCTGAGCAATACTCGGGTTGGGTTTCCTTGGATTTTGATATTATTTAAGTTGGGTTGGCTGTTAAACCTGAACACCGAACCAGAAAACTCATTAACCCAATAATCTAACCCATGAATACCTCTAATTGTGGCGGTATCATTTCCCAAGAACTGTTCTTTAACGAATTAGACACGGATAGGATACAAAAGTAAACCCAATAATTCAATCAATGAATACCCCTAACTATGGCAATATCATTTGCTTAGAACAGTTATTTCACGAGTTGGACATAGATAGGACGCAAAAGTATAAAAGAACTTTTTTTGGGGAGGAATAGGATTAGATGTAGCCCACAATAATGTATTGAGGATCAATATCGCCATTAATAATTACAACTCAATAAGATGATAACTAACCCACAAATAATGGGATAAATATTAACATGATGTTAAATTAAACTCCCACTAGAACCCATGACCTCTAATTGTTGGAATTTTTGTAATTATCCTATGTGATTTGATTTTTAAAATTCCAAATATATGATCCAATATTTAATTCTGATATTTATCAATTTGACTTAATAAATATCTTGTGATAATTATCACATTGAGATAATGATTACACTTGTGATAACTACTAGATCTTACGGCTTACGTTTTCGATGGGGAAAAGCGTTATAAGTATACGAGTATTTTGGGTCCCTACGCCGACATTCTATCGAAAAATACACCATCGTATCGATTGTCTATTTAGAAGTACCCAGATAATATTATTTCTATTCCTTTTATTTTGACAGTGACCCAACAACATCTGGCTGAGGTACGTTCCTCGATTTTATTCCGCATTTGATATTCTGTGATATTATTATCTTATGCACAGATTAAATTCATTTTTATAGATTAAGAAATCTATCATTTGGTATCAGAGCATTTATGCCTCTGCCTTGATTTGCATATATGTATATGTTGATTTGGGTTTACTGTTGACATGTTATTAAAAAAATCTAGAATTACAATTTATTTGAATTTAATTCTATGATTTTTTTCCTTGATTAAAAACATCTATTGTGTTATTTATTACTGTGTTATGGCCATATATTTTTTAATATATGAATAATGATATCATGGACATGGGTTTATGATTTTGATGTTTTTATTGAAAACTCTTATTAGAAATCATATGTGTATATTAGATTTCTATATTTTTTGTGATTAAAACGCAATTTTTTCTTGATACTTACATGTCCATGGGAATATGTGCGGGTTGCATTCGGGTCGCACATACCCGTTTGGACCCAAACGGGTGAAGAAGAAGAAGTAAAAAAAAAAAAAAAAAATTGATTTTTCAGTGGCAAGAGTCGAACCTGTGACCAAAAGGTCACAGGCCCCATCTAGATGTGTATAAGAGACAGGCTCCGCACCATAATCAATATTATTCTGTTAAAAAATTTTTTTTTTGATTTTTCCCTTGGAAAGAATCGAACTGTGACCTTCTCGGTCACAGCCCACCGTTGTGACCACCGGAGCACTCGTGGTATATGGAAATTATGAATAAAACAATACTATATAGTAGTTCTCATTATTAAAATAAAAGGGTGGTTGCTGGGATTGGAACTCGTGTCCATTTGGATATAAGTCACGCGCTCGACCATCAAGCCATCACCGTTGTGTTATTTTGCAATGTATAATAAACAAAACCTAAACTACTATAGAGTTTTATTCTGTTTTTAAAATTAAAAAAAAAAAAAATTCAGAGGTGTTGCTGGAAGGTTTTGAACCTGAGACTTTCAGGTTAAAGGTTAGATAGTCTGACCAATTGAACTATTCAAATTGTTTAGTTGTAAAATGTCTTATTTATATATATTATACTTCCAGTTTGTTATTTATTAGTGAATATATATATATATATATGTTGTGATTTTTCTGTAATTATTAATGTCTGTGATCTATATATATATTTTTTAATTATAGAGTAGCCGCAGCATCTTTAATTAAAATATATATATGTGTGTGTACAGTAATTCTGTAATTTTGAGATCACCTATAATATAAGACATTAATTGTTAATTATAGCACTTCTAATATAATAAATTTTATCCCACAGGAATTTTTATTATATTATATTGTGTGATTAAAGGGGTGAAATATTAAATTATATTCCTTAATTTACCCACAGGAATTAAGGAAAGGAACATGATTTAATATTTCGTCATTTTGATTATATAAATTTATATGAATTTATTTGAATTAGGAATTTAGCCTACAAAACCTGTTATAAACATCATTATATTGGAATTCTCAGTAATCGGAGGTGGTTTTCTTTCCTTGGATTATAAAATCAATCTCTTATACACATCTAATTCGTATAAGAGACATTGATTACTAGAGGAAAATCCTTCAGGTTGTTACATTCTGTCATTAAGTGTGTTGGTAAGAGATTTTGAAAGGCCTATACCTGTCTCAATACACATCTAGATGCAAATGGAAACTGGAGAGAGTGTGCATTTGGCAACTCAAGGAAAGAACAAGTACATTCAAGCCAAGAAGAAAAGAAAGGAAAAGATATCTCCTCAAGGAGATATTAAGAAGGAATCCAAGTGCTTCTTCTGTAAGAAAAAGGGGCACATGAAGAAGGATTGCCCCAAATTTCATAACTGGCTTGAGAAGAAAGGTAACCTAATCTCATTTGTATGTTATGAATCTAATATGACAGATGTTAATCATAACACATGGTGGATTGATTCTGGTTCTACAATCCATATTACGAATTCCTTGCAGGGCTAATAAGGCAGGACATTTTATGTTCCAAATTTCTCTAGAAATTTAATTTCATTGTCAAAACTTGTACCTTTGGGATATTCCTGGTATTGTTCTAATGTTGGATTTAATTTGTTTTATAAATCTGACCTTATCGGGAATGGTATTATGTTTGATGGTCTTTTTCAAATTAATTTGCAAAACAATGCTACTTTAAGTAAATTACACATCTGCCTAATGTCTCTTATAACATGTGTTATGAATGCAGACAGCCTCTATATTATCAGCACCGAAGATTGGGACACATCTCCATTTAGATAAGGGACAGGTATTGTGGATGATGTGTACTTAGTACTCTAGACTTTACTGATTTTGAGACTTGTGTGGCCTGCATAAAGAGGTAAGCAGACCAACATGTCGAAGAAAGGAGCCATGAGGATTCAATTATTAGAAATCATACATACTGACATATGTTGTCCGAATATGGACACATATTGTCAAAAGTATTTCATCACCTTCATAGATGATTTCTCATGATATACATGTATCTCTACTTGCTTGATAACAAAAATGAAGCATTAGACGCCTTTAAGGTGTTTAAAGCAGAAGTTTCTAAACAATTTAATAAAAAATTAAAATTGTGAGATCTGATAGAGGTAATGAGTATAATGGCAGATACACCGAAGATGGACAAGCACCTGGTCCTTTTGCAAGGTTTCTTGCTGAGCATGGGATTGTTGCCCAATACACTACACCTGGTTCTCCGAGCCAAAATGGTGTAGCAGAAAGAAGAAACCGAACATTATTGGATATGGTGCGGAGCATGCAAGCATGCTCAAAACTTCCAGAATCTTTGTGGAGTGAAGCTCTCAAGACGGCTGTATACATATTAAACCGAGTTCCAACCAAGGCTGTCCCAAGGACACCATTTGAATTATTTAAAGGTTGGAAATCGAGTTTGCGACATGTACGCATTTGGGGATGCCCATCTGAAGTGAGAGTTTATAACCCACAAGAAAGGAAGTTGGACCCAAGGACCATGAGTGGATCATATTTTATTGGATATGCTGAAAGGTCTAAGGGATATAGATTTTACAGTCCATCTAATAGTACAAGAATTGTGGAGTCAAGAAATGCAAAGTTTCTTGAAAATGACCTAATTAGTGGGAGTGATAGATCATTGGGTATTAGATCTGAGACAGAATATTCTGTTCCACAATCTTCCACTTCTAGTTATGGACGGACTATTGTTATTCATGACACTCCCCGAGATCAAGTACGTGTTGAACAACCAGTCCTTGAAACTGATACAAACGATAATGATCCAGTAGATCTGTTCAATCAATACCTGAAATTGTTGAACAACCAGTTGAACAACATATTCCTCAGGATAATGTTGGAACAACATTGAGAAGATCTACTAGAGTAAGGAAAACAGCAATTCCTGATGACTATATGGTATATCTGCAAGAGTTTGAGTATAATATTGGAGCCAAAATGATCCTCAAACGTTTTACAAGCCATAAAATGTAATAAATCTAACTTGTGGTACAATGTATATTATAGGCTGTCTCTACATCCCACATCTAATATGTATAAAGACTCCTTAAACATCGAAAGATATAAAGCTAGACTTGTTGCAAATGACTCACTGTACAAAAAGAAGGAATAATCCTTTAGAAACCTTATCTCAATGTAAACATCTAAGAAAGATCTCTCTGATACGAGGGATTGGTTGAAGAATGTCAGATTTGGATTTGCATCAAATGGATGTGAAAAAGGCGTTCCTTAATGGAGATCTAGAGGAAGATGTTTATATGAAATAACCTGAAGGATTTTCCTCTAGTAATGGTGAGCATTTAGTTTGCAAGCTTAAAAGTCTATATATGGATTGAAGCAAGCCTCCCGTCAATGGTATTTAAAATTTCATGGTGTGATCTCTTCATTTGATTTTGAAGAGAATATCATGGATCAGGGTATATACATTGATCCATGATATTCTCTAGTACCTTTATTCTCAAGCCAGTATGTAGACGACATCTTACTTGCAAGTAACGATAAAGGATTGCTACATGAGGTGAAACAATTTCTTTCTAGAAACTTTGATATGAAAGACATGGGTGAGGCATCTTATGTCATTGGCATAAAGATCCATAGAGATAGAACTCGATGCATTTTGGGTTTGTCTCAAGAAACCTATATTAACAAAGTTTTAGAGAGGTTTCGGATGAAAGATTGTTCACCAAGTGTGGCACCTATTGTGAACAGGTCCAATGACTGATAAACTAGAGGTGTTTGGCTACTCGGATTCAGACTATGCTGGCTGCATTGATTCTCGAAAATCGACATCTGGTTATGTCTTTATGCTAGCCGGTGGAGCTGTGTCTTGGAGAAGTGCTAAACAAACTTTGATTGCAACCTCTACTATGGAAGCTGAGTTCGTTTCCTGTTTTGAGGCAACTTCGCATGGTGTATGGTTAAAGAGTTTCATGTCTAGGCTTAGAATTGTGGATTCTATTTCTAGGCCATTGAGGTTATTTTGTGACAATTCAGCTGCTATTTTTATGGCTAAGAACAATAAGAGTGGTAGTCGAAGTAAACACATCGACGTCAAGTACTTAGCCATTAGAGAACGTGTTAAAGAAAATAAAGTGGTCATTGAACACGTTAACATGTGAATTGATGATTGCCGATCCCTTGACTAAAGGCATGCCACCAAAGAATTTTAGGGATCATATAGTCAGAATGGGATTTGGTTCCATGATATGACCTCATTTCGTACATGTACGTACATTTGATATTTCCATTGAAACTCTTATTCAATTGTGTTTTTCATATTCAGTTGCGCATACTTATTTAGCTATTTGAGAAAACACACTTAAGTTGGACCTATAATAAGCATAAGGCTTATTTATTAAGGTATGTTATCACATAAAAGTTTAGTGTTGAAGAGACATAATGCATAGTAATACATGGAAGACAATACTTGTTTCTTAGAGGACTTGTCGCCATGATTCATGTATTTTGGATCTTACTTGTGAGATTTGATAGTTTGTATATCGAATGAAATATGTGGATCAAGTGGGAGAAATGTTGGAATAAGAGACTGTAATTATACACATGTAGATGTGTATAAGAAAATTCCAAATATATGATCAATATGTAATTCTGATATTTATCAATTTGACTTAATAAATATCTTGTGATAATTATCACATTGAGATAATGATTACACTTGTGATAACTACTTATTCTTACGGCTTACGTTTTCTGATGGGGAAAAACGTTACGTTAATAAGTATACAGAGTATTTTGGGTCCCTACGCCTGACATTCTATCAGAAAAATACACCATCGTATCAGATTGTCTAGGTTTAGAAGTACCCAGATAATATTATTTCTATTCCTTTTATTTTGACAGTGACCCAACAACATCAATGGCTGGAGGTACGTTCCTCGATTTTATTCCGCATTTGATATTCTGTGATATTATTTATGCACAGATTAAATTCATTTTTATAGATTAAGAAATCTATCACTAATTTCTAAGGTCTCAACTATGGTTGTTTTACTACTAGACTAAGGTCACTATAAAAGGACTTTTTATATACAGCTAAGTGACAGTAGTTTGTTGAAAATTTAATTTTTGGACGTGGGAACCATTAAAATTGGTATAAGGCAAAAATTAGTTGGGCTCCTAAATATGAGGAAACTTTGATACTTTCCGTTCTAATCTAGGAGTTAGTCATAACAGAATGTTTTATGTTTTAACCAAGCATAATAATAACTATATTTAAAAGAGGAGGTAATCACCCTCTTAATAATTAAAAAAGTGTAGTGGTTGAATTACATATACAATGAATTTTAATATTACAAATACTATTTATCAGAGGAGAGTTTTTATTTTAACGAAGCGTTTAAAACTTTTTATGGGGTACACTTGAAGTATAAAAATAAGAGATAAAATTTTAAAAAATTCTACCGTCCCTTTGTTCTTTTTAGGAACTATTCATATGTGTTTTAAATGCTTACAATCTTTTAAATCCAAGGTAATGGTTCCTAAAAGACGTTAGAATTCTCCTAAGATTTTAAAGGAGTTTGTAATTTGTTAGAAAATTAAATTTTTTAATAAAAAATACAAGTGGCACATATGTATTGACGGAGAATGGAGCGGAGATGTCGTGGAGAGAAGCCTATTCGGCGAACCATGACAAACTCAAAACACTTTTTGGAATTAATTGAAGATAAATCAGCCCATATGCCATCTTTATGTGATTTAAGTATTCGCAATTGAAATTAATTCTTCGAAGTTTAGATAAATGGTTTATTGCCCCCAAGTGCCACCAATGACGGTGATTGAATGAATCTTCTTGATTTTAGATAAGAAAATTATCAACATTTTTCTGAGTAATTATCATTAGAATAAATCTTTTTCCCTTAAGGTCCCATGTGGATAAACTTAACAACTTACATAGCATATCTTTCTACTCTATATATATACTACAGTCTATCGCCATTCATCTAGAGAAGTAACAAAAGCTGCTACCATTATCAATCATAAAGGAGTTTCTCGTACCACAGGATCGAAAAGGTAAAATCTTAGTAATGAACTATAAAAAACGTTTAGAGAGGACATCCTCATCTTGAATCCATACCACCCGAATGCAGAATGCAGTAAATATTTATGGTAAATATTTATACCATTCATTAATATGCCTTTGTGGATAAAGATCCTTTATGACACTCCTCCTATACAATGTATTTACATAATATTCTGTACCAGGTTTGAACTTACCATAATATGTGCCCATTGTGTTACTTTTACTTTATCATATACTACATTAAAACAATCTAGACTCGTAAGGTTAGAATCATATACAATAAAAAAATTAATCTAAGAAATTTCATCTCAAAAGGGACAAGAACTTGTGAAAATATTTGGTTTGTTTTTTATAAGTAACTCTTTTTTTATTTTTTTTCCTATTGAAATTACATTTTATTTTTTTAGGTAACAGGAAGAAAAAATTCCATGGGTCGTCTTTTAATTGGATTATTGGTTCTTGCATTGTTTCATTATTGTGGATTTATGTTTCCACAAGTTTACGGACTGAAGACTCATCTTAATATTGAGAATCAGCAACTATCACCAAGTTATCGGATAAACAAGTTCAACAGAAGCAGTTTTCCTCAAGGTTTTATATTTGGTGCAGCATCCTCAGCTTATCAGGTATTAAATACTTTGAATATCCCATTCTGTCTTTTTTTTCCTTTTATTATTTGTTTTATTTTTTGGTCTTTTACTCCATTTTGGAGGAAAGGGCTCATTTTTATAGAGGAAACTCTTTTTCTCTTTCATTTATTCTTTTGTTTCGAAAATAATTCCATTAATTAATTAAGTCTATTTTTTCCAGGTTGAAGGTGGTTGGAACGCAGATGGCAAAGGCCCCAGTATTTGGGATCACTTCACCCACAAGTTTCCAGGTCCACTAAGCCAAGAAACAATTTTAAAAATTATATATATGAATAAAAACTGTTCCGTTATAATATTCATAAACATTTCATGTCTTAGAAGAAAAAATGTGTATTTTATTGAATAAATTTTTAATATAAATTAAGTTTTGTTTTTTAATCGAGTTATAAATCCTCCATCATAAGTTTCGTTTTTATTTATTTAGTCTTGGAAAATCAATACCATCAGTTTGGTACTAAACTGTAAGCAATCTCACATTTTTTTCACTTTCTATTTCAAACTTGTATAAATTCTCAACACTTTTTAATAGTTTTTTCATAGTTATTAATGACAAATTTTAACTCTTTCTAAACAAAATATACATTACACGCCTAATGAAAACATCTAAGTGGAGATGTTGCAAACAATTATATGAAATCATCCCGTACGTTGTAATAAACCCTTGTACTTTACAAAAATTCAAGATAGAATTTTTATTTTTATACAAATCCCTTTCTAAAGTGAAATTTAAATCAACATTGAAGATTGAAAAGTTGAGTTGTTTTGGTTAAAAAAGTGAAATTTTACAAATATATTGATTATACTGTCTCTTATAACATTAGATATCAAATATCAATTTTACAAATATTTCATAAAATTAAAATAACATTTGACTTTTTTGGTTAACCTATCATCTTATCAATCCTTAATGTTTTATAGATTTTATAACTTGTTCTTAAAGATTTCAACCTTTTGTGTGGTAATATTTGATATAAATTTCACTTTTAAAAATATTTCATAAAAATAAAATAAATTTGATTGCAAAATTGATCCGTATATAACCACAAAAAGTCAAATTGTGACAAACTAAATGAAACGGTGTAAAGGATATGATAGGACTCCATTAGATGGTCTCTACATTTATTTTTGAAAATTTTGAAATAAAGTTACCATTACTATCCTCACTTTTTAAATTTTTTAATTAAACATATTTATTTAAATATTTAAAACCTGTTAACTACCACGGATATTGATACTATTCAAAAACTACCTATCAAAAATGATTTAGAAATATTCTTGTATATTGTAAATAATTTATAATGATTTAGAGATATTCAATTATTTTTTTAAGCAAGATATTCGTATTGTTAAATTATCAAAATTTTAAAATTCATTTACAAAAATAATTCATTGAATAAATTTATTCTTTACTACTAGTAAATATTTAATGTTTTTAGTTTATTAATCTATCTTTATTAGAATTTGTTTTTTTCAAATGTTTTGACTGCGTGCTTCTCCCTACTAGTATATCGTGGTTTTTGAACTCTTGCCAAATAGTTGCAGTTATTTGTTTCCTTTTTTGTTTAGTTTCTTGATCACATATAAATGTCACACACACCGTGTGTTAATTTTTTTTCTTTCTTTTCTAATATTATAGAAAAAATACAAGACCACAGCACTGGAGATGTGGCTGCGGATTCTTACCATCTTTATAAGGTAATAACAAGTCACAGTATCATTGCTTAATTACAGTATTTTCTGTCCATGATATGCATTACTTAATAATTTAGGGAATTTTATGGTACTGTTAAGGCATCATATTCGTCAAGATTAATCTATTAAAATTATTCCACAAAAATTTGATAGTTCATTAAGTAATGTGACAGAAAATTACTTAAGAACGCAAGACAGAAGATTCTATGCCATTTTTCCCTCACCTAGATGTTCAAATGCACATGTAAACATCACCTACCTTTTTCCCTCCACATGAAATTCATATACATGCCTAAATTCTTACATAAATCAGGACATGACATTCTAAAAATAAACATATCTTTCAACATCAAGTTACAATTATTACATCACTTAATTGGGTGATGTGTTTATTTATGAATCAAAAATATCTCTATGACACTATATCATTGACCTAATCTATGCAAGAATTTCCCTCCACCATACTAAATTCATGTTTCGACACTATATCATATAACCTAATCTATGCAAGAATTTCCCTCCACGATCCTAAATTCATGTTTCGACAATATTTATTACATTTTTCTTAGTCATTGTTGTCAGTGAATGACACTATATCATTGACCTAGGTATCATTCACCTAATTTATGCAAGAATTTCTCTCTTAGATCTGTGTTTCGACAATAGCAAATTTATTACATTTTTCTTATTGGCAATGAATCTAGCCTTACTCGTGGAGGAACAGGGACGGGCGGCCCAAGAGTTTTAAAATTATATCGTTTCTGTTGAAATTTTTAAGAATTTTTATTTCACCCTTATAAAAATTAGAGTTTTCCGGCTATAAAATTCTACCAAAACTATAATATTGTCCCAAAATATGTCTTATCAAAGAATTTCGAAATTAAATTATTTTCCTTGAAATTATTTAATATTTTGGTTAAACACTCATAAAAATTAGGCTTACTCCATTAAAATTTTACAAAGCTAAAAACTAAACTGTTAATATACGTCTATATAATCCACCAAGGTGTGTGCCACCAGTACACAATAAAAAAAGGTCCTAAAAAGCACACGTACTCACATTATAAAATCAGACTAAAATTATTATTAGAATCCACTCAATGATTATATGGAAGGAATCAAGTCTTGCTCATGCAAGAAAAATAACTACTATATAAAGATTAGGGCCAAGTTCTACGGAACGTGGATTCTCGGAAGTGTAGTTAAAAGAATAAATTATATGGCGTGAATTTGTTTTTTTCTTCGAGAAAAGTTATATTGGGTGTAATGTTAGTTTAGTTCGCCATTTTTACTTATTTTTTCTATGTTATATGTCATACATATGGTTTAATTTTTGACCTTCAATATTTATCTTCCTCCAAAAAAATATTATATACAACGTACTGAATGTATATTTTCTAAAATTTCCTTTCCAGTTTCACTAACATGATCATAGTTAGAGGTGTCAATCATTTCGTATTGCGAGTTCGTGTTATAATCAGTTTCGGGTCATAAAACCTCTATCCTAACCCTTCCCAATTAATAATCGTATCGTGTTTGACCTGTTTAATTCAGTGTCCTGTGCGACCTGTTTACTATAATAGTACTAAATTAACCCAACAAAAAATTTATGATATGCAATAATGACTCTCTCAAGATTCTATACAATGACTCTCTCAAGATTCTATACAAGTACAAATAAATTTTTTTCTTTAAAATTGTAAAGTCATACACATCTTAAATACCTAAAATTTATATAATTTCATATAAAAATACAGTTTGCGTTTATAATGTGCATTTTTTACTCCGAAGTCAACCTTAAAAGTCATCTATTTTTACTCCAAAGTCAATCTTAAAAGTCATCCATAATAGAGAATTTTAATGTAAATAAATAATAGAAAGTAAATTATACATGAAAGTTAAAAAAGTTATAATATAATTTTAATTCGATATTTCGCAACATATTTTCATATATATAATTGCATACAATACAGTAACGTATAACCCGTTTACTTTCGTGCTGACCCATTTATTTTTGTGTCGTAAACGTGTTCGTGTCGTAAAACTCCAACCCTAACCCGCTCAATACCCCAAATTTCGTGACGTGTTGTCGTGTCGTGTCAAAAATTGACACCCCTAATCGTAATTGAATTTTTTCATTAGTTGATCAAATTTTGAAAAAAAAAAAGAAAAGGAAAAAATATATGTTTTTGAACTTCAATTGGTTTTGAAATCTCAAGTTTCTATTTATTATTCATTAAATTTCAAATATTTTTCATTAAGCAAATGTATCAAATTGGATTGTTAGTTATACAAACAAAAGATAAGTTTTACTATAAAAGACAAAAATTTATATGACCATCGAACAAAAATACTGATAATAGATTTTTCTTGCAAGATACAATTACCTTATACTTTATATCATTTATTTATGTTATTTTTCAAATTATACACATCTAGATGTGTTGTATAAAACTAAACATGATAAAAAAGCATTATTCTCAAATGAAAATTCTTCTTTCAATAATAATACAATAAGCATATTAATTTCTTTTTCTTCACTGTGATAGAAGAAAATGCAATATTAGATCAAATAAAATAACAGAGATGTTTTTGACATATTTATAAGAGATTTAACTTTAAGATCAATCAGATTTACGAAATCTTTATTATCTAATGAAGTAGAAATATTGACTTTCTTTATGTACAAGAAAGTAGAGATTTTGTTTAACCACATTTGAGAAAAAAATTTCTTTAGAACAAAACTTTGGAGGCAATACGAAGAATTTAATAAAATATTAGGTAGGGGGAGTGGCCAAGTAGGAGATTTATTCGAAAATAGTTAAAAAATCAATGGCCAATTTCAAGTTCCGCCTCTCCTCCTTCCAACATTGACGGAATGATATAAATTTTTGTAACTTAGTATATTATATGTTAAACACATTTAAAATATAATGGATAGTCTTCCTATATGTTAAATATAGTTAAAATATAACAGAATAGTTTATAAAGTAGAATTTTTCTTTGTGATATTTGTTTCCTTTTAAAGGCTAATAACTTTACCATGCCAAAACAGGAAGATGTTGGGCTATTGAAGAAAATGAACATGGATGCTTATCGCTTCTCAATTTCATGGTCAAGAGTATTACCAAGTAAGATTTTATTTATTTGCATTTCTTAAAAGGCCTCACAATTTTCTTTGTCGATAGCAAATTTAGTGGGGTTAAAAAGTGGTTAAGTGAATTTTGTATTAAATGAGATACAAACCTTTGGACCTTCTTTTTATTATTTATTTTACGTTGTACAGGTGGAAAGATTGCTGGAGGTGTGAATGAAAAAGGAGTCGAGTACTACAACAATCTCATTAATCATCTTCTAGCTAATGGCAAGTCTAGCTATTTCAACCCTAGCCATTTATGGATATTGTAATCATCTTTTAAACTCAAATTTCAAACAAAACTTTTCCTATGTTTTTTCCCATACATGTAGGTATAAAGCCAGTTGTTACTCTTTTCCACTGGGATCTTCCCCAAGCATTGGAAGAGGAATACGGTGGATTTCGGAGTCATAAAGTTATGTAAGTACCTTAACTTCAATTATGCAAGAACGTTATGTTGGTCTTGGGATAGGAAAATTTTTTTGCTACTCACTCTACATTGGAGAGTAGATATTACAGACTGAATGAATATTACAGACGGTTAGATGATCAAAAAGTTATAGAATTCATTTAAAGTCATTTTAATTACTGTCATACCAACTCTATATTACAAAATGAATAGCGAAAACTTACTCTTTACGGATAGTACCAGGAAATGATATGCACTTGAACTTGCAGACACGATTTCCATGGCTATGCAAATATTTGTTTTGAGAGATTTGGCGATCGAGTAAAGCAGTGGATTACGTTCAATGAGCCATGGAGTTTCAGTGCAGAAGGTTATGATAACGGGGCATTTGCCCCAGGTCGATGTTCTTCATTGGATGAATAATAATTGCACGGGTGGTGATTCGAGTATTGAACCGTATCTGGTGACACACAACCAGCTTCTTGCTCATGCACAAGCAGTAAAACTATACAGGACAAAGTATCAGGTTAATTCTACTAGAGATCTAATTCATACTAGCAAAATAAAAAATTGAGAGCCTCATATTTTAAATATTGCTAATTCGTTTATTCAATGTAACTGTTGTGTCTTAGGCTCATTAAAAATATCCGGAATGACCGTTGTTGCTTCTTGGATGGTGCCATTATCGAATTCTAAGGCCGATAAACATGCGTCTAAACGAGCCATGGACTTCCAGCTTGGATGGTAAGTAGCTATTTAGGATCAATCAATGTGTGCAAATAAATTCATTGGGGCTTATTTAGTTGCCATCTATGAATTTTTTAGCTCCTAATTGATTGGTTAGGAGAAATTTAGGAATCTCCTCCCAACCTCCCTTCCGGATATTTTCTACTTTTTATAACGCAGTGAAGTGATGCTAGCTCCTTAGAATAAAATTCTAAATATATCATTCTATAATATCCTTGCAGGAACATGGATCCGTTGGTTTTCGGTAAATATCCCAAATCAATGAGAACCTTGGTTAGGCATCGTTTACCTAAGTTCACCAAGGAGCAATCCCAATTATTAAAAGGATCCTTTGACTTTATTGGGTTGAACTACTACAGTGCTTTTTACGTGGAGGATGCAAGTGGACTTAAGAGTTCAAATCTTAGTTTCTCTTTTGATGCATAAGAGACAATTAAAGCATAGGTAATTTTAAATACTATGGTTTTTATTTTTTTAAAATTTTTTTTATAACATTTAGATGTGTATATAAAGGTAAGTCTCTTATACTAAATCTACATGTGTACTAAAACAGTTGCACGGCATGGGAAGCTAATAGGTGCACAGGTTTGTATAAGTTTTGTTGATTTCCTTAATTAATTCATGGAAGTGATGAAATTCGTTGATGTTATATTGCTGCTTGCACTGCATGGTGATAATATAGGCAGGTTCAAGTTGGCTCCATATTTATCCCAGAGGAATTCGGGATCTTTTACACTACGTAAGGCATAAGTATCACGATCCTATAATCTACATAACGGAGAACGGTAACGCATTTCACATTTGTGCTTTCTTTAAATTTAGATTTCTATAGATCATTGGTTTCTTCGAGAAGTCGGTCACCCATTTTATTTATTTTTTTAGTTGTCACGCATCTTATTAATATAGTGTTATTGGCCCACTCAATATGTATGTATAATTGTACCAATTTTTTTTTAAAATACAATTAAATTAGAGGTTTGTGTGTGCAATTTTGTAATGAGTATTTTAGTATTTTAAGCATTTAGGCTGAAAATATTACAATAAAAATAGAATTAGAAGAAGTAAGTATTATTTTTAAAAGTTTAAAAATACTAATCGATATTAGCATAACCTCAGAGGAACCCTAAAATTTAACAGTGCCAATGTATAAAATATTAGTTGTTATATTTTATGCTTTTATATATTAGCAAGGACGATTAACTTTTTATCAATATTTACAGTAAGTATATATATATACACCCCCCACCCACATCTACATGCATAATTTTGATAGTGGTTATTTTTCAGGTGTTGATGACAGAGATAATCCTAGAATGCCTCGGGAAACAGCCCTTAAAGATTTCTTCAGG
Organism: Cinchona pubescens; assembly: GCA_025175665.1. NCBI lineage: Eukaryota > Viridiplantae > Streptophyta > Magnoliopsida > Gentianales > Rubiaceae > Cinchona > Cinchona pubescens. The sequence continues at coordinate 1,013,097 of JANKKI010000280.1, read as the reverse complement.
ATAAAATACTACTATGATCACCTTCAATACCTTCACAAAGCAATCCGGTATGTGTATAATGAGATACAGGAAAAAAAATAATAATAACACACTCATTGAAACTAAAAATACATATATAGTTGCATGACTCGAATAAAAAAAATATTTAATTCATTCTTCTGAGATAAGTATCAAAACTTTGATATAAATTGTTAACCAATTGACTTCATATTTGTCCAGCGCTGGTGCTAAAGTGAAAGGGTTTTTCGGATGGGCAGTAGTGGATAACCTTGAATGGAACTCTGGATATACTGTTCGCTTCGGCATCAATTTTGTTGATTTTATACATGGGATGAAAAGATACCATCTAATGTCTATCAGCAAATTGGTTCAAGAAGTTCACTTCAACAGTGAATAACAAATTGGAATCTTAATTAGGACTCTTTACAGTTTCTATTTCATGACAAAACCATGATCGATAAAGAGAAGGCAAAATGCCCATAGAATAATTTGTTCTTCTCCCAAAACCTTCTTGTTGGTTTTAGTTTGTGTTCACTATAAACTCTTGCTCCTATTTTTTCTGCTCCTTCTATATATTGTAGGAAATATTTAAACCAAACCTTTATTTTTTAATTAGTTAAGGAAAATTCTACGGTATCTTTTAGGAACCATTTCCTTCTACTTTAAGGACTTGTATAATACAACACTATGTGCTTTAAAAACTTGTACTGTATAAGTTCTTAAAGCCAAGAAAATGGTTCCCTTAATGGGACTGTAGAATTTCCCATTAGTTTATTCAGTTTTAGTGGTCACGTGTCTTATATTTATTGATTGGTGTGATAAAGTGTCTTGTAAGTTTTTTTTTTTTCCTAGTCTTTACCACATGAGATTACTTCAACTAGTACCAATGTTTTGAAAATCGGACCGGCCATTGAACCGGTGGCCTGTTCTGTTCGCTGATCAAACGGTCCGACCGGTTGAACAGGCCGGTTCACTAATTTAGGTTTTTTTTTTTTTTTTTATTACCAAAGTCTGATATAATTTAAAATGACCTAAAATATATTTATATAAAATCTAAAATAGAAGTGAAAGACTATTTTTGAAGTATTATAGTCCTAATACCCAAAAATACTAATCAAATTTCTAATAAGAAAAGTAAAATTTATACAAAAATAAGTATAAAAAAGATGAAAAAAATAATAACTTAATAGTTTAGGCTTTGGTGTGTACAATATTTTGCCATTTCGGAGTTTATTTCACGATTTTTTAATTTTTCTCTTTATTTAAATCATTTTTTATTTTGAAATTTAAAAATCAGTTTTTTACCGGTTTCCGATTTTTTACCGGTTCTGTCCGGTTTTTTGGACAGACCGGATATAGATAGTTGAACCGGACCGGTGGTTCTTCCGATTCGCGGTCCGACCGATCAAACCGGCAGGTCCGGTCCGATTTTCAAAACACTGACTAGTACTACTAGTTTAGATGTGGTAGCATAGGGTATTTTTATTTTTTGTAAGCAAGACGGAGTCGTTGTCTCTATTTTTTGTTTTACTGTTGCCGCAGCATACATTGAGAAATAAACAAAATTTTGCCCAAAATTTTGTTTGTCTTCCTCCTTGCTTATTTAATTAATTATTTATTTGGGTCCTTCAAAGTGGTATCAGGAGTTAAAATTAATCCATAACTATGGCACCTACAATTATTTGTTTAGTTCCAAAATTCAAAAATAAATCCGAATATTTTTTTAAAAGAAACAAATGATAATCTATAGTACAAATAAATCCGAATATATTTTTTGGAAGAAACAAACCATAATGTATAGTACATAGATTGGAGGATTATATTCATGAAACAATCGAAACAACGAAGGAAAAGAATTCGACATTATGACCTCTTTACTCATAAATTCATCATATTCTGACGTAGAAATAGTGAAGGATGTAGAAAGTGTAGTGAAGGAAAATAATCACAGTGAAGGATGTAGAAACAAAAATAACAATGAAGGATGTAGAAATAGTGTAGTGAAGGAAAATAATCACAGTGAAGGATGTAGAAACAAAAATAACAATGAAGGATATAGAAATAGTGTAGTGAAGGAAAATAATCACAGTGAAGGATGTAGAAACAACAATAATCATAGATTCATATCACAGATTCATCGGGCAATTGATATTTTAATTTTTGATCACAGTGAAGGATGTAGAAACAAAAATAATCATAGATTCATATCACAGATTCATTGGGCAATTGATATTTTAATTTTTGAAAAAATTACCTTGGCAGATACGACAAAAGAGGATTAGGATAGCAGATACGATAAAAGAGGATTGGAATATTTTGGAGAAGACATACCAAAGAGTTAACCAGATCCAATAGGATAATCTATTAATAGGAAGTTTGAACCTTTTGACAATGGAAAAATTCGAATCCATTGAATCTTATTTTTCTCGACTATCAGTTATCAAAACCGAGATGTCTCTCAATAATTATGAATTCAAACTCATTAATGAGTTATTTGTAGAAAAAGTCCTAAATGGTTTAACGATTAAATTTGATCATGTTGTCACAGTAATTCAGGAAACGAAAGATACAATAAATTTGAACATTGAAGAGTCGTTAATTCTTCATGAATAGAGAATTAATGGGAAGATAGAGGATATTACGGAGAAGAATACAGTGGAGAAGTTACTGCAAATAAAATTGAATTTGGAGGAAGGATAAATTAATCTACACAATAAAGAGAATCCAGTAAGATAAATCAGGCCTACAACAGTAGAGGTCTTGGTTACAACAACAGATGTAGAGACCTACAACAGTAGAGGTCTTGGTTACAACAACAGATGTAGAGACAGATGGAATCTTGGACGTGGTAGAGATAACAATTTTAATTTTAGAGATGGCCCTGCTAAATATGAGATGGTGGTAATAATTTTGGTGGAAGAAATAATTTTAATTAGAATTTTGGTGGAGGAAATAATTTTTATCAAACCCAGAATAACCAAAGAATTGAGTGTTATAATGGTGAAAATTTGGGCATTGAAAATTTGAATGTAGATCCGATGAACAATTTAACAGGTATTTTCAACCTAATATTGCTGACAATTAGGTGTAGAATAATAATCAAAACATGGAGACTTTATTTTTGGCTTGTAATGCTGTGGCTATTTTCGACAAAAATAAATAATTTTTGGATAATAGCTGTAGTGATCACATGTGTGGTAAAAAAATTTATTTTCTGAATTTGATGAATCTATCCATAATGAAGTTAGATGTGGCAACAATACTACTTCACCTATTTTTGGGAAAGGAAAAATTCCTATTAGCTTGAAAAATGGGTCTAACAATTTTATCTTTGATGTTTTTTATATTCTAGGATTGAGTCATAATTTGTAGAGCATGAGTCAGTTATCAGAGAAAAATTATGATATTCGCATTAGGCATGGTTGTGTACTATTTTTGATAAAAATATTGGGATGATTGCAAAAGTGATGATAACTCCAAATCGTTTATTTCTATTAAATCTAAATAGTAAATTTTTTTTCTTATTTGAGTACTGTGATTGATGACAATAATTGGCTATGGCATTTGTTGTTTGGAAATTCAAATTTTGTCAGTTTGAGATTTTTCGCTAGTAGAAGAATAGTTGGTGAATTGCCTGGTATTAGTATTCCGATGAGAGTTTGTGATACTTGTGTTTTGGGCAATAGGCATAGGGATGTTTTTCAGACAGGAAAATCATGGAAAGCAAAGAGACCATTAAAGATTATTCATTCAGACTTGTGTACAGTGGAGGTTCCTTCTAATGGCGGTTACAGGTATTTTATTACTTTTATTGATGATTTTAGCGGAAAAGCCTGGGTTTATTTTTTGAAGTAAAAATCTAATACATGTCAGCCTTCTAAAAAAATTAAGATTTTTGTTGAGAAGATGTTAGAAAAGTGGTTGTCAAATAAAAATTTTGAGAATTGATAGAGGTCAGGAATATCTTGACTGTGATAATTTTCTTGAAAAAATTGATATACATCATCAATTGACAATCAGGTAAACTCTACAACAAAATGGAGTGGTTAAAAGAAAAAATAGCACAATTATGGTCATGGTGAGGTGCATTGTAAAATGGAAAATAGGCCAAAGCCTTTTTGGACGGAGGCAATTGCTTGTGCTATTTATCTATTAAATAGATTCCTACATGAAATTTTCCTAAAAAGACCCCTGAAGAAGTTTGGAGTGGTAGAAAATCGTTTGTTGGCCATCTCAGAGTTTTTGGATGCATTGCTTATTCTCATGTTTTTGATCAGTTGCGTTCGGAACTTGATGATAAAGGTGAAAATGTGTTTTTATTAGCTACAGTGAGTAGTCCCGACCTTACAGATTATTTAGTCCAATTTCAAGAAAAATAATTGTCAATAGAGATGTGATTTTTGATGAAAGAGGTGATTCGTAAGATTGGTTCCTAGAGGATCCAAAGACTGCAGAGGTAATTTTAAATTATGAAGGAGAGGATGATGATCATGATTTTCGGCCATACTAGTTTCTCAAGGTTCACGACTGATACATCTGGTCATCCAAGACGTCAACACCAGTTGTCTATTAGGTTGCAGGATTTTTTTTTCATATAATTCTAAGCTTATGAAGATGTTGTGAATTTTTCTTTATTTATAAATTGTGATCTAATTGTTTATGAAGAGGCAATCTGTGATGATCGCTAAGTAAAGGCAATGGGTGTAGAAATTCATGCCATCGAGAAGAATAATACATGAGAGCTTACTTCTCTTCAACTGATAAAAAGACTATTGGAGTGAAGTGGGTCTACAATACGAAGTACAAACCCAATAGAGAAGTGGAGAGATTCAAGGCGAGATTTGTGGCAAAAGCATACAAGAAGAAAGCCTGTATTGACTATTTTGAGGCATTTGCACCTGTTGCTAGGCTTGATACAGTTCGTATTCCTTAATTTCTCTTGCTAGTCAAAATAAATGGAAAATTTATCAAATGGATGTAAAGTTTGCTTTTTTGAATGGAGTACTTGAGGAAGAAGTGTATGTGAAGTAGCTTGCTGGTTTTGCTAGAACAGGTCAGGAAAATAAGATGTACAAATTGAAGAAGGATTTGTATGGCTTAAAACAAGCCCCAAGGGCGTGGTACACAAGAATTAACTCTTATTTTATTTCTCGTAGATTTTTAGGATGGACATATGAGCATACTTTATACATTAAATCTTCTACTCATAGTGATGTTATTATTGTGGGCTTGTATGTAGATGACTTGATTTTCACAGGAAATAATCTTGTGATGATTACTGAATTCAGGGAGGCCATGATCAAGTAGTTTGAGATGACAGATATGGGACTTATGTCTTATTTTATTGCGATTGAGGTCTTCCAATCTGACAAAGGTATTTTTATTTCTCAAAGAAAAAAACAGGTGATATTTTAAAAAAATTTAAGACTTCTGACTGTCTGACTAAAAAAAATTACATTTGACTATTGATGGCACTAGAGAATAGGTTGAACCTACCTACTTTAAAAGTTTGGTAGGGAGTTTGAGCTATTTGACTTCTACGAGGCCAGATATCACTTTTAGTGTTAGTTTAGTCAGCAGGTTTATGAAGAATCCATGCCAGTCACACTTTCAAGCAACAAAGAGGATATTGAGATACATCAAAGGTACTCAAGGAGATGGAAAATTTTATTCAAGCAGTAATCTAGTCGAGTTATTTGGCTACATTGACAATGACTGGGCAGGTAATGCATTTTAAAGGAAGAATACTTCAGGTTATGTATTTTTTTTACTGGTTTTGGGTGTTTTCATAGAGTTCTAAAAAGTTCCAAGTGATGACATTGTCTATACCAAAGGCAGAGTATATTGTAGCAGCTAACAATGCTACTCAAGCATTGTTGCTGCATCATATGCTTGGTGTTGTTCAACACAAGCAAGATAGTCCTACAAAAATTTATTATAACGAGTATGTTGGCAATTAAGTTGTCCAAGAATCCAATTCTCTGTGGGCATAGCAAACACATTGACATCAAATACCACTCCATGCATGGGTTGGTTAGAGACAGAGATTGAAATTGATCATTATAGAACTAAAGAACAACTTACGGACATTTTCACTAAGGCATTAAAATTAGAGACATTTCTAAAGTTGGAGAAGATGTTGGGCATGTTTAGATTTGAGGTCCTTAGCTTAAGGGAGGTTAAATTAAAAATATTAACCAAGCCTTTATTTTCTAATTATTTTCTTTAATTTTAGTGGCCACGTGTCTTATATTTATTGATTAGTGTAATAAAAGTGTATTGTAAGTTTTTTTTGTCATTTTCACATGGGATTACTTCAACTACAACCACTAGTTTAGACGTCCTACACTAGTAGTAGTAGCATAGGGTATTTTTACTTTTTGTAAGCCTCTATTTTTTATTGTTCTTAGAAAGGTAAATTACACGGAATCCTCTTATGCTTTGTCTGAAACTAATGTTTACATTACTCCCTGATAACTCTAGTAAACTAGAGTTATTTTTCTCTAAATTATAGCATTTTGATGGTTTAAATTCCAAAATTAGATAAGTAATTGAAGATTTTAGTTAATTTCTTTCATATGTATTTGTATTTTCGTTTTTGAATTAATTATGATAATTTTTGTGTTAAATTTTTAGTTTAATTAAGTGCTTAATGGTGTTAATATTATGCAGGTTAAAAATTAAAGGGTATAAGCTGGAAGGAACAAAGATCAAGGGAGGATTGCTGGACAGAGAGTCGAGATCGCGGTCTTGACTATTCCAGACCGCAATCTCGACTCGGGAATTAGACCTACTATTTTAGAGTCGAGATCGCGGTCTCAAAACTTCTAGACCGCGATCTCGACTCGCTAAATGTTAAGTTGTAAGGGCAATTTTGTAAATTTCCAGCCCAAAAACCCTGACTTTTGCCTTGTATAATGCTGCACTATTTAAGCTAATTAGAATTAGTAGAGAGACACAGAGTAAGAGTATATAGTTTAGAATAGAGAGTTTTAGATAGTTCTAGAGAGATTAGGATAGCTTAGACTACAAGTAACTTTTTTTAATAGAATTTTCTCTTAACTTTCATCTTAGATCTTCTTTAAATTTCTTATCAAGTTTACATTTTTATTAGATAATCGTAGTGGGTTTTTCACAAGCTTTCTAGTAGATATAATTTTTATTTGCTTTCCTTTTTATTTTAGTAAAAAATCTCTTTACTTTCAAATTATGATTTTTAGGAAATTTAGGGTTCTTATCAATTTCTTGCTTTCTATTTAAGAATTTTCAATTCTAGCATTAATTTTTAGTTAATTCTTAGTGGGTTTCCTTAATTCCAATTGAATAATCCAAAAATATTTAATTTCCTAGTTTATCTTTATCTAATTTTTACCTTAGAAATGAATGCTCTTAGTATTAACTTTTTCTTTCTTCTTTAGTCTTTTTAGTTGATTTATTCTCTTGTTATAAATTTTAGTTTAAATCTGATCCTTAGATTAAATTAGGTTAGAATTAAAATTATAGCTTTCATTCGAATAGTTCTATCATCTACCTATTGATTTAGCTTAACTACACATTTACCTATAAAACCTTGGTAATTGCAATCGACAATCCTCGTGGGAACGATCCCTACTTCCCTTGCTACTATTTGACATCCGTATACTTGCGGGATGCCACCTAGTTAGTGATAGGATTTAGGAGTTTCATTGATTTAAAACTAGGGTGTTAAAAGAGGCATCAAGTTTTTGGCGCCGTTGCCGGGGATTGTCTTAGGTTTTTGGCAATATCAAGCGCTTTATGGGTCGTGTAGATTAAGCACTTTAGATAAGTTTAATTTAGTTTTTAATTTTGTTGATTTTTATGTTTGATTTGGTTGTCTTGTGGAATTGACTTGCAATTCCAATTGACTATTTGCCTTGGTTGTGTAGTGCATGGTAAGAAGTACTCAAGAGACATTCATTTGCCTAGACAAGGATAGGGAGAAAGAGCTACGCTTGTTCTACAAATTCGAAGGTTGAGAAGGGTGCAACAAGAACAAGAAAGGATAGAAATGGCACATGCTAATGCTCAACAAGGGAATGTGAACATGGAGAATGAAGAAGAAGAGGTAGTTGGAAATAATGGAATGGGTGGCTATAGGAATGGAAATGACATGAATGAGAATGGAAGGCCATTGAGGGAATATGATTTACCCAATTTTGATGGGGCAAACTCAATCATTGCAAGGATGCCCGTACAAGCCAACAATTTTGAAATCAAACCCGCTCTAATCTAAATGCTCCAAGCCCATGCTATGTTCGGAGGTGGACCAAATGAGGACCCCTACACTCACCTTATGAATTTTGAAGAAGTCTTGGAAACATTTAAATTTAATGGAGTACATCCGGATTGTGTTCGAATGAGGGTATTTCCTTTTTCTCTTCGTGATAGGGCAAAGTCGTGGTTGCAATCCCATGCTCAAGGAACATTCACCACTTGGAACCGACTCGCTCAAGAGTTCTTGATGATGGCAAAGTATTTTCCTCCTGCAAGAACCGCTAAATTAAGGAATGAGATTACATCGTTCAAACAAGATGTTGGTGAAAGCCTTGGGGAAGCTTGGGAAAGATTCAAAGAGTTGTTAAGAAAATGCCCACATCACGCCATTCCTTTGTGGCTTCAAGTTCAAACTTTCTACAACGGTCTACTTCAAGAGACGAAATCCATCGTAGATGCCTCCGTCGACGGTTCTATCTCATACAAGACTCCGGAAGAAGCTCAAGAGTTGTTAAATAGGATGGCATACAACCACTACCATCATGGACCGATAACTCCACCGGTGGTTCAACATCAAGCTAATCAAGCAAATGCAAGTAGTGGAGCATTGAATCTAAACATGCAAGACGCCCTTTTAGCTCAACAAAGCATGTTCATGAATGTGATGAATAACATGGCAAAGGCGTTGGAGTCTAGGGAAACCTAAAAGTGTGAATAACATGACTTCTTCTCCAACCCGACCAAGCATGACATAGTCTGTGATTTTTGTGGAGGCGGCCATGCCAATGGGAATTGTGAAATGCCATATGGGGCTAATGAGCAAGTCAATTATGTGACTAATCAATCTTCATTTCCAAGGAACCAATCCGGAGCTTATGGGAACACTTATAATCTGTCTTGGAGGAATCATCCAAATTTCTCATAGAGTAACATCAACAACCAATCCAACCCTCCTTACCAACCAAATTCCCCATCTCAAAATGCCCAACATACTCAAGCTCCGAATTCCTCGTCTAGACCTTATCAACCGACACATCAAAGAAATGTCCAACCTAACTCATATCAAAATTTTCCCAATCCTTCGTTTCAAAACCAACAACAAAGACCTCCTTTCCATTATTCAAATTCTTCCCAACACATGTACCATGATCAATATGTTCCTAGAGATAATTTGGGTGAAGAAGGTTGGAAAAGAGAAGCCGAGTATTTGAGAAGGGAATTGGATAGGAAAACCAAAGAGCATAAAAGAGGCTATGAGATAATTTGAAGGCTTCAACAAAAAATTTGGAGCTTCAATTGGGACAATTGGAAAGATTGAATAATGACAAACCTATTGGGGAATTTCTGAGTGATACTATTCCAAACCCCAAGGAGCAATGCAATGCCATAACCCTAAGAAGTGGAAAAGAATTGGTTGAATCTAAGGAGAAGAAAAAGGTGGAGGAAGGAAGCAAAGAGCAAAAGTCCAAGGTAGTTGAAATTGAAAAAGAACTAGTTGACGATAAAGCCAAGAAAGAGCAAAAGAATGAGATCAAGGTATCCAAGAAGAAACATGTGGAGGAACCTTTAAAGATAGATCCATCAATAAAAGTGCCATACCCTCAAAGACTCATTGATCCAAGAAAGGAGAAAAAAGAGAAGCAATTTACCCATTTCTTGGATATGTTGAAAAAGATTAATGTCAACATTCCTTTGATTGATGTCCTCACCAAGATGTCCAACTATGCTCGTTTCATGAAGGATCTTTTGGCAAGGAAGAGAAAGGTGGGATGATGATGAGAAAGTATGCCTTGGTGCTCAATGTAGTGCCATTGTTCAAAGGCGGTTACCCCCTAAACTCAAGGATCCCGGTAGTTTTATGATACCGGTGAATGTTGGAGGAAAAACGTGGCATCGATCAATTTGTGATTTGGGGGCAAGCATAAATATCATGGCAAAGGCCATCTATGACAAGTTAGGGATCAATAATGTCAAGCCAACTAATATCACACTCCAATCGGTGGATTTATCCTAGAGGAAACCATATGGCTTGTTGGAAGATATGCTTGTACCTGTTGAAAAGTTGGTATTTCCCGTTGATTTCTTTGTGCTAGATACCGGTGAAGAGAGTGAGATTCCATTGATTCTAGGAAGGCCTTTCTTGTCGACCGCTCATGCATTAATTGATGTGCACAAAGGGAAGTTGATCTTACGAGTTGAAAATGAATCAATTGAATTTGATGTGTTTGAATATAATGACAATATTCCCATTGTTGAAGAGAAATGTGTCTAATCAATCTCTTAATTCTATCCTTGCTAGGTCAAATGAAGAGGAAAATGAAGTGAGCCAAGCCAATTCGCTCAAGCAAGTGTTGGAAATAAAGGAAAATCCAAGAAATGAATTGAAAGAGAAACTACCCGATAAGGGATGTGTGTTGATGAAGGATGAAGAAAGTTTTGCAAAGAATAAGCACAATGGTGAGGTAAAAAATTGAGAAGGCACAAGAAGAAAAGAAAATGGTTTGAGAAACAATTGGAAATGTTAATTGGGGCACTAGCGATGGCTAAGGCTAGAAAGAAATGACTTGTGCATGGAAAACCCGAAAATCAAGCTTTAATCATGAAGAAAAAAGGGATCAAACTTTTTCCGTGGAAACCAAAAAGGAAGGGAGGATCATTCATCCTCAATTACTTAGAATGAGGGTCATGCCATAGTCAAGCTAGTGACTATAAAAGGGCGCTTCTTGGGAGGCAACCCAAGTCTTTAAATTAGTTCTCATTACTTTCTTTAGTGTGATTTTTAATTGTCTTGATTTTGAATGAATTGGTTTGAATAATATATATATATAGACATTGAGTTTTTGAATTGAATAAATGGTGCCAAAGAATGATTGAAAATTATCATCCTAATTTGTGAATTTTTGTTTGTTTTATTAGATGTGCAAAAGGAGAAAGGGTCAAGAGTGAAGCAATTTCGGCTAAGTGTAAAAAATTTCACTTTGCAGAAGTTTGGTTCGAGACCGCGATCTCAAAAATTTGAGATCGCGGTCTCAACCGTGAACTTCTGCAAAGGTAATTTTGGGGCCAAGTTGATACCGCAATCTCAAAAATTTGAGATCGCGGTCTCAACCGTGAAATTCTGCAAAGCCAATTCTTGGGCTGAGTTGATACCGCGATCTAAAAAATTTGAGATTGCGGTCTCAAAAAAAAAAAAACATTTTCTTCCTTTCAAAATCAAACCATGAATTTATTTTATTTTTAGTATTGGAAGTAATTTGATTTTCTTTTTTTTAATCTGGCTAATGGCCATAAACTGATGCCAAGTGATACATTTTGATGTTTTATGGATGAGATTTCTTTTGGATTCGTAAATTGACACTTGGTGAGGTTTGGTTATTGCCAAATAAGAGTAATATGGCTAAGGGCCCTAAGCTGATGCCATCTTTGCATTCATTGATGAGTTGAATGGAATATTGATTTTGTTTGAAGCTTACTTGGTGAGATGCATGGCATGGTTGCTCTTGACATTTTTGCTCAATTTTAATTCTAGGCTTAAAAGTAGGGCATAGTTTAAGTAGTTTTCGTTAATTTTGGGTTTGTCTTGATGTTTAATTTTGGGTGAGTGGAAGGATGATTTATTCATCAACTTGAATAAAAGAGACAAGTTTGGGGGTGTTTATCTTTTTGTGTTGGAAATGGTCATTTTATATATTTTTTTGTTGCCACTTGATGATTAATGGATGGAAAGTTGATCAATTAGGTACTCAATGATGATAATTTTGATGTTCAATACCTTGTGAGTGAAGAGTCAGGGTCAAGTATACGATTGATTCTTTTCAAGAATTTTTGTGTGAGTGAGTAGTTCATTTGCAATATAAAGAATTCATAAACTTAGCATTGCTATTTTTCAAAAAGAAGTGCTGAAATTTTAGAAAATTTTATTTGAATTGTTGTTTCTTGTCAAATCATTTATATTATGTGGTTGATGAACTATCTTTAGGAAAGAAATGAGTTAATTGAAATAGAAGGAATTTTGGGACATTTCGTGTGTTTTCATAGGGAATGTTCTTCTAACTTGTGAATAATTGATATTCGAGATTAATTTTTGGTACATTTAACTCCTTTTCCTTGGTTTAGGGTCGTCAAAAAAAAAAAATATGAATAAGGCGAGTACGGGATTCCGACATGAACCCATGTTGTTTCTGCGAAATAAGCCATTAGAGTAGTAATAATGTGAGTACAGGAAATAAGTGGTGAGTATTCCCGCCTGTCACGCGGGTGACCCCGGTTTGATCCCCGGCAACGGCACCAAAAACTTGATGTGCCTCTTTTAACACCCTAGTTTTAACTCAATGAAAACTCCTAAATCCTATCACTAACTAGGTGGCATCCCGCAAGTATACGGTTGTCAACTAGTAGGAAGGGAAGTAGGGATCGTTCCCACGAGGATTGTCGATTGCAATTACCAAGGTTTTAAAGGTAATTGTGTAGTTAAGCTAAATCAATAGGTAGATGATAGAACTATTCTAATGAAAGCTATAATTTTAATTCTAACCTAATTTAATCTAATTTAAACTAAAATTTAGAACAAGAGAATAAATTAACTAGAAAGACTAAAGAAGAAAGAAAAAGTTAATACTAAGAGCATTCATTTCTAAGGTAAAAATTAGATAAAGATAAACTAGGAAATTAAATATTTTTGGATTATTCAATTGGAATTAAGGAAACCCACTAAGAATTAACTAAAAATTAATGCTAGAATTGAAAATTCTTAAATAGAAAGCAAGAAATTGATAAGAACCCTAAATTTCCTAAAAACCATAATTTGAAAGTAAAGAGATTTTTTACTAAAATAAAAGGGAAAGCAAATAAAAATTATATCTACTTAAAACTTGTGAAAAAACCCACTACGATTATCTAATAAAAATGTAAACTTGACAAGAAATTTAAAGAAGATCTAAGATGAAAGTTAAGAGAAAATTCTATTAGAAAAAGTAACTTGTAGTCTAAACTATCCTAATCTCTCTAGAATTATCTAAAACTCTCTATTCTAAACTATGTACTCTAACTCTACTCTCTCTACTAATTCTAATTAGCTTAAATAGTGCAGCATTATACAAGGCAAAAGTTAGGGTTTTTGGACTAGAAATTTACAAAATTGCCCTTACAACTTAACATTTAGTGAGTCGAGATCGCGGTCTGGAAGTTTTGAGACCGCGATCTTGACTCTAAAATAGTAGGTCTGATTCCGCGGTCTGGAATAGTCGAGACCGCGATCTCGACTCTCCTTCCAGCAATCCTCATTTCCTCCTTTTCGTAATTTAGTCCCTTGAGCTTTGTTCCTTCCAGCTTCTACCCTTTAATTTTTAACCTGCATAATATTAACACCATTAAGCACTTAATTAAACTAAAAAATTAACACAAAAATTATCATAATTAATTGAAAAACGAAAATACAAATACATATGAAAGAAATTAACTAAAATCTTCAATTACTTATCTAATTTTGGAATTTAAACTATCAAAATGCTATAATTTAGAGGAAAATAACTCTAGTTTACTAGAGTTATCACTCCCCTATAATTTGATAACCTACATTTCACCCCCCTATAGTTTGGGTTTTTTGTTTTGTAAAGTGGATGAAAAATTGAAAATGTCACAAAAAATGTATGAAAAGTTAAAAATACCCCTCACTCCTCACCTTTGCAGGTTCCCTCCCTACCTTCACTCGTAATCTCTTCTCCCATCCCGACCCTCCACTGCTCCTCCTTCCTTCCACCAAATCAACCTCCTTAATCCCTCTCTTCCCCAAATCAGCTACCAATTCTACCGAAGGATGAACCACAATTCTATCACAAACCTTCACCAAATCAACCAAATTTCATCAAATCAGCCTCTATTTTCACCAATTCCACCAAATCAACTTTATTTCTCCACCCCTTCTACCAAATCAGCCAAAAATTTCACCAAATTTGCCTCCATTATTCCACTAATTCAGCCACCAATGTCACCAAATCAACCTTCCATTTCTTTTACTTCCACCAAATCAACCTTCCATTTCTTTTACTTCCACCAAATCAGCCACAAATTTCACGAACTTAACCTCTATTTTCCACCAATTCAGCCACTAATTCCACCCAATCAAACCTTCTTTTTCCATCCCTTCCACGAAATCAACCACAAATTTGACAAAATTAACCTCTATTTCCCACCAAATCAGCCACTAATTCCACCAAATCAACCTTCCTTCTCTATCCCTTCCACCATCAGCCACAAATTTCACCAAATCAGCCTCCATTTTCCACCAAATCATCACCAATCTCAAAAAATTAGATTCAATTGAGAGGAAAGAAGCAACAATTTTTTGGGAAAAGGAATGACAGAGATATAGTGGTGTCAACTAAAAGAGAAAAAAGGGAAAGAAAGGTTGGGATAGGGATATGGGTTATAGTGGAGACTGTGACGATGAGGGGGGGATGGGGACATATAGGAAGAGGGAGGAGGCAAGAGTAGGAGTAATGGTTGGGGAGGGATGGTAGCAGTGGTGAGGGAGATGGTAGGTGAGAGGAATGGGGGTAACGAGAGTTGTAGAGGGAGATGGTAGGTGAGAGGAATGGGGGTAACGAGAGTTGTAGAGGGAGATGAAAGGTAATGGTGTTGGTGATGGAGAGTTGTAGAGGAGAGAGAATGTGATAAAGGGTTGTCGTGGGTTTTTAGTGTTGAATTACTGTATTAGCTTTCATTGGAGTATATAAATGACCAACATAGCCTTATAAATAAAAAAATTTCAGCCTTTGACTATTAAACTAACAAAAAAGCTAACAGTTCTAGTTTAAACCCCAAACAATAAGGTGGTATAGTTGGAATATAGGTTAGCAAATCATAGTGGGTCATATAAACACTAATGAAAGCATAGGAGATTTTGTGTAATTAACCTTCTTAGAAGGAGCTGTTGTCTCTGTTTTTTGTTTTACTATTGTCCCAGCATACATTGAGAAATAAAGAAAATTTTGCCAAAAATTTTGTTTGTCTTTCTCCTTGCTTATTTAATTAATTATTTATTTAGGTCATTCATATGCTGCAATCCTCCTATATTTTCTCCCTACTATTATAACAATTGACTACAACTATAGGGGTTTGACTTTGAATTTACAGCTTGATGAGAAACTTTAGCCCCTTAACTTAGGTCCCTTCTACTATATACAGGGCGGACGTAGGAGTTACTTGTTGCGGTAAAGTACTATGGATGAATACAAGCAAAGTAAAATTTGAAGAATAGTATGTTCAAGTTTGAACTCGAAGACATAAATGCTTGACTGGAGCTCAAACTCGTCTCAACATAGTTATAATGAGCTCGTAATACATTGTATATTCGAACAACTAGATACAAATTTATTGGGTTCATTGGAGTTTGTGTTCAATATTGGGATCCATTTCCTCATAAACTTCTCCCGTACATTTTTTAGCCCAAAATACAACCATAATGTACAGTATTACTTAAAGTATAGCTACATGATTAAAAATCATACAATTTAATACAACTAAGTTAAATAAATTTATAATAAAACTATATTGGCTAATAAAACAAATAAAGTAGTACATTTAAATTCACAAAGATACGACCAAAAGGAAATAGTAAAATATGGAGAGGAAATAATGATATGTGTTGGAAAAAAAAAAAGGTGGCCAAATGACTGGACAAATCAAATTAGGCTTAATTATAGTTTGCCCCTGTAAATAGGGGACAGTTGTAAATTGCCCCCTATGTTTATTATATCTACAAATCGCCCCCCTAGGATTTAATGAAGTTAAAATTTTCATGAAAGAAAGTACTAAAATGTCATAGTTGCCCTCAATATTTTTAGTTACACTTTTTGATTTTTTTACTAAAATTCTTCTCTTAAATTTGAAAATGATAATAAACTAAATTTATTATTCTAAGTTTTTTTCTTTTTTTTTCTAGGTAGCATTAGGGAATGAATTAGTTGATCCACTTAAATTTATTTAAAATATTTATTGATTATATCTCAAAGTAGTACATTTACTTAAATAATGTGATTTTTTAAATACAAATTATTAATGATAGAGAAAATAAAGTAAGAAATAATATAACTAAAATAATGTGATTAAATAAATAAGATACTTTATTTTATATATGAAAATAGTATTGGTGGAACAAGTAGGTGATGGCATGCTAAAAATGGATGTGAATAAGAAAGCATAAAATAGTAAACTAATTCATACAATTGATATTCAAGGGTAAATTTTTTTTCAATAATGTTGGATGAGAAAATATCGTTACTCTTGAATAACAAATTCCTTATAAAATAAAATTAGATACCAAATTGCAAGTAGCCGTAATTTTATGTTGGTTAAGATATATCAATTAAATCATTAAGGGAAATTATGACATTATCTTATCCCTTTAGATGAAAATTTTAAGTTCATTTAATTTTGGATATAATTTGTGAATAAAATAAATATAGGTAGCAATTTGCATTTGTCCACAAATTACAGGGGATAAACTGTAATTATGCCATCAAACTAAGAAGAGATACAAGATAATGGGAAAGTGCCATTTGATTTTGTGACAATAAGAGGCTGTTTGGTTTGTATTTTGAAATTGGAATTGGAATTTGGGAAAAAAAGTATGGGTTTGAGTTACTGGTATCATTCCCTTATCTAGTGTTTGATAAATACCTGTTTGTGTTAGATATCGAAACAATTTTTATTTTTTATCTGTCTTTTTTGCTTATTTTCTTTCCTCTTTCTCTCCTTTGTCCTAAGAAGAGCCCTAACAGATGCTAAAACATAATAAAAGATAATAGAAAAGAGTCATTTGATTATGTGATAATGTCTATTAGGGTGGGACAAACAATGAACAAAAAAGTATTACTTGGATAAAAGATGAAGATTGGGAGAGATTGATATCTCGACTGGGGGATTAACTTATCTTTTAATGTTGTTCAAAATTTTAGGGTTCCATAAGGACATTGAAATTAAAGTTGAAACATTTACATTAGACATAGTTATGGTTATTTTTTTAATAATGAAGTGCAGTGTGCAAAATCACTCTGGAACAACTGGAACCTGGACAAACTTGTGAGAAAGATTTACTACCATGCCACCAACAACTTACGTCACAATTTCAAGCCATCAACTTATGTCACAATTTCAAGATTATTATTATTATTATTATTATTTGGAGGGAAGATGAATATTATTTATTCATTGCTAAAATTAAAAATAAGTTTTTTTCTTCACACCCTTTAAAAAGCTTAAAAGATGTAAATCTTAGGCCTTGTATGAATGCTCTTGAAAACTATTAGGACACTTTGCCCTCGGTAAATAAGGGTCAATTACAAATTTTTCATGTTTTTATTTTATTTACATAATCCTCTCCAAAATGTGATAGGGTTAAATTTTCCAGCCAAAGAGATTAAAGATTATAATTGTCCTCAATATCTTATTTGTGCTTGCCACATAAAATTAGGGTAAGTTACACTTTAGTACCTTAATTTTTATTTATAAGAAATTTGTCATTCAGAAGTAACAATGGCCAATCTTTTCCTTTAACATTATTACAAAAAAATATATTTTTACTCCTCAATAATAAGTCCATGGAATATTTTTTTTTCTTGTTTCATACAATTTTGTCATGCTACTATTTTCCTTTCTCCCCACTCCTTCATTATTATATTTTGTATATTTAGGAAAAAAGTAGTTATTATTATAGCTAAAAGCTAAAATTTTAATTTTATTTTAACAACAAATTTATCATATTCATTAATATTTTCTTATTTAATCAATATTGTTAATTTTTTTTTAAAAAAATATGTTATTTTAAAAGTTAGTGATGCATGTAATTGAAAATTGTGAATTTCATTTATTAAAGTTCTTCGTTCAAGAATATTGAAAGGAAATAAATTGATTTTTTTTTTAAATTTCGTATTATTGCTAATGTTTTCTTTATTAGAATGCATTAGTGAGTGAGTTTATCAATTCAAGTTTATAACAAATATACATTGCTACATTTTATATGAGCATATCTAGTCACATAATTTAAAATTTAAAATATAAAGTCATGGAATAGAAAATTAAAAACATACAAGCATGTGATGACATAAATAAAAAATTATTATGAATATAAAAAGAATAATAATAGAACAAATGGGTGATGGTATGTCAAAAATGGACATGAATAGAAAAAAAAATAAAATAACAAATTAATTCACGCACTTCATATTAAAGGATAAAAAGTTTTTTCAACAATACTGTAGACACTTGCTTTTTGAACTTTATAAACTTATAACAATATAAATAAATATATTTTCTCTCTCATCTTTACCCTTCTCCCATCATTATCTCTATTACTATCTCACTCTACCTCTATCTCTATTTTCCCCATATCCATCTCTATTGTTATAATATCGTGTCCATTCATATCTTCACTTCTATCCCTATATTACTGTTTGTCTACCTCTAGTTCCCAAATCCCTGTAAATACCCATGTTCATACAAATTTCAGGTATGGAAATGATACTGTAAATCAAGAACAAATAATTAAAAAAAAATCAATTCTATTGATTTAATAAACAAAAGGTACACAACTCTAACTTTATATTTTTTACAAAAATAATTTCTTGTTCTTACTTCTTTTGAATTGTAGATTTATAACTAAAGTAGACAATAGATCTTTTCACAATAATTTGGTAATTGAAAGAAGACTTGTTTGTAGGAAAACACCTGAGTAGATCACGAGAAAAAACGTCTCTCGATCTACGAAGAAATTGAGGACTTGAACACTTGAATAGATAAGTATGTTTCTCGATCTGCGAAGAATTTGAGGACTTGAACACTTAAACAGATCTTGAGTAAGAACATCTCTCTTGAACACTTTAACACTTAAGGATTGATTAGCAATCAATCCTGCTAGTTGAACACGAGGATTTCTTGGCACTTGAGGAATATGAAAGATCTTGCAACACTCCGAGGACTTGATGAGCTTCAAGGACTTGGGAGACTTGATATATGCAACAGATCTCAAATGCAGTTGCTCTCCAAAAGTGTAGAGTCCTCTATCTAAATGAGAGCATCCATATTTATAGATAAAAATAGAATTTTCCTACCTTAATAGGTTACTTGTGAATTAATCCACCCACTATTAAAGATAAACTATGCCCAAAATACTTTAATTGACTCTAGTTAATTTTATTTAATTTACTTGATTGAGCCTAGATCTAAAGAAGTTCACTTATCACATCTTATGAATTATTGGATTTTGACTTGAACTTTCCATTTAAATTGATTAATCAAGACAATTATTTAATTATTACCTTCACTAATTATAATTAAAAATTTTGATTTATATAAATGCCCCCACTTCAAGTCCTGATTGAGATTTTTTTTGTCAGGATTGAAACCTGGACTTAGTGAAGTTCACAAAGTTTTTTAGCATAAGAAGCACTCCAAGACTTTAAATCAATTGGAGTCGAATGAGTTAAGTCCATTACACCATCATAGAATCAAATACTTCTATTTTCGGCCTATTAACCCAAATCTATACATTATGAAAATCCCATTTTGTGGTCCATGGGGCATTGCAATGGAGTATATAATAGCCTTCAGTCTAGTTTCACACATGCTAGCTACCAATTCAAACTAAGATATCAATCAACGGAAATTTTCTTCCATATTTCTAATTCCTAAACCGACGCTTCCCAAACAACCAACTTCCAATTCTTTTCCTAGTTTCCATATTCTCAAATTGGAACTTTCTATTTCCATCCCTTTAATGACTCCAACAATTGAGGAACAGAGCTTTCAGTAAGTGAACTCTACTTAAGAATTTTCAATTCCTTGGACCTTTGACTTTTTTAATAAGAAGCTAACATGAGAAAAGGCAAGCTACAAACTTGAACCTTTCTTCTGTAGACCGTATACTACACATTTAGCAATTAACAAAACTTAGCAAATTCCATAAAGAATATATGAGACATTCACCCTTCGCCTCGTGCTTTCTTGTCAAATAACTCTAGAACCAATTTTAAACTAGGATATTATGGATATTTAAGTCATGGTTGTAAAGTGCTCTTAAAAATTTGGCTTTCCCAACTTTCAAATATTGTAGGAACCATCTTCTTACATGGTCACAGCTCCACTATTACCGAATTTATTGAGACAAATTGGACATGAAAGAGACAGTCTGCAGTTCCAACTGATTTTGACAGGATACTGCACCTCATGATCTCTTGTCCTAAGTGCTCCAACTCTTAAACTTTCTCATACACGACCATCGCTGTAATTTACCGCTATATTGGTGACATCATCATGGTTCAAAGTCGCGGTCACGGTGACGGTCGTGGTCTCGGTGTCGGTCACGGAACATCATTCTACATCAGTCGTAGTGTATCGGTCATGGTATATCGGATACACATGTTAGGTTGTTATATATGATGTCTAAAAAAATTTGAAATTTTTTTGAAAAATAGATAGTATCATAATATAGTCAATTACTAACATTGATTTGCAAAATAGCATCACAACAACATATTAGTTTAAATGTATCAAAGACATGAACAACTTTAAACTGCTACACTTGAAAACAACACAAAATATATTATAAGAATATCAAATACATAATTGAATACAAAAACAAATGATACAAATCAATGGATTGTCTTCAATATATTAAAATAAACTTCAGTTCTTTCAACTTTCAACTCCAATTCCCTTAAAAAAATAATATCAAGTGATGAAGAAATAGTTAAAAAATAATTAATGTTATTAAAATATTTGTCATACCTCTTAATACCATGAAAAATGACGATGAAGCTCAAAATCCTTCTCGCGGTCTTGATCACTACAATATGAATAAGGAAATGGGACGACATGTGGATGAGTGAACCCGAATGAACTCAGTTGTACATTTATTGGCTATGATGATTAGACTAGATGGACCATAATCATAATTTGTGGGACGTAGAGGATGTGATGAGGGCTCTTTACTAGAATTGTAGTATCCAAACCCTCTATAATGAACACTATCACCCACACTGGTTGATGAATCCTGTCTTGCTCCATAATATCTAAAGCTAGTTGAACCAGATGAAGATCCCTCATCATATCTTCTAATTGCTCGATCATAAAATCCGCCAGTACTAGTACTAGTAGACTTATCAAGCTGTCTTGGTTCACCATATGCTCCATGTGTAGAATAATAGTCATTATTAACTCCATCATATCGATCATAGTCATATCCCAAACATCTAGCACTGTGACTAGAACCATGGCTACCATAGCCTTGACCAATGCTCAAATCTTGCAAGTGTTCGTCAACTCCTCTTTGTCTTTGAGAATGCCAGCAGTAGGAGGAATCACTTGAAAACTCAATTAATCTATTCAAATATTCATGTTGTGCTTTTATGCTAGAACGATAAACGTGATTGGAAGTTTGATATCTTGAGTAGCATAATAATTGTCATTTTCATGAACCCTTGACATTCCTCCAGTATATCGGCTATCTTGGTAGTGACTATCACCTCTACTATGTCTTTGGTTAGGAGAGGTAGCCCTCCTATTGCCACTGTTATGACCATCATCATTGTCACTGCCACTACTATTAGTAGAAGAAGATGAAGTAGGTACATGTTTATCACCTTTTTTAGCCTTACCCTTGTCTTTTGTAGCGGATGATTGGTTAGTAGTTTTGTTGTTTCTTTTTATTAGAAATTGAGATAAAGTATTACCAAAATCATCATTATCATGATCATTGTCATATTGACCTTCTTCCTCTTCATTTTGACAAATTCCTTGATCTAACCAATTTAAGTTGTCTTCAGGCAGTAAAGGTTGGTCATTTTTCCTAACCCATTCATCAAGTATATCATCTTCAAGACAGATGTGATTCAAATCAATTGGATTGTAGAAATCATCAGTATCTCTTTGATACATCATATTCTTAACATCACCCTCAATCACATATTATAGTGCACAAACACTAGTTTGTGTAACTTTTCAATTGCCAAACTATTTCGATGTGTTGTGTGAATCAATAACCATGTACACCAATTTCTTTCGCAACCAGAAAATATACATGTTTGACTCAATATTCTGATAGAAATTTTCTTAAATTTGGAGTCTCATCAACATAATTAAACCACCATTCACCTATAAAACAATAAAACATATTTAATTAGTACTTAAAGTATGCTAAATATCTCCAATGCTAGTTGAATATTCTCATATGTTTAAGTTTAATTTTCAAACCTGGCAAACACTTTGATAATGCTTTAGTTGTAATTGTACTTCCAAATGTTCCTTTTCTCTCTCAAAATATTTTAATCTACAACATATGTATCTCATTTATTGCATCAAATTGCACATCAACATTTGGCTCAAACCACATAATCACTTCTTTCAATCCCTTCTAAACTTCATCTGTATTCAATACACAAGTGCCAGAGTTGATACATTAAAAGGTTGGATTCTAGAAATATGTTGAATAAAATAAAATAATTAAGTTCACAAATTCACGTATGCCTACATTATACTTTCAAGTGTGTAAAAAATATTAGAATTTTAATAAAAATATAGTTTGTAATTTAAATTACCTACTGCATGTAGATTCGAATGTAATTCATTATACCATCTTTCATCAATTACCTTCCAATACTTTTTCCAATGCTTCACTATTTTTTTTATTGCCATTTTTGCTCTGTCCATTGCCTCATATATGATTGGTAAGGTTGGTTTATTGTCTTGGTCAACAGTCTTTAAAACTTTCACAAGAGGCTCCATTACTACACATACATTTCTGACATTGTTCCAAAAACTCGTAGATAGTATCAAATTAGACACTCTTCGAGCTTTTATCCTTCTATTGGCAGTGTTATTGAACTTTGCACAGCATATTCTTTTCAATTCAGTATAATGCCAAAGAAGACTTTCCATTGAAATGAACTCAGTAGCAAATCTTGAAGTGATACCTGGTCGAAGTAATTCTCTATTTTTTGTAAGTGATTTCATGAGATTTACCACTGTATCACTATTATATATGAAAGAAGTTATCTTCTTACCTTGTGCAATTGTTTCTTTTATTGCATCCATCTTACCAATATTTACTAACATCAAATTGATGCAATGTGCAGCACATGGTGACCAAAACAAATGTTTTCTCTTTTGCATTAATAGTTCCCCAGCAACTTTTATACTAAATTCATTGTCTATCACAATTTGTATAATATTTTCTTCCCCAATTTCATCTACAACCTTATCCATCACAGAAAAAATAAATTTAGTAGTTTTCTAATGTTTGTGCAGTCAATAGAACTATGATATATCATGTTTCTATCACAATATACCATAAAATTATTGATTGGGTGCTTTGTACAAGTACTCCACCTGTCGCATATAATCGTACACCCAAAATCTATCAATTTTGATTTAATAAGTGCAATGTACTTTTCAACCTCTTCCATTTCTATATTGTCATCATTCAAATACTCACCTCCAATTTGCTAACCGAAGGGACCCTTAATGCCTAGTCCAACATTAACAACTTCATCAATCATTGATTGATAATATGGATCACTATCAATAGCATGAATTAGTATAGCATTGAAATGAAAGAATTTTGAAATTACTTTACCAACCATTTTTATGTTTTCCTTCGAAAACATAGTTTTTACTGATTTTTGTTTTGATGGAAACACGTACAAATCATTTCATCAACTTGACATACCTCCACCTTTTCTGACACTGAAATTGTGTGAAAAGTCTCTTTTACTTCTAGAGATTGATGTCTTTGAGGTACTCGAACCAATAGTCCATAAAATTTGCAAATATTCAAATTAAACAATATTTTAGATTACATATAAAATCTAAAAAAATAATAAATCTTAATAATTAATTTTACATGTAATAGCTAATACATAGGGTATGACAGGTCGAACTTTGGATATTGAATACCTTCTTTACTCTTCAACAAATTGAAATAGATATTGACTTTCTCTTATGACTTGATTAAACTATTTTTTCTCCAATGCTCTTAGTCTCCCTTCACTGATTTCATATATGTGATCATCATTATCATCATCAATAACATTAATACTTTCGTCTTGAAGAGAACTCAAAATTTCCTCTTTTTTCTTTTTTATTGCAATTTTTTCAGTTTTACATGCCTTAAGATGATTTTCTAGAAGTTGTTTAACCTCTTGTGAAACTCTTGGGCAAGTTTCAACTTATCCCGAGATATGAATCAAATGTTGTTTCAAGCTTGTAATTCTACCATGTACGACTTTCTCACAATAATTACACTTTACCACTTTTCGACTACCACCAACAAATTTAGCATGTTCCCAACTAATATCCTTGTTTGCCATTTTAACTATTATATTAAGACGAAAAATTATAAAATTAAAATCATCAAATATAAAAATAATAAGGATGAACAAAGTTTTGTATAGATTTAAACACTCTAACTAATGAGATTGTGTAGTAAATATATGTTATTTTTTAGACATTAGTAAATACTTACAACCTAAATATTAATTACTTAATTTTTCAATAAATATATGAAGTTCAAAAAAAAAAATGATATACTATATTTATAAACATATTTTATTTACTAATTATTTTTTATATATCTCCGAATAATCATTTATTTAGATATCAATATAAAATTTTGAATTAACAAACTTAATACGGAAATTGTTTTTTTTTTTAACATAACTTTAATGGAAGCCAAAAAATATTGCAAATCCTCTCCTCTTTTTTGATTTCTTTTGGCCTCAAATAGTTCCCCAAACAAAGATATTAACTAGCCCAAAAATAATATAACAAACCTTCTTTTTCTTCTCCTTTTTTTTTTTAATTTATTGCTTATATTGGGAATTTGGGCTTGGACTTGGACCTTTAATAATTACCCAAAGAAATAAGTCTTAAATTTGTTAGAGTTGTATTAAAATTCCGTACAAGGTAGAACATCCCACTCGGCACACTCCAAAAGTCCATAAGTCCAAACTCTAGCGAATTGGCAATGCCACAGGAGATTGAAGAGTCTAGATTCAATTAGCACTTCTTGGCTCTCACCTTCTCCTCATCTCTAAGCGACAAATCCCTCTCCTCCTCCTCTTCCTCCTTCTCTGTAAATTGTAAAACCCAAAAACCCAACAAACTCCCTCTTCTCCTCCTTCAAAAATAACCTACCATAACTTGCTTATTCACATAGAAGAAGAAGAACGGAAGATGAAATTGGTAAATGAATATTTCCTTTATCTCTCTATTTTGTGGTTTCATAAACATGTGAAACCACTCATTAAATAGGTGCAATTCCAATTATTGTTCAGGTTTGTAGGTGAATAAATCATTGTTTGTTGACTATTGGAATTTAGATGTTATTTTGTGGATGAATTATTGGCGAAATACAGCCGGGTCTTTTGATTCTTTTGCTTTATGTCCATAAAATTTTTTGGCTATTTTTGGGTTCTTACACTAATCTAACATTGATGACCATCCTGATATTTTATTTTCTTAAATTTTTGTTTTCAATTTTACTTTTCGGTATTTGAGAATCTGATTTCGTATGAATCCCGAGTTGACTCAATGTGACTCAGCCGATTCACAGCGAAACTGAGTCGATTCTTCATGTAACGACCAAGTCTACTGGAGAAGACTCCGGTTTTGAGTATCTGAGTTGTTACGTTTCAATATTGGAATCACGTTCACTGCTCCGATTGTGACTTGGCCGAGTCTTTGAATCCTGGACATCATAGTATTAAGTCAGCAACCCCTGCAATAAATTTAACCTCTCTTCAATTCCCGACATCTATAATTGCTGCTATGATTCTTTGATGAATTGATGGCGTCAAGAATTCGAAATGTTACAGTCTAGACGGTCTTCATTGCATTTCAACCACTGAATTCTTTAGATCCACTTCAACTATGGACTTCTACCTTAGGCCATTGAGTGCTTGAGCATTACACATGAATACTAAGATTGAGTGTAGCAGTCAAACTTCAGGATATAATTTGAATTTCCTCTTTTTCTTTTTTTTGTTTTGATGAAACTTTAATTTGCTCCAGTTTTGCAATAGGAAACATTCAATAAAGATACAAATTGGTGATAGTGGCTCTTTGTGACCATGTCTCTATCTCTTTGACGAATAAAAAGGCTCCAAAGCATACATGTGGCATCTTTATACATTCTTCAACTTGCAATCCGCAATTTTAACACAATATATGCTGACTAGACGTGATGATTTTGTCTTTCAAAGTTATCAGCCAAATATTCAAAAGCAATGATCCTCTACTACTAAAGAAGTGTACATGCTATTATCTCATGGACTTCGTGAAGAATAGAAAGCCAACAAGTTTCTGCTTAGGTCGATGCAAAATCGCAAACGAAAATTACACGATTTTCACAACCCAAATCCTTTCTATGATTTTTAAGAGAGAGAGAGAGAGAGAGATTGGAGAGAGCTTCAAGCTCACCTTTTTGTAAGAGCTCTTCAAGCTCTATATATACTGTTCTACACTTGGCTCTATCATTTTGGGAGAAAAGCTGGAGGTGGAAGCACGAGGTGGAATCAGAGGCTTTAGGTGGTGCCACATTTTCCATGGTGATGGATCTCCTCCATGGTGGTGGAGTCATTATTTCTCCTTTGAAACATGGGCGTATTCGAAAGCTCGAGGTGGCAGCCAACTCTTGCATGGTTCAGATTAGTCATCCTTTTTATTTATTTATTTATTTATTTTTTATAAATTGATTAGAAACCAGGTCAGGTCAGCATATCATGGGCGACCCACTACATTCTCCCACTCAGACATGATGGGTAGACCGACCAAATATCTCATCAATCTCTTTGGAAAGTCACAATTTTCATACATGAAAATGGGTTGTGCGACCTACGACTACACCTGCACTTTGGGAGCTCAAACTATGCACCTGTTCGGGATAAGATAGCTACTTCAACCCATGAAAATATTTTGCATCGTTGTGCGTTAAACTCATTTTGTTACACCAATCAAAGTACAGTTCTCCCAATCTCTCAAAGGTCATACTTGATATCCTCAATCTATCATGCATTAATAATCACGTTTCACCCCAAAGGGAAACATATTGGTTGACCAGTGAATACATATGAAGGGTGTAAACAAAATAGTCTTCCCTTCGCACACATATTACTCAATAATGAATAAACTGCTTTCCCAGTTATGTCCGGAAGGTCGAATCAATCATAATCATAAGGAACAGGCTAAAGTAGCAAATATTTACTCACCACCTCGTGTTACAATTAAAAGTCACAAAGGGCCCAATTAGAAGGACTCATACAAATGAGGAGGCAGAGATTTACATAAAGAAAAACTCACTCACTTCTTTGGTCGTTTATAACACATGTGGTATGAATTACATGCTGTAGTGGAAGAACTCTATATATAAGAGCATATGTCAATTTCTATATATACCACCATATGGATCTTAACTCAGTCGCAACATCTCATGTGCTCCTAGCACGAGTCTTTTAACAGTGCCTCGTTTTCTAAGACATCACATCTAGCTATTACCCAAGCTCACATGATTGTTGGGTATCTCGTTCATTCTATACAACATTTTGAATTTATCTTGACCCAGTCAGGTGACATTACACATTAATTAGTGCCTAATTTAGGCAAGCTACCATTTCTCAATAATGTGTTTTAGTCTTATCTCAACTCGCTTTCATAGAGCCCGAGACGGTCACTCGTATGAGAAAGTCAACCTATGCTTGGTGACATACTTATCATAATGTACATCAGTGTTTAGCAAATAAACATGTAAATAACATATACCATATGTATTCTTTGCAATCATATTTTATTTACATCGTGACTTAAAACATATAATACAACATATGATCATAATCTACGCAATCCTAGGGCTTTAACATGATACAAAAATATATCTCTAGGAATCGGTTTAGTAAGAGGATCTACAACAATTTTATGCGTAGATATATGTTGTAAGATTACTTCCTTTTGCACCACAATATCTCTAAAAAAAATGAAGCTATTTTGTGTCGATATGCTTTTGTCCTACCATGATATTTTGGATCTCTAGTATAGTCAATAGCTACTTGACTATCATAGTTGACCACTATAGGCCTGGAGGCATTGGTGACAATTTTCAGATTGTGTAAAAATCTCTTAAGCTAGATAGCCTCTTGTATAGCTGCCGCACATGCCACAAACTTAGCCTCCATGG
Organism: Cinchona pubescens; assembly: GCA_025175665.1. Classification (NCBI taxonomy): domain Eukaryota; kingdom Viridiplantae; phylum Streptophyta; class Magnoliopsida; order Gentianales; family Rubiaceae; genus Cinchona; species Cinchona pubescens. Next base: position 984,641 of record JANKKI010000280.1, on the reverse strand, counting down.
TGGACAATGCTATGCATGTTTGTCTTATACTACTCCAAGATATGGCGACACTATTTAGCAAGAACACATATCTTGATGTGGATTTTCATTCTTCCAGGTCCCCCTCCAATCTGCATCAGAGTAACTTACCAGTCGTAGATCACTTTCCTAATAGCATAAGGCATAATTGGAGGTACCCTTGAGATATCTCATTATCCTTTTCACTGCTCACCATGGACATGATATCGACTTACGATATCGACTGCATAGCAAATGTCAGAACAAGTGCACATCATGGCATATATTAAACTTCCTATGGCACTTGCATATGGAAAGTTATTTCTATATTTTTCAGTTCTCCTGGAGTCTTAGGACATATTTCTTTACTATGGGGATCATTTTTCGCAATTGGTGTGCCAATTGATTTGCAATCTTGCATATAAAATTGTTCAAAAATTTCCAAAATATAAGGTTCCTATGAAAGAGCAAGAAACTTCTTTGAACAATCTCTTTGGATTTTCACTCCAAGAATATATGCCGCTTCGGTCATATTCTTTATGTCAAAATTTGAAGATAACCATTCTTTAATGGAAATAACAACATCTATGTTGTTTCCCACCAATAGAATATCATCAACATAAAGTGACAATAATGCAAAGTTATTTTCAAATTGTTTTTTATAAACACAATGGTCTTCATCAATCATCATAAACCCATAAGAAGTCATGGCTAGATGAAATTGAAAGTAGTATTGTCTGGATGATTGTTTAAGACCATAAATAGATCTCCGAAGCTTGCAAACTTTACGCTGATGATCTTTAACAATGAAACCTACAGTGTTGTTTCATGTGGTTTTCTTCGTCCAATTCTCCATTGAGAAAAGCAGTTTTGACTTCCATTTGGTGCAATTCTATATCAATAGCCAGGACAAGGTGAATTAAAGCAAACCTTGCAATAGGTGAAGAGGTTTCTTTGTAATATATATCCCGTAGCCACTAAACGTACCTTGAATCTTTTAATAGATCCATCTACCTTCCTTTTAATTTTGAGAACTCATTTGTTCCCAATAGCTTTATGCTCAGGAGGTAGATCAATAATCCCAAACTTGATTTGTTTTCATGGACTCTATTTCCTCTTCCATTGCCCTTTTCCATTCTTCTTTATTTGTTGATGAAAGTACCCCTGCAAGCGTTTTAGGCTCACTTTCATCTAGCGAAGCTATCATAAAAGCTTCTCCCTCAATCTCGAAACGGCGACAAGGAATACTTTTACGATTGCTTCTAGGAATTGAATTTCTAGCAAAATTAAGTTATCTGATGGCATTTCAATCCCACTTAGTCTGTAGAAGTTCAGGATGATGAGGAATTTACTCTTGTCTCACAGTTGAACTATTTGGGATGCTAACCTCATCAAAATCTTACACTTCATACAAGCGAAAGTCTTTATGAATTTCACCCCTCGATGGAAATTCATTTTCCAAGAATGTGACATCTCTTGATTCTAATTCAATTATACTTCCATGTATGTGTTCACCAATAAACACATATCCCTTTGAATGTTCACAGTATCTTATAAAGATACATTTCTTTCCTTTGGGACCCGACTTTTCATATTTATGGTTTGGATCGTGAACATATGCTGTAAACCCCCAGGGTCGCAAATTACTTAGATTAGATTTTTGACCTGTCCAAAGTTGATAGCGAGTGCAAGTAATTGATTTAGATGGTACACGGTTAAGCACATAGGCAGCAGTCAACAGAGCATCTCCCTCACAAGAGATAAGCAAATTTGTTCGCGCTATCATTAACCTAACCATGTCAACCAAAGTTCTATTCCTTCTTTCAGCAATACCTGATTTTATTTTGGAGTGTTTGGAATAGTTAGTTGCCTCTTTATTGCTTTTAATTACATAGATCCTTAAATTGATTTGACGGATACTCACGTCCACATTCTATCCTTAACGATTTAACCGTTTTGTCCAGTTGATTCCCAACCATTTTCAAATGTAGTCTAAAGCAATCCAATGCTTCTGACTTATGGGAGATCAAATAAATATAACCAAAACGTGTAAAATCATTGATAAAAGTGATGAAATATAAGGTTCCGTGTCTTATGTTCACATTCATTGGACCACATATATCATAGTGGATTATTTGCAATAGAAGTTCTGCTCTGGTTCATTTACCAAATAGTTTCCTTGTTGCTTTTCCAGCTAGACAAGGTTCACATATTGGCAAGTCTATTTTTTGAGACACTACCCAAAAGTCCTGCTTTGGCTAGCCCGTTCATTCTTTCTTGCCCAATATGGCCAAGTCTAGCATGCCAAACATTTGCATCCACATGATTGCTAGTAGAAGAAAATGCAATCAAAGAAAAGCAAGCACCATTATAATTTTCATCATTTTGTACTACATTTAGTATGAGAAAATTATAATATTTAGTGCCATTATAAATATTTACATTACTACCATGAAGATACATATCAAAACCCAAATGTAAAAGGACATTAATTGATATTAAGTTATGCCAAATATCCTGTGCATACAGCATATCATGTAGGAATAAGATGTAACCACCTTTCAAAACAAATTTAAAAGTGCCAATGCCTTTGACTTCAACTCTAGAATTGTTTCCTACATATATCCACTTTGAATCAACAGGGGTTCGGCGATATTCGAAAAAGCTCCTCTGTCTTTAGCTAGCTCCTAAGTCAAGAGTCCATAAAGGATTCGATTCAGTGAGCATAATAGTGCTAGAAACAAAAATGTAACACGGGAGAGATCAATACCTAATTTAAATTGAATATGTTGTCTAGATTAGTGCAAATTTGGAGGATTTACATGACAAGTAAGCTAAGGGGTATTTAGAAAAATTTGGAGGAGTTACATGATTCGATATAAATGTTTTCAATTCTGAATTTTTGGATGGCTATACAGACGTATACACAAATCTCATGTTCTGTTTTTTATTAGCACTTGAGCTCTTGGGTTCTTAGACTACTCCAAATGATGGTTTCGTTGTTGGTTATTTATGTGAATATTTGGGGAATATGTTGAGTGGAATTTTGTTATGCTTGAGTGTTTTAATTTTATGCTAGCTCGAGGATGATCAAAGGTTAAGTGTGGGGTAGATTGATAAGTTCATAATTGTGCTATATTTTATGTGTCATTTACAACGTTTTTATGTGTTGTAAGCAAGATTTGAGTTAATATTTATTTTAATTTGGTTATTCTTAGTTTTTTCAGGGTTAAAGTGAAAAAGAACTAAAAAAGCTGGAAAATATGAAAGGAAATTCTAAGGGCGAAATGTGCACGAGTATGGAGCCATTCTGGATGCTATTTTGTATTTTAAGCATAATTTTCAAGGTCCAAGCTCTGATTGATTTGATTTAAGATGCATTGGAAATCTAAGAAGGAGAGTTACAACTTTCATCTTTTGTAATTTCCCAAATTCCAAGAGCATTGTAGTCAAAATTGATGCTAAAAATGAAATTCAGTACAAAGATCTAGCGCACATGCGTTAGAGTTGAGCAACGCACGTGCGCTATGTCCTGAGAGCAAAGTTCTAGAATTTTTTAGCACGTACATGCACAAGGATCAGGGAGCACATGTGCGTGAGAGCTCAGAAGGGTTATGTGATTTTTAATTTTCAACAGATTTTTTTGTCCGGTTGGATTCTTTTTCAGCCGATTTCACGTTCTTATGCTAGGATAGGAATTGTAACCTTAGTATTCATTATAAATACCTCATGTAGGGTGATTAGAAGGGAGTCAACACTATTATTCCTCATTTTAGCTAGGGTTTCTAGTAGAAAATTCTTGTTTGTTCTTCCATGGCACTTAGTCCCTAAACCCCTCTTCTTGGTCGAGAGAATCAATATGAAGCCATCGTTAATTCTACTATGTTGTGAGACAGTTTGTTCTTGAACTTATTCGCTTTAATATCAAGTATTGATTATTTTCTGTGATTAATTTTATGATTATCCTTTTTAACTTGCTATTGCTACAGAATACCAAGTTATTGGAATTAATCTACAGCTAGATTGTTTTAATCGCGTATATTTAATTCAATTTGTGAAGCAACTAAGTTCGATAATTGCTCGATTAGAGTTATTAAATTTAGGAAAAATAATCAACTAATAGGCATAACCATGTGTGCTTATGTTTAATTAGCCTAATTGTTCTTATTGATTTTAATGTTTCTATTAACTAATCTTTGGCTCGTGCCTAAGTTAAATTAATAGTTAGGGTTAATTAGATCGCGTGTTGAAAATTAGCCAACTTTAGAAAGAAATAAGAATTAACTTTGAATTGGAATTTGGGTAAATTCTTCAATTAGTGCTTGGTATAAAGATTGAATTATCCTTGGAATCAAGAATCGGACTAGTAAAATTTTCATGGGAGATAAGACAAGAGCCAAGATTCTTCTTAAATTGAATCCTCTTCAGTTTACTTTTTTGCCTCAGTTTTTAGATTAAAATTATTCAAAACCTCCTTTTTCTTTTGAACACAAAAATAAATTCCGTTCTCTATGGGATGACTTGGACTCATTACTACTACATTAATATTGAGAGTTAATTTAGTTTTGGGTGCCTATGACAACACAACCACCGAGCTTATCTTGGATCGAGCTGCCTCTAGGCGCTCATCTTCTAACTCAACATGACGCCTTGCATCCTGAATAGTTTTGATACTAGGATTGTGAGTCAAGTTGACTTTCATATGTTTTCAACTTTGGGGAAGTGACCTGATCATTGCTTGTACTCGTTGCTCATCAGTCAAATTATATTCGGCTAACTTCAACTTGCCTATCATGTTTGACATTTATCTCAGATGTTGTTTCATTGAGTGATGTTGCTTTTTCACATATGTGTCAAATTTGATTATTCTTAAAGCTGTTTAAGTTTAGTGGGTGAAGTCACACCAAACTTGGCTTTCAAAGCAACCCATAGTTCATGAGCAATTTTGTATCCCTCATACTCAACAATCAGATTATCTTACATACTGCTTAGCAACGTGATGCGAGCATTGCTATTTTTCTTTTTCGAGACCTGATAGACCTCTCGATCTCTCTGACGTTGAGGAGAGTCGCCATGCTTTGGTTCTTCCACGATATGATAGAGAGTTTCCAATTATTCTTGTTCTTCAAGAATATACTGAACGCGACAATGCCAAATATTGTAATTATCATCGTTCAGTTTCTCTTCTTTGTTTAATTCAACCACAATATTCTTTGTAACAAAAGCCATTTTCTGCGAACTACATATAGACACAAGCATAAATAAATGCAAGCAATGATTACATTTGACATATTTAACTTTGTCGCAGAAATATCATTAAATTAACAATTATTAGACATATAGTATAACATCAAAAGTGAACAAAGCTCCCAATTATAGGTCTCCTATTATCTAAATGTCTATATAATATTATTTTAATATATTTGTGCTAAGTTCCGAACGGGAGTTTTAAACTCAACCAATCCTTGCTCCCACTAGAATAAAGATATAAATATATATGGCATAAAATTCACACATATATGAATTATTATAGCACACCCAAAACAAATTACATGCAATAATATATACCATTATTTTACAAGGATAAATAATTCAAGGAAACATTTTTCTTGAATTTTCATAAATTTAATTTATCCTTCAATTATTCATGAATAAAATGAATACAACATTCCCTAATAATAATAAGCATTCCAATTGAAGGTGTATGTGATCAAAGTATATCACACAAACAAAATATTAGGGAATTTAATTTAAGCCTAAATTCAAAATTTTCACAATTTCATGAATAACACAATATATCACAAAATTAGGACAAAAATAAAACATGTCCAATTATTTAAAAATTTGTGATATTCATATAAAGCATAAAATCAGAAAAATTGCTTAAATGGTGCAAGAACACATGTTTCTGATTTTTCTTTGATTTTCTATAAATTTTCAATGGAAAAATACATGTTTTTCAAAAAATAAAAAATAAATAAATAAATACTTGGCCCACTTGCTGATGAGGTGTGTGGGCTTCTTCTTCACCAAAACCCATCCATCGACAAAAAATTTCTAGATTTTGTACCAAACTTTAAACTCATTTTTTCTCTCAATCAAGACGTCCGTTTAATGCGTATAATATACCGTTAGGAAGCTCTTTCTGCGTAGAATAAGAATATCTCAAATTTACACCTTCATTTTGCTCATATGAAATGCAGAAATTCGAAGAAAATGGCTAGGTTAAGAACTAAAACCTAGTTTCTCTCTCTCTATGGTGAAAATTAATTCACCAAATTTTACTGGTAATCTCAACTACCGAATAAGAGCTTATGTCAATAATTTCCTGGCTCGAAACCTCTTGTTCATGAAGTTGACATAAGTGAGCTTTTCTCAAGTTCTCATGAAAATTTGTTTCAAACAAATCTAGCTTAATAAACATGAATTTCGAATTCATATAGCACATAAATGCACGAATTCAGTCATGAAAAGCTTTGATACCAGTGTTAGAAGTGTTACTTTTTTACCAGAGCTTTGATGCCACATTAACTCACAGTCATCAATCGGCCAGCTGTCTATCTCACTTAGGGACTTGCTCAAATTTGCCGACCTTCCAGTTTATGGTATCCTATTGATACAATCATCCATTCAGCTGATGAACTTTGTAGTGCTAGCCCGATTGAGAATCCTGGTTACTGAAGAACTGCTTCTACTTGTGTAATTGAGATTAATCTAAACCAAGATGGAATTTTGACACTGATATAATTGAACTTGGATATAACTTCCAAGTTACCTACGTATCCCAAAAAAGTGGGAATCAAGTCATCACGTAGTTCAAAGTTTTTTATTTCTTCTATTCACAATTTTAGCTCGTGTTGGGCAGAAACAACATACAATTTCAACTCGTGCTTTTAGGAATATTAATAAAGATTTACAATTTTGAAAACTGTTCACAGTCATGTCAAGATGGCTTCAAATGATTTGGAACTTGAAGACAGTTTACGTTCGTGTCAAGAAGGCTTATGAAAGACTTGAAACTTCAAGACAGTTTATACTCATGTCAAGGAGGCTTTAAAAGATTTGGAACTTGAACATAGTTTAGACTCGTGCTAAGGAGGTTTAAAAGATTCAGAACTTGAAGATAGTTTACATTCATGTCAAGAAGTTGGGATCTAGAATACAGTTTAGACTCGTGTCAAGGAGGTTTCTAATGATTTTGAATATGAAGACAGTTTATGCTCGTGTCAAGAAGTATTTGAAGATTTGCATCTATAGAGACAGTTTATGCTCGTGTTAAGGAATACCTAAAAAGGCTTTGGACTTAAAGACAGTTTATGCTTGTATCAAGGAGGCTCCAAATGACTTGGAAATTGAAGACAATTTATGCTCATGTCAACAAGGAGTCTTCTATGGCTTTAGAACTTGGTGAATACAATTTAACCTCGTGCCAAGGAAGGTTTAAACGACTTGGAATCTGAAGACTCATATGAAGGAGGCTTCACATGACTTGGAATTTGAAAATAGTTTAAACTCATGCCAAGAAGGGTTCAAACGATTTGGAATTTGAAGACAGTTTATAATCATGTCAAGGAGCACTTGGAGGATTTTGAACTTGAAGAATATTTGTGACCCTATCATGGAGCCTTTTAGACAATTTTGGCTCTTATCAAGGAGCGTGGTTCGGATTTCACTTTTGACCGTGATACCGCTTCAAAACTTTCTCTTTGTTGGACAATTGTTTTTGTTGTTCTTGTTTACTAACTTCAAATTGGGAAAGAATTTCATTCGCTTCATCCTTTATAAATTCTTCTAGTTTCTCACTTTTTTTTATCTTCAATGTAGGCACTCATACCACACTTAGGAATATTTAGCTCCAAGTGACGAGCTTTGGTTGCCAATTTATCGAATGTCTTCAGATGGATCCCTTGAAGAAGAATATATATGAAAGTCCACAATCCATACCTTGCATGCATATTTCTGTAGTAGAAGACAACTTGTCTTTGCAACCAAAACATAGAGTGCGCCAATGATCAATGTAGTCAATAACTGGTTCATTTTGTCACTGTCTTGCATTAGTGAGTTCTGTCGTGATAACTATGCGAGCATGCACTATAGAAATGATTTAGGAATTTATGCTTCATCTATTCCCAAGTGTCGATTGATTCATGTTCTAAATCTGTATACCAGTCAAAGGCATAACTTCAAGGATTGCACAAACTACTTCACAAAAAGATCACCTTCCTTACCGGCCTAGTTGCATGTATCTATGAAGTGTGCAATATGCTACTTTGGGTTGCCCTTCCCATCAAACTGTTAGAACTTTGGAAGTTGATAATTAAATGGAATCCTTAGACTATCGGCTATTCGTGCAAGGCTCAGAACAAAGAATCAATGATTGTGATGGATCAACGAATTGAGCTCTCACAGTATTGGCTATCATCCAATCTTGAAGTTCTTGGTTTAAAAGAGAGGCTAAAGATGTATGTTGTCCTTGACCTTGCAAAGAAGTTGACTTATGTGGATGTCCTTCATCATTCTTGCCCCCAGTAATTGGGTTCGATGCATCATAAATTTTGTAGCTAGATCCCGCTCCACTAAGAACTTCTACCTTGTCCATTAACTTTGCAATTTCAAGATCCTTCTCTTCCACTATCCTTTTCATATCATCGATTGTCTTTGACATCTCAATCACTTGTTCCTCCATGTTAGAAGCATTAATAACCATGGATGACATAGAAGTGGAAACTTCAGAAGATGGAGACTTCACACTCTTAAAGTTGGATTCTTGTAGGCTTCTTGATGCAATAATTCTTGAAAGGTTTTACAAAAGAATCAAAAGACATGCCTACAATAGAAGATTCATTGCAACCAATATAGAGATCCTCAATCTTTTGGCAAGTGATTCTGGTAGCCAGTGTCTTAAATCGAGCACGATAATTCGAATACAGTCTCATGTTAAGCAGACATAGAATCCATGGAGACTATCTCCAACATGACGTTCTTTTCGATAGAGTTATCTTCTTATGTAGCCATGAGACTTCAAAAGAGAAAAGATGGAGGGCAGATTTGGTCCTATTGGGCGCGCCAAAAATTAGGTTGCAAAAATTTTGGGTATGGAAACGGTACAGTAAATCAAGAACAAATAGTCAAAAAGATAAATTCCATTAATTTAATAAACAAAGGTACACAACTCTGACTTTGTATTTTTTTTTTTTACAAAAATACTCCCCTGATTCTTATTTCTTTTGAATTATATATTTATAACCAAATTAGACACTGGATCTTCTCATAATAGTTTGGTAATTGAAAGAAGACTTGTTTGTAGGAAAACACTTGAGTAAATCTCAAGGAAAAACATCTCTTGATCCACAAAGAAGTTGAGAACTTGAACACTTGAACAGATATTAAGGAAGAACGTCTCTTGATCTACGAAGGACTCGAACAGTTGAGGATTGATTAGCAATTGAATAGCTATGAACACTTGAGGACTTGAACACTTGAGGAATGTGAAAGATCTTGTAGCACTTTGAGGACTTGACAAGTTTCAAGGACTTGGGAGACTTGATGTATGCAGCAGATCTTTAATGCAGTCACTCTCCAAAAACGTAGCATCCTCTGTCTAAATGAGAGCACTCATATTTATAGATAAAAATAAGGTTTCCAGCCTAAATAGGCTACTTGTGTACTAAGTCACCTATTATTAAAGATAAACTATTGGGCCAACCCAATAACATTAGCTCAAAATACTTTAATTCACTCTAGTTAATTTTATTTAATTTACTTGATTGACCCTAGATCTAGAGAAGTCCACTTATACACCTTATGAATTATTTGGTCTTGACTTGAACTTTCCATTCAAATTGATTAATCAAGACAATTATATAATTACAATCTTAACTAATTATAATTAACAATTCTGATGTCTACAACCCCCACTACTACTCCCCATTTAATTGACTAGAAGCATACTCAATAAGAGCTCAGTAGCATATTGATCACTCCATCCCTTACAAATGCACAACTCACACATTGATCAAGTTCTATTAGAAAAATGCTCTAGTAGGAGGTGAAGGGGTAGTTGTCGTAATCAATATCACTGAAGCTCGAATTTTTCCATCCGCATTATCTAAATTCATCTCTTTCATCAAAAAAGTTTTGTAGGTCAATTTTCATTACTTTGTGAAAAGTTTATGATATGAAATAAATTTATTGTTCATTTATATGACCCCAGTTGATCATTTGAATTTTGTAAGGTTTGTTATAAATCTGTTCATGTACATATGCATGTGAGTTTGTGAATTTGCGAGGATATAGTTTTATTTTATTTTTATTTATTTTTGTCTTATTTCTTAGAACTTATGTGAGCTCTTAATTGGGACATAGGACTATGTAAATATTTTATTTTTTATTTTTATTTTTTGTTATCTTTTGTTTATTTTAATTGAATGACATAAATCAACGCATTATTTTGGTGTTAAAATTAAATAGATGTAATAATAAAAATTAAACCCCTAATCAATTTTTTGTTGAGATTTAGGGAATACTCGAGATATCAATTCGACAATTCCTTTCTCAACTACTCTCTCTGAAGCTATTGCCGAAGATTTTTATAAAGACCATAATTCATATAAATAAAGGGTTCAGTTGTATAAGAATAGACTACAACTTAACTTTTTGCTAACTTGGTACATCTCAAATGCAATACTGAATGGCGACTTTAGTTTTTGAGAAAACACTTTCCCTAGAATACATTTGGGACCATAAACAGTCACATTTTCCAAAATCGCATTTTAGCACCTCTTTCTCTTCTTTTTTTTACATTTTATTTGTTAATGAAAAAATATTGCGCGACAGTTAGGCGACTTTACTGAGGACACAAAATAGTCCGAACACTGTTTAATTTTTTTTCCTTTTAGTTTAAGGCCATAGAGTTGACTTTTACTTTTTTTGAATTATTTGTACATTATTTGTTTATTTTAGCACTTTTTTAGGTCCATCGTATATTTTATTATATTCATGTGCATTTACTATTTTTGTAAAATATTATCTATCCACCTAAGTTGTGCACCTCAATGTGTTCACTCATTGCATACCCTACATAAATTACTTCTAATGAGTATTGAAATGCTAGCAAGACAAAATAGATAGAATGCTCTTGTATTAATGAGAGTAAAGATATAATTATGAGGCTAGGATTCCCTATTTATAGATTTTGATAGGGTGTCTAGACAGCCTAGGGTGTTTTACACCACCTGGGTGATTTACACTTTTACCTTTAATGAGCTATGCCATGTGGGTAGTTTACATAATGGTTGAGGCCAAGTAGGCAACCTGTATTAATGTCATCAATATTCCTCTCAGGCAGAGTCTAAACAATGATTTAGGGTCGGGCTACCCAATGTCTCGGGAGCCCCCATGTTGGGTGCAAGCACTTTTCTAAGCTGAGGCCTCTATTCTGAGGTTCCCACTTTGATCCTGCATTATTGGCTAGCCCTCAGTTCTATAATGCCTCACAATGCTTATCATAATAATTTGGGCGTATTGCCTCAAATATTTATCTTGTTAGCATTTTTTTCTTTTTCCACATGGGACCTAGAGGTTAAGCTTTAAGCCTAAGACCTATAACCGGACATGGTTGATTTAGCGTTGGAGTCCCCTTCATCCGAGGTCTAATATTGTTTTATATTCCTACCTGCAAGTCCCTATTATCCTTGTGATAACCGTCCATAAGTTTGTGTTTCTGAGGTAACTTTTTCCTCAAGTCATTCTATTTCCTTTAATATGAGCCCAAAGACCAAACCTTGACTAAGATGCCATTATCTGAATTGCCCTCAGAGTTACTTTTGCCAATCGATTGAATCATTGCCATGTCTTTCATTTTTGTTTTTTCTGCTTAACATGCCTCATTCAATTTTTGAATTATTACTTCCCTCAAAAACTATTCGCGCCTTTAATTCTTCTAGCTCCACTCCCCTACATTTTTACAACTTCCAGTGCCATTACATCACTTTAACAACCCTATATCTAGCCCTTACAGCCGGCCCATTATCCAAGTAATTATCTCGAATTAGGCTCTGAGTTTTAGGGTTCATGACTCTTCATTCCTTCGATATAAGTACCCATACTTCGGCAAATTTTCTTTTTTATACTTTACCTTCTTCTAGATTTTGTCTTCTATAGTTTCACTGCAAACTAACTCATTCCTCAAGCAATTTTCCTTAGCAATTTTCCTAGAAATCCTCTTGCAACCTTTTCCCATCCTTTCTGGAAATCCAAAATCCTCTTTGCTGTACATAAGCCATCTCGGATTCAGAATTTCCCCCCTTATTCCCTTGTTTTTTTCACTTTTTACAACTTTCAACCACATCAATGGCCTTATGAAGCAACTCCAGTTCATCTACTCCCTTTCTTCTAGCATTCCATCCATAATACCAATATGTGTAAAAACCCCTATACTCATACCTTGAGACGCTATAGATTTCATGTTAAACCCTTATGAAACCCCTTTTTTAGCATCCGTAGCTCTTGTTTTTCTAGGAAGTCTAGCTTTCCCAGTACCAACTTCTACACGTAATGCCTAATTTACACCTATAATCTAGTCTACTCTTAACCTTCTTCTCCCTGAAGAAATTTTCGAGCTCAAAAAATTATGTCACATTCCTCAAGAGATCTATCTCAAGTTTTCCCAGCCGATGACCAACCTCATGCCCTATCGGTAGGTTATATGAACATTTATGATGACCACCTCCAAGTTGGTCTTCATCTTTTGGTCCCTCTAATCTTTACCAAAATTATAAACCATAGGGAAATTAGTGTTTCCCAGTTATTTCCGAACTCAATTCTAAATAGTAGACTTTGCTATTTTATGCAAATTATATTACTATCCCCTTAACATAGAGGCCTTTCAATTTTTCTTTAAACTAAACTCTGGTAAAAGCCATTTCTACTTTTCAACTGGTGTGCGCAAAATGATGATGTCGAGTTGCAATGCTATCGTAAGCACCCAAAATTAACAACTCTCAATATGTAGTAGCGGTGAGTACAGGTCGTATCCCACAGAGAACGGAGTTTATTTTCATGTTAAATGGAAAAAGGGGGGGTTTTGAATACTTTTAACTAAAATTAAAATAATAAAATAATTGAAGAAAATTTGATGTAAGAAAAGTCTTGGTTTTGGTCATATCCACCATGGCAATTTCACTAGTCGATCCTTGACACACAAAATAATTCAATTCTATATCAAGCACTAATTGAAGAATTAACCCGAACGAATACCAATTCAAAGTTGATTCTTATTTCTTTCTAAAGTTGGTTAATTGTCAACATGCGGTCCAATTAACCCTAACTATTAATTTCACCCAGACACGCGCCAAAGATCAATTAACAGAAGCTTTAAGATCAACAAGAACAATTAGACTATTTAAACATAAACACACGCGGTTATGCCAATTAGATTATTAAATTCCCTAAATTCAATAACTCAAATCCAGTAATTATCAAATTTAGTTGCTTCATAGATTGAATTAAACACACACGGTTAAAACAATCTAGCAGCATCAAGATTAATACTAATAACTTAATATTCTGCAGCAATAATAAGTTAAAAAGAACAACCATAAATTTAATCGCAGAAAAATAATCAATACTTGAGATAAAAGTGAATAAATCAAGCACAAGAAGTCTCACAACTTTATAGAATTGGCCATGGCTTCAAAGCCCTCTACCAAGAAAAGGTAATAGGCAAAAAGTGCCATGAAAGAATAAAGAGGAATTTCTACTGCTAAAAACCCTAGCCAAAAGAAAATAAAAGTGTCGATCCTCTTTTCTCACCTTACTTGGAGTATTTATAATGAGTATTTAGAGTTACAATTAATGCCCATAGATAAGAACATGAAATCAGGTCAAAAAGAATCCTACCGGCCGAAGAAATATATCAAAAAACTCAAAAATACGCTTCTGCTGCTCTCCGCGCACATGCGCTGAGGTCTTCGCGCGCAAGTGAGTGCGAGGCAGTAAGTTCCAGGCCTATTTCGTCATCTGCGCACATGTACAGGGATCCTAGTGCGGCATGTGCGTGCAAGCAACTTCTAAGGTTTTTGCTTCTAGACTCAGCGCACATGCGCTGCACAACTCCAGCGCATGTGGGCTGGCTTCCTCAACTAGCTCCACCTTCGGCTTTGATTTTCACCTTGATGCTGACCGAATTTGGTAAAACTCAAAACATGTAAGTTGCATCTCTGTGTCTTAGCTTTTTAATGCTTCTTAAGTCACCTCAATCAGAGCTCGGGATCAAAAGTTATACTTTAAATACAAAAAAGTGTCCAGAATGGCTTCGTACTTGTGCCTGTCCCATACTAAGCATTTTCTTTCATCCTTTGCATCTTTTTCAACTCTTTTTCACTGTAACCCTACAAAAATTGAGAATAACCAAATTAAGATCAATAATAACTCAAATATTGCATACAACACATAAAAACGTGGTAATTGACACCTAAAATATAGTACAATTATGAACTTATCATCAACTCAGACCAATTTTTCTCTGATTCGAGGCAAACTATCAGCCATTCAATGACTAGAAAAACCAATTCTTCTTTGCTAGGTACCTTTCTCCGGTAATGTCTTGAGGTCCTTGGAATATACCCGAGGATTCCCTAGCAACTCGTAACCAACCCCCATAAACTTCAGCAGTAGCAGGATCACCCGCCACTACCTCTGTCCACATATATTTTACGGGCCAAAACCAGTCTTTTAGTGATAACATCCTGGCTTGGGCTAGACTTTACCCCAAATTGTAATTACCCCGAGATTTTGACCCTTTCAAATATTATTGGATAAGGAAATCAACTTAGATAATTCTTTTTGCATTTCTTTTGAATATTGAAGTGTCACATTTTTCTTATTTTGTACCTACTGTTTGTTCAGGTGGGGTAGGAAAATTTCAATAAAGTCTGACGCCAATCAAATCAGCTAAGCCGCAAAACTAAGCCCTTCCCACCTTAACAGCTATTTCCTCAAGGGCTAGCGTTGTTGCCTTGTCGACCTCCTTTCTTTTGTACAGGGCCCAGATCTTTCATAACAATTGTTGTTATGGCTACTAAGCCCATAACCACAGTAATTGATATTGATTCCACAATGGTCTACACTCGAACCTTGAAAACCCCTTCTAGAGCCTCGTCTACCAGAGCCCAAAGATTTCCAGGTCCAGTAGAAAATGAAGCCAACTACCTGTGGAGATGAAGAGAGGGATACTATTACTCTGAGCCAGCTAGCTCTTCCAAGTACATCGGGGGGACCCTTTAGGGAGATAAAAATTCCAACACTTTTGCCTGCTGGGAACAAATCAATCCAGGGATATATAGTTTTAGCCTGGATGGTGAATCGAGCTTTATGTAT
Source organism: Cinchona pubescens (assembly GCA_025175665.1). Taxonomy (NCBI): domain Eukaryota; kingdom Viridiplantae; phylum Streptophyta; class Magnoliopsida; order Gentianales; family Rubiaceae; genus Cinchona; species Cinchona pubescens. Next base: position 969,266 of record JANKKI010000280.1, on the reverse strand, counting down.
TCCTAACCAATCTAACATGGTTGAATTGAGACTTCCTTCATATGAAAAGAATTCACTCCTACTGACAAGAAAACAACAGCAGGTAGCCAAGACCTACCTCAAGCAGCTGAGATAGTAATATCTGTTGAAGTACCAGGAGGGTCCAATCTAGAGTTTGTGCAAAATGCTGGTTTGGACAATAATTACCGAGCCCAGACTCCATTTGGGAGAGTGGCTAAGGCTTTAGCTAAAAATGTAATGTTCTTGAGGGACAAAGAGTATGCTGAGAATCTGAAACCCTCAAAGAGATATAATGAGACCTTAATTAGTTGGATGAATGTAATTACCTTTCTGCTTTATTTAGTTTTCTTCTTTTTTTTTTCGAAACTCCATTTCCTTTATTGATCTTTACTGTGGTGCCAAGTTTTGAATATGATCCAATTAAAAAAAATCAGCTATCACAAGAAAGTCACTAAAGTGCTAGTGAATCCCATTCTGGAGACAGCCTTTAAGGAGAAAATAAAAAAGATCAGAACTGATCTTCATACACCTAAACAGCTCCAAAACACACTCGAGAAGGATGTTCAAGAGCACAAAAATAAGGCCGAGTCTCTTTAGAAGCAAATGGACCAGTTTTTGTAGCTCAAGTCAAAGCTATGTTTGATGCAAATGCTGGAGCCTTGGATCATCCAATGCCCAGTTGGGGCATACTATCCACAAGCTAGAGGTTCATCAATGCTCTAAAGATAGCAAGAAGAAACGAGTTCTTGGCCTTGAATGAAATGGGACAAGGACTTTAGGATTTTTCGAAATCTGCATTCATCATGGTCTTCACTTCAGCCTATGATACTTTGGTGATAGATAGCCTTCCCGATATGGACTTGGGAACATGTGGTGTCTATGACCCCAAAATTACTGTTGGATGAACTCAAAACCAAGTTCAATGCCCCACTTCCCATTCAAGTGTTCGTTGATGAAGGCACTTCAAGCTAGCTAGCCCAAAAGCTAACTCATAGAATATTGAAAAGGGTTTGTGCATTCTCCATTTTGACTCAAAAGAATTTCATTATATTTGCCAAATTTCTAATTCTGAATTTTACTTAGCTACTTTCTTTGGTTTAGAGAAATGAACTAGCTATTCGAGATTAGAAGAAAGCCAAATCATCTGTAGAAGCATAGAATTGGAATATATGTAATAAATAATAGGTTGATATTTGTAACTTCCTTGTACAACAATGAAAAAAGCTGTTCTTTTTTCTCAAATTATTATTCTGATGAGTTAAATTATTTCCATTTCTACTGATTTCTATGTTATCCTCAAGTTGCCACTTCAAACTTTTAATTACTCATACTCTAAAAATTTGAGAAAATTGCTAAAGAGCCTCAGCTTTCTTTTCTTCAACTTTTTTGAGCTTCTAACCTCTTGAGCATTTAGGCAAATCAGACCACCTCCTTTTGCATTTTAGGAGAGACCCGTAGGTCTCAGTCTCTTTTCTTTTCCTTCTTTCTTTTCTCTTTTCAAACTTGATTCTGACTCCTTGAACATTTAGGTGGATTAGAGAAATCTTTTTTTTTTTTTATGTTAGAGGGAGGCCTAATGGTCTTAGCCCCCATCTTTTTTCTTTCTGAGCTTGATTCTGACTTCTTGAGCACCTAGGCGGATAAGAGCAGCACTTATTTTATTTTTAGGAGGGGACCCGTAGGTCTCAGCCTCCCACTTTTTCTTCTTTCTTTTCTCTTTTTGAGCTTAATTCTAACCTCTTAAGATACACTTAGACAGATCAAAGTAGACTTTTTTCATTTTAGGGGGGGACACGTAAGTCTCAACCTTTTTTTCTTCTTTCTTTTCTCTTTCTGAGCTTGATTTTAAATTCTTGAGCATTAAGACAAAACTGATAACATGTTTTCTCATTTTAGAAGGGACCTATAGGTATTGGCCCCCTTTTCCTCCTTTTTGTTTTGATGTACAAATAATTCAACAGATTTAATAGAACACTCTTTTTGAAGAAAAATGAATTCATTATTAATGTTTGGACCTTATAGTCTTGGATAATACTTTTTAAGATTTACAATATTCCACATCTGAGGTGTGGGTTCACCATCCATGCCAACAAGCTTATAATGTCCTAACCTATGCGGTTCAGCCATCCTGTATCGAACTTCCCAATTTTGATCCAATTTTTTGGTTTCTTCAATTTGACTAGCCTTGTTTTTTCTGAGGACAAAGTCTCCAGGCTTCAGGAAATGATGTTTGACCTTTGAGTTATAATGATTCGAAGCAAGATCATTTGCTTGTACTTACCCTCTTCGATAGAAGTATCAAGTTTGCGGTCCTCCAAGAAATCTAAACTTAACATTATAGCTTCATTATTCTACTCTAGACCTTGTAAAGCTATCTAGGCTAGAGGCATTGTCTATCTCAATGGGGATTACCATCTCAGACCAATATACCAAGCTGAAGGAAGTATTTCCATTGGCCATCTAAGGCGTTGTTCAGTATGCCTAGAGGACACTTGATAATTCATCACCCCAAGCTCCTTTGGCTCGATCTAAACGAGTTTTGAGACCCATTAAGAAAGTTTTGTTGGATGCCTTCGTTTACGTATTGGCAAGCGGATGAGCTACCGAGGTAGATTGTTACTTTATTCCAAGTCGAGAGCAGAAACTAACAAATGGTTCCCCTTCAAATTGTTTGCCATTATTTGAGATAATGACTGAAGGAATTCCATACCGAGATATGATATTGTTTCCAAAAGAATTTCTCAATTGATTTTCTAGTTATGGAAATGCTAGGGTTTAGCTTTAATCCACTTAATCAAATAGTCGATTGCCAGTACAAAAAATTCCATCTTTCTGGGGCCTTTGGGCAAAAGAGCAAGCAGATTGATAACTCTAAGAAATTAGAGTTATATGTACCTAATAATTCTAGGAAACTGGATTTATATGTAACCTAAATTTAATGGTTTTGCTATTAGTTTCGAACATTCTTAGTATTTTAATGTGTGTTTTTGTCTACTTTTGCTTTTATGTGTTAGAATGTTTTAGTGTGTGTTTTAGTTCTATTTAGGTGTTAATTATAACATTTTTTTAAGTTCTTGTGTTTATAGTTTGTGTCTTGTCTTTAACCTAATTTTGTTGGGAGTTGGGTTTTTGTTCATCTTTGTTTGTTTTTCGTTTCTGGTCTCTTTGGTAAGAAATTTATTTAAATGTTTAGAATTTATTTTAAATGTTTATTATATCTAATAATGTTCTCAAATGTGTTAGGATTCAGTTTGAGAAAATGACGCATCAACTCGGACGTCGGATGGGAATTTTGGAGGCAAAATGGCAAAATTACACAGAACTATCAGGGCATCTCGCCTTAGGTAAGCTTACACAATGGATACCTTACCGTAGATAAGAGTCCCTTAAGAAATCAGGTTTTTGGCCATTTTGAGCTCATTTTAAGGGCAATTATGTCCTTTCACCCTAACCCCTAACCCTACTATAAATATATATTTTTGGGGCAGAATTGGAGCCTCTACCACCTTAGTTTCCTTCTTCATTTCTCCTTCCCATTTGGGTAGGAATTTCTTCTTCGTCTTCTTAGTTTAGAATTTTCTTTCATTGTTGTGAAGCTTCCTTCCACAACTTGTCATACTTTCATTTATGTTTAATGTACTTCTTTTCTTCTTAAATTTCATGCCTACTTAGTTTAAATGTTTACATTTATTGTCTTCAATTTAATGCTTTCATTTATTGCTTTCTTAACTAGTTTTATTTATTTTCACGTCTAGTTTAAATTCAATTCTTCTTTACTTGCTTTCTTTTAATTCAATATGCATTAATTAGATATGAATTAGGGTTATGTCAAGCCAATTTCATATGAAAAGAGGTTAATGTGTTGATTATGTGGTAAAATTGACTGGTTAATGGGTTGATTATGTGGTAAAATTGACTAATTACACAACATTAATGGGCTTAAGGTTTAATTGGGGGAATTGGTCACTCCACTAGTTAATTTAGGTTAATTGAGGGGATATGGGATTGAACCTCCATTATAGACTTAGATTAACATTGGATTACGGCTAGAATTAGATCTTGGCATAATAATTCACCTAGTTGGTTGTTAGAATTCCATGGATAAATAATCAAGTTTGGTTATCTTAAGAAGTAGGAGGGATCCATACTTAGATTAATTAGATTCATAGACTTAATTTTCAAGGGATCAGGACTAGATTACAAATTGGAATCAACCTCTAATTTGGGACATAGGATCACTTGATTGACTTAATGAACTAAAATCTGGGAAATTGGGAAACTAGCATAAGCTCTAACCCCCTTTTAATTATTCCTTAGTATAAAACCTAGTTTAATTAAACTTCTTTCTTTAATCAAAGCACTTCCATTAGTATTCCAACCAAATAATAAGTAGTTGTACACCATTCCTCATGGGAATGATCCCTACTTCCACTAGGTACTATTTGACACCATATACTTGCAGGTTGTCATCTAGTTAAAGTTATTAGATTTAGGTATTTATATTTTGTAACTAGATGTTTGTGACTTTTTAGACCAATAATTTTTTTGCGCCATTGATAGGGAATGGATGTCAATATCGATATAATTTGGTTAGAATACTAGTTGAAGTTTATTTATCTTGTGTAGTTGTTTCACCTACTTGAAAATCTGAAAAGATTTTTTATTTATTATATAGTTGTGTCCCTTGTTTTCAAAATTAAAAAAAAAAAAAAAAGATTTTCCTCTTTGGTGGTATATTTGTCTTAGTTTGAAAAAATCCAAAAAGATTTTCATTAGATAGAGAATGTTTGGACTAGTTAGTGGTCTAAACTTTCCTATCTTTTATTAATTTTTGTTGTTTTAGTTCTTTTCCCTATTTTTGTTGTTCTTAGTTCCTTTTCCTCAAAAACATGCAAGGAATGAATTGAAATTATTCATGCCAAGAATATCATCACCCTTATGGTGATGGAAGCATGACCAATAATTATGTTTCTTGTGGTCGTTATTCTCCTTACCCCTTAAACTATAATATGGGATGGTACAACCATCCAGTTCCTTATTATTGGAAATTTCAAATTCAATTCAATCATAACCACCTCAAGCTCAAAGACAAGTGATTGTGAGTGAAAAGCTTAGTCAACAAATGGAAAATCTTAGTCAATAAGTGGTAAATCTTAGTCAATAAGTGGTAAAGCTCACAATGGAAATGAGAAAATGCTTTGAAAGGCCAATCTTGAGTATCAATCCCTTCCAATTAAAGATGAATTAGATGAGGCACAAATGGAGAAGAATGTGGCCTACCTTAAAAGAAAGAAATCATATGCCAACTTGAGCTCTATACCTACTATATGCACATCATAGTGACTTATTTGACCCAAATTGTAGAAAAATTGGTAGGCAAAGCTCAAGGAACTTCTACTCCCAACCCAATTGGAACATCAAGCCCCACCAACACCTATATACCAAGTCAAGTTTGGGGTTGTTGGCCAACATGGAGAGCAATTGAAGTTAATGGGTTGTGAAAGTACTAAAGTCAGATGTGATGGACATTTTGGATTTGAATGCTTAACCACCGGGTTAGTCAAGACTTGTATTGAAGTATCACCAACATATTATTTGAATGAGTGTGAGATTGTCCCGGTTACCACAAAAGAGATACCATTTTGTGATAACATGGAAAAAAAATCCTGTTAAAGGAGTGCATCATGATGGATACATGCTAGAAGGGTTCGGAGACACATTTACTTGTGCCAAGTCCCACAAGTACTTGGGAGCTTTGGATGTGGAATTCAATGGAACAAATTTACAAAAACTCCCTAAGGACTTCAACACTCTTGGAAAGCCTCCTTGGTGTTCATAGGGGAGTATTTCTTACCCTTTCTCTTTAATTATGGTTTATTTCATTTACATGTTTTAGTTTAAGAACCCAATGGGTATAATAAAGGCTTGTAGCCTTGTGGTTAGTTGAGTTTATGCTTTGGTAAAGTGAACTAACTTTTGGTTGCGTTTGGATAAATTTGGTTAGTTAATTATATGAGTTCGTGTTAATAATGAATCTAGTGATGTGTCCATTTGAGCTTACACTTGTTTTTTTTTTTTTATCTTGTTGTGATGATTATTAGTTTTTGATACATTATCTTTATTGAGTATGTGAGTGATTTGATGAAGTCTTATGGATGTTTGGTTTAACATTGCTATTTTTGTTGATTGATTGAAATCTTTTTTTATGCTAATTGTTGCAAGCGCTAAGTTGGGACGATGAGTTGGGCACAAATTACCTTTGTTATGTTAAACCCCATTACCTTAGAATTATTATTATTTTAGATTGTAGTTTTTCTTGTTTAGTTGAACCTCATGAAGTCCCGATGATTCCCACTTAGATTTGTTGCTTGATAGAAAGAGAGTAAATTCCTTGGAGTGTGGTTTTGGTTCGATTTTGTATTCGTAGGAGTTAGTTGGATTTGCTAACTTACTTGGAAAAGTTTTTCTTGTATTTCATTGATGATTTCCACGACTAGAAATGAAAACAAGTTTTGAGTTGAAATTGTATGTTTGCTTGCATTCACATCGACTTGGACCAACATTATCCATCACATATGAGCTTGCTGATTGTCCAAGTATGCTTGAAACTCATTCATTTACTAGTATTATATTTATCTAGTTCATATGTTTATATGCTTATAGTGCTATTTTTATTTTTTATGAATTGGTGAGTAGTTAGGTGAGTTTTTAACTCTTTATTGAATGAAATGAAAAATGCGGTGGTGTCTATTGTTTTGTTCATTAGGAATGGTGTTGTCTTTATTGTTTGTGAAAATTGAAATTGGGTAAGGTTGAACATAGGCTACACTTCATGCGAAAAATGGGATTTAACCCTTGAAACTCAACCATGTTTTCAACTACTTCATGAAAATATTTTTCTTAACTAGTTTTGACCTCAAATTTTACTTTTTCCATAAGTGTTTTTCCAATGCCAAGTTCAATTAATTGTTTATATTGTTTAAACAATTCAAAATTTTTGAGAATTGAGTAGAGAAAGAAATGACTTATGCCATCATTTGGTCATGTTGTATGAACTAGAATTTGGGATATTTTGTGGGTTTTGTTAAGGTTTTGCGTGGTACATTGATTGGGATAGTGAGAATCTCCCATTTTCAGTTAAATTGCCGGATTGGAAATGATCTAGTCATTCCTTGGACTGTTTGAGCGAAAAAGCCTACCTTGTTTTGAATTTATCCCTACCGTCTCCGTTGAACCTTATAGCCTAATTTCTTTGTCAATCACATAATTTAGCCAATTCACTTTCTTTCATTTATCCTTTTTTGAACCCATCACCCTTAGTCATTGTTGATCTCTTTGTGTTCTTCAATATAGTAGTTTATTATTTTTATAATGGTTTACAAAGAGCTATTATTGTATTTATTGGGGAAAGAGCTAGTTCATTGTTGTTTATGTGCCCCTTTTCGTAATTGTTACTTTATATTATGGTTCTTGTAGCAAAGCAAAGAAAAAGAAAAAGAAAAGAGAGAGAGAGAGATAGAAAGAGAAGAAAAGCAAAGAAAATTGCAAATTTTATGTTCATTATTCAATAAAGGTTCTTTTTACCTTCAAAATTTAGTTTAATAAAAGAAGTATTTTTGCCTTTCAAGTGTTTTTTGGTTAGTCATGTTGGTTTTGGGACTTATATACTTGGGATAATAGTCCAAGAGTTTGTATTGAAATGACTAAGATGATTTGAGTCACTTATATCCAAATTTATCCTACCCTATTACCTTAGCCTACATTACAAGCTTGCAAAGTCCTAAATGATTCTTAATCTGGGCTAGTAGATCTTAGAATTTTAGAGTTGTGAGCGAAGCATTGCTTCGGTTGATGTCTTTTGCTAAACCCTACAGTGCCAACAAATATCCATCATTTGCATCAATTTGCATTTCATAAAACAAGTCTTAATGATCTGTCTATACTTGAAACAAATTATTTAGAAACTTGACTTGTTTGCTCTAGATCAACTTGCATTTGAATTGGTATTTCATGAACACTTCACTAGTCAAAGCAATGTTTGTAACTAAAAATTGTGTCCATGTTTGTAAATAGAGGAGTAAATGAAAATGTTGAGTTTATTGAGTTAAAACCCCCATTTTCACTTCTGACAAGTGCACTAGAGTTCAACATTTCAATTTTGTTGGTGGTGTTATGTGTTTTATTTTAGTCATTTTTGTTGTTCTTTTCTTATCCCCGAGCAAAAGTTTAAATTTGGAGGTATGATAACTCTAGGAAACTAGAGTTATATGTACCCTAAATTTAAGGATTTTGCTATTAGTTTCAAGCATTCTTAGTATTTTAATCAGGTAATTTATTTTTGTCTATTTTTGCTTTTATGTATTAGAATGTTTTAGCATGTATTTTATGACTTATTTAGGTATTAATTATCATATTTTATTAAGTTCATGTGTTTAAAGTTTGTGTCTTGTCTTTAACGTAATTCTGTCGGGAGAAGGGTTTTCATTTGTCCTCGTTTGTCTTTCATTTTTTATCTCTTTTATGAGAATTTTATTTAAATATTTAGGAGTTATTTTAAGTATTTATTACACCTAATAATGTTCTCCTACGTGTCAGGGATTGGTAGGAGAAGATGACACATCAATCAGACGTCGTGCGGGAATTTCAAAGGCAAAACGGCGAAACTACGCAAAGCTATCAGGGAACCTTGCCATAGGCGAGCTTTTTCTCACCGTAGACAAGCTTTTTCTCACCGTAGGCAAGCTTACATAGTGGGTATCTCACTCTAGAGCTCGCCATAGATGTGGGTCCCCCAAGAAGTCGGGTTTTTGGCCATTTTGAGCTCTTTTTCACAGACAATCTCTGTGTCTTTTGACCCAACCCCAAACCCTACTATAAATATATATTTTTGGAGAAGAAATGGAGCCTCTACCACCTTAGTTTTCTTCTTCTTTTCTCCTCCCATTTGGGGAGGAATTTTAGTCTTCTTCTTTGTCTTCTTAGTTTAGACTTTTCCTTACATTGTTGTGTGGTTTTCTTCCAAAACTTGTAAGACTTTCATTTATGTTAAATGTACTTCTTTTCTTCTTAAATTTCATTCCTACTTAGTTTAAATGTTTTCATTTATTGTCTTCAATTTAATGCTTTCACTCATTGCTTTCTTAACTAGTTTGCTTTATTTTCATGCCGAGTTTAAATTCAGTGCTTTTACTTGCTTTCTTTTAACTCAATATGCATTAACTAGTTATGGGTTAGGGTTATTTGAAGCTAATTTCATATTGGTAGAGGTTAATGGGTTGATTAGATGGTAAAATGGACTAATTAGACAACATTAATCGGTTTAAGGGTTAATTAGGGGAATTGTTAGCATTCCGCTAGTTAATTTAGGTTAATTAAGGGGATATGGGATTTGACCCTCTATTATAGACTTAGATTAATGTTGGATTAGGGCTAGAATTAGATCTTGGCGAACTAATTCACCTAGTTAGTTGTTAGAATTCTGTGGATAAATAATCAAGTTTGGTAAGCTTAAGGAGTAGGAAGATCCATACTTAGGTTAATTAGATTGATAGATTTAATTTTTGAGGGATCGGAATTAGGTTACAAATGGTAATCAACCTCTAATTTGGAATATAGGATCACTTGATTGACCTAATTAACCAAAACCCGAGAAATTAGCTAGCATAAGCTCTATCCTCCTTTTTAATTATTCCTTAGTGTGAAACCTAGTTTAGTTAAACTCCTTTCTTTAATCAAAGCCATTCAATTAGTATTCCAACCAAATAATCAGTAGTTGCACACCATTCCTCGTGGCAACGATCCCTACTTCTACTAGCTACTATTTGACATTGTATACTTGCGGTTTGTCTATCAACTAGTTAGAGATAGTAGATTTAGGTTTTTTTTAACTTTATAACTAGATATTTGTGTCCTTTTAGACCAACATAGATCAATTCCTCATTGTGTTAAAGGACACAGGCTTTGGATAGGCACTATATCTAACCCAAGACGTTGAGGTATAGGTGCGTCTACTTGGAATTTGTGACAAGGTCGGACAAGATTCTCAACATCTGAATGAAGCATTAGGCACAAATATCCTACCAATAATGCTTTTTGAGCAAAACTCTTGGGCCCCATATGACTTCCGCAGATTTCCTCGTGAAGCTCCCTTAGCACATATTTAGCTTCTGATAGTCGAACTCACCCGAGTAGCGAGCTCAAATAAAATTTCTTATACAAAAGACCACCCGACAGCTTATACTTTAGGGCTCAGATTTTAATCCTTCGCGTCTCATTTTGTTCTTAGGAAATGTTCATCCATACAAGGTCCAGATCAATGTCCATTGTTGCTTCAGAATGCTCAATTGATCTGACCAACTGAAAATCTCAACAATGATCTCTTTAGTAAGATATGAATAAATAGCCAACGCTAGCTTCAAAAGTGCATCAACATGGGTGTTTTAGCTCTAGGTACCTTCGTAAGTTCAATCTTTCTGAATTGAGATTCAAATTATTTGACCTTATCAAGGTACTTTCTCAAGATAATCGGGCCTAAAAAATTTCCAAACTATGATTAACCAACAATCAGAGTCACTATAAACTTTGAGTGACTGAATTCCTATTTTTTGAGCTTGTAAGTGATTTATACTCGGTCTCATTATTTTGCCTTGAAATTCAAACCTTAGTGCATATGTGAAGTAATTGCCTTCCAAGGTTCGGATGAAAATTCTAGCACACAAACCTGGCTCACAAGAAGCTCCATCTATGTGTAGCTCCCAAATTTGATCTTCATTTGAAGGTTCAAATTAATTTGAAAACTCCAAGGACATTACAGTTTCATGTTGAGATGCAGTAGTATTTTCTACTAAGAAATCTAAGAAGCCAGTGATAACCGCCTTGATGGTTGTCTGAGGTCTAAACTCGGTATCATTTTTGAAGTGCTTTATAGACCATTTAAGCATTCATCTGGACACGTCTAGCTTTGTTAATATACTTTTCAATGGAAAATGAGTTAGCACAATGACTTTATGCCCTCGGAAATATGGCCTCAACTTTCGTGCCTAGGTGACCAGAGCAAAGGTTGTCTTTTCAATTAAGGGATAATTATTCTCAGGTATTTGGAGTACTTTGCTTTTAAAATATATGCTAAATTGGTTTCCTCTTCTCCTTCCCTTGTTAGAAGTAAACTAACTACGTGGTTAGATGTTGATAAATAAAGAAATAAAGTTTCTTATATCTAAGACAAGGCCAGCTTTGGAATGCTTTTTGAATATTCTTTTAGCTTCACAAAAGCTTTCTGAGCCTCTTCAGTCCAGTAAAAGTTATCAACTTTCTTTATTATTTGATAGAACCCTCTTTTTCAAGTAATCTAGACAAGAATCTATTCAGAGCGACCATTGACAACTATCAATTAACTTCTAAACTTCTTTTATTAAGGTCGGAGGTGTCATTTCTATAATGGCCTTGACCTTTACTGGATTTGCCTCAGTGTCTTGACGACACATAATTTAGCTTAGGAATTTTTCTGAGGGGACTCCAAAGGTATATTAGTTGGGATTTAGACTCATTCGTCTTGACCTCAGGGTATCAAAAGTCTCTTTGAGGTCATTTATTATTTCTTCATAAGTTTTTCTTTTTACAATCATGTTATCCACATAGACCTCCACATTTTGTCTGATATGTGTTTTAAAGGTTTGTTGACCAACCTCTAATAAATGGCTCCAGTATTTTTAAGCCGAAGGGCATTGTCAGATTGCAGTAAGTGACTTGATCTGTGATGAAAGGGGTATTTTCTTCATCTATTTTTGCAATGTATATCTAGTGATACCCTTTAAAGGCATCTAAAAAATGTAAAATTACAAAGCCTACAATGAATCAACTACAGTATCAATTTGTGGTAAAGGATAACTTGTCATTAGGACATGCTTTATTTACATCAGTGAAATCTTGACACATACACCAGGAAGTATCAGGCTTCTTTATAAGTATAGGATTACAAAGCCAGATTGGATGTAGAACTTCTCTAACACTTCTAGCCAAAAGGAGATTATCTACCTCGACTTCAATGACTAGACTTCTTTCCGGGCTGAAGAGACACTTCTTCTGCTTTGTTGGCTTATGGTCCAAGTTGATGCCTAATTTGTGTTTAATGATCTCTCTGGGAATGCAAGGCATGTCCTCCGTGGACCAAGCAAAGATCTCTCTGTACTCGTACAGGAGTTGGATCAGAAGACTTTTAATCTTAACTGGCAGCAAGGCACACATTTTGATTTTTTGATCCGGGAGGGTCAAATCGAGTGCAACCTCTTCAACTAGAACCTCTTCATCGGGTTCAACCTTTGCTTTTTCCTTCTGATCAGGAATGAGAGGCACCTAGGAGCCATGGAACTAGAAGGCTTATAATCAAACTCCTCCAGATAACACTATGGAGCTGCGTAAACTATTCTCATTGTTTGGGATTGAGTTCAGAGTGATACCATGTAGCAAGCTCAAGCTTCCATTTGATATTTGATAACCCACCTCTCATATCTCTCTTAACATTAATTTAATACCGATGTGGAAGACAGAGCGCAAAATTTTGTAAGCATATTGGGTTGGTCGACCCAATATCATGTTGTAGCAACTATCCTTCTTGACAATTACAAAATTTATCATTTTGACCATGTGCTTTGAAGAGGTTCCAAAGTTAGTGGGAGAATCACTTACCCCTATGGCTTGACTAAATCGCCAATGAATTCTATTATGGGGGTCTTGTGGCTCATACAGGTCTGTAAAAAGGTCGGAGATGGATCAAAACTCATAATTTTGAATCCCAATCCGGTTACTATACTCAATCCAGATCCATTACGATTACCTGACAGTTTTGTACATACAGACTCGTCTTGGGTTTCGAATGGATCCAAATCTGGATCGGATATATCCGATCCAAAAAATCAAACAGGACAAAAAAATATAAATAACGCCAGAGAAAACAGAGAATTATCAGCCTCAATTTCAATCATCTTTTATAAATTCATTTTCTTTTACACAATATTCAATGTCAAAGAAAATGCTGAAAGGGATAAAAAAAAACTTGATCTAAAGGGCTAAATCCTGAACATTTTAAAGGCATTAATAGATCAAGAACTACAGAGCTATCATAATAATTTCCAAACAAAAGCACCCAAATCTTGATTGGCCAGTAGGGTTTTTCTTTTCTAGGTGTAATGCGTTTTCACATTGGAACCTCTTTATGTCTTCTTCATAAGAAGATGATAACCAAAGGCTTGATAAATAGGACAGAAGATCAATTAGATAAAATTTTATGGATAGGAAAAAATGAGGTCTGATGAGACGTCGTAAGAAGAGACTGAAGCATGAAGATGAGTGTGTCTTAGATTTATATACACATACACAAAGAGATATATATATACATATATATTATGTATATATATATATACATATATATAGATATGTATATATATATCAGATCCGAGTCTTAAACGAGCTGAAACACGTAGATCCATATCCGATCTGTTTATGCGATAGACTAATCGGGTTCGGTTCGGATTCAAGTAAACGGTTCTGAATGTAAATCCATATCCAGATAAACATATCAAAATTGGACTAGATTTGGGTCGAGACCCGGTCTGTTGACAGCTCATGTGCATTTTCTCTCATGCATCCCATTAAATGATGTCAGTTGAGCTTCCTGTATCCGCAAATACTCTGTGGATTTCGTACCCACCAACTTGAATATGAATTACCACAAGATCAGTGTGTGGCATATGGCTAGGAATGGGGTCATCCAAAGTAAAGCCCAGGCTCATGAATTGCTTCAGCCTCTTGTTTCTATATTCACTTTCGGGGGATATATCGAGTGTATTTTTTCTAAGCAGTGTACGAATCCCAGTGGTTGGCCCCCTAGCAACTGTGTTTATCACCCCAATAATGTTGTTTTTTGGGTCTTTTTAGGGACGGTTGTTTCTCGACTTAGGTGTTATCTCGGCAAATATTGCTGAGATGGAGCCTTGTTGTCGCGCTACTACTATAGATCATTTATTTGAAATGTGGCAAATGTTCTTTGAATGAACTATTAGAGGTGGCCATCCTGTATTATTCTTGCAATTCTGATTTTCAAGTGATTGTACACATCAGTGTTATAGTCATGTTGTGTATAGAATACACAATATTTTGATTTATCCATCCAATTTGGGGCAGTGTGCATCAAAGAAGGTGGTTCAGAATTCCACTATGTTGAACCTAATATAACACTTCCTTCTTGGTAGTGTTCAGAGGAGTAAAATTTGTGTCAGGAAACACTTTTGTCCTAACCAGCCCATCTCTGGAAACATTGTTTAGAAATGTAACTCTGTCAAATAAAGGCCTTCGGTTCGGATAGGCCAACGAATTTGAAAATTTTTGCTTTTTTGATGAGAAGTCAGCCTCCACCTTTTCTTTGCCCTTTTTGGCTTCATAGAGATCTTATTTTTTGTCCTGCTGCAGTCTTCACCTCAGATATGATCTAAGGCTCTTTTTAATAGCTCCAAGTAGATGGTTGGCATCTTCTTAGCCAGTTCAGGATTGAAAACTCCAGTCCTTACTCCACTGTAGAATGCAGCAATCGTTATCTTTTCATTAACATTTTTAATTTGGACAGCTTCTTTGTTGAATCTGTCTACATAACAGGTCAGGAATTCCTCCTATTTTTGTCTATTGTTCATGCGCTGGGAGGTGTCCTTCTGCACCACAAATTTGCTTCGCAAATGGCTCAATAATGATATGGCCAGATCATGAAATGTGGCCACTGAGTTGAGTGGCAGCTCATGGAACCACTTCTAGGCTGGACCTCGAAGTGTACTGGTGAAAAGCTTACACCTTAAGTCATCACTATAGCCATAAAGACTACTCACAGCAACCACGTTAGATATGTGATCAGACTGATCTGAAACACCTTTATACTTGTCCAAATCAAGTTGTTTATATTCAAGAGGTACAGGTTGCCATTTTGATAGACATAGTGAATGGATCATTGTCCACCTCGGTCAGTAATAACGCACGGTTGACCAGATTGTTCTTTTTAAGAATTTCTTGTATTTTGTGTTCCAATTCTTCTCCTCAAGCTGTTCATAAACAGTTGGGAAGGGAGCTGGATGGTCCAAGGACTTGGACCACGGCTCTAGATCCAAACCTTCATGAATTGAAGTCTTTTTTGGCCTACTATTTAGTAAATGTGACTACTCGGGCATATCCACGGATCTAGACTGAATGATCTTGTGCCTCAGGTCTATGCTTTTCATGGTAAGCCCAGGCTACTTGCCAGGGCAGGCATTGTGGCTTCTCATTTCAAGCAGAAGATGTTTTGTAATCTCTCTGCTCAATAAAAGTTCAGAACGACTTAAAGTGATCAGAAATGTACTGGAGTACATATTCTTGCTCCTGTTAAATCATCAAGGAGGTTCCAACCTCATCCTAAGCCTCGGTCTCAGTCAGGAGATGTTGGTTATCTCATTTAGCTTCCTTGCTATTAGCACGACGAGCAATGTTGTGATTATTCTTTTTTTTTTAAGAATTTTGAACCAATACAAATTGTTGCAAAGCTCAAAAAACAACAAGAAAAGCCCAAAAATCAAGGGAAACAAGCAAGAACAACAAGACGAACACAGAATTTTTGTAATAAATTCCCATAGATAGTGCCAAATGATGGGTGTGGAAATGCTAGAGAAAGAAAGTAGAGAAAGAATGCTCTTACATTAATGAGAGTAAATATACAATTATGATGTTAGGACCCCCCCCTCTTTATAGATTTTGGTAGGGTGTCTGAACAGCCTAGGGAAATTTACACCACTTGCATGATTTACACTTTTGCCCTTAATGAGTTATACCACGTAGGCAGTTTGCATAATAGCTGATGCTGGGTAGGCAGTTTACATAATAGATGATGCAACGTAGACACACATGACGGTATGCACTGCAACCATAATGGTGTTGAGTGAATCTAACTTGAGCTATCGACTCTCTACTAGTGGAGTACTAACCTCCGAAGTCTGAAAGTTTGGGCACCAAAATCGACTGAGTTTAGAATAAGTTCCATTAGTGAACCCCAACCTCATTGTCCATGTAGTCCAATTATTAAGCATGTGTTAGATATAAGTGGAGTCAAATGATGTATAATTTTTGGTAGATTAAACTTTTGCAATCCCACTTATTTTGAATTATATTTTTATTTTATCAAAATTCGCAATTGCATTATTTTTTAAAAAAAAAAATTTTCTTGCATGTTACCAAAAAAGTCATATAATTTCTTAGTTTACTTATTTTTTTTAACAAAATAAAAGAAAAATTCTATATTTTTTGTAAATACAATTTTATCTTTTATTTAAAAAAACAAAAAAGGAAAAGAAAAAAAATAAAGCCAAGAACAATCATCATTCCATTAATGAGCCTCAGATAAGAGATCTCATTTGAAATGACTCCTACATTAGAGAAAGAGAAAGTGAGAACCCTAATCTAACCTAAACAAACTAAAAATATTATTATTAGATTAGGCCATACTCTTAGAATAAGCGGTTGTCATTTAGTATTTTTAGCCCATTTCCCACGAGTGTTTTGCCACCAGCAAATGAAAATTTGCCTTAAACTTTGCTGGTGGAGAAGTGTTTGATTCTCTAGGTTTGGACCAGTGTTGCTAAATACGGTAGTTACCCTTGCGAACTCTGTTCCGGTATGCGCGTTCCGAAACGAAATACGATCGCGTACCTGAACGGGACTTTTCCGGATATAGGTTGAGAAAGATGGAGTTTTACCTAATTTTGACGTCAAAATCGATGGGCCTGACTTCTCCAACTGGCAACAACGAAATTCTGGCGAAGATGAAAGATCTTCATCTCTTTTGTTGATTTTGCTAGAGGAATTAAGTTGACAGGAGGGAAAGAGATATATGTGTAAGAAGATGGAAAAGATGGAATGTCTCATGGTTGATGAAGGAAGGGGTAAGAGATGGAGAGTGAAGGTATGAATTCTACCTCACCCGTCGATGGTTGACGTTGAACTCTTAATCGATTCTGCACTCTAGAAATCAATCTTACAAGCGGTGGCTAAGAGAATGAAATAGGCGTTTAGGGTTAAAGATTTCATAATTTCAAATAAACACCCAGATATTTTGTAATATAGGTAATTTGTCCAAAATTTTATAACTTGCCCTTGAATTTCAGTTTTGTTTCTTGTTTGTATTCTTTTGGGCCAAAAGTGTATTTTTTTTTTTGTTCAAACGGGCCAAAATTAGTTACTAAAATAAAGAGGACTAGGTAAAATAACAAACTAAAGCAAATTCCCTCTAAGAATGAAAAAATAAAGAGGACTAGGTAAAATAACAAACTAAAGCAAATTCCCTCTAAGAATGAAACTCATTTCGTGTGTTTCAATGTACAAAAAAAAAAAACCTTCTTCCATTATTGGCGTCGTTTAAAATTTTTTTTAAGAATATTTTTTTCTTCTCTTATCTTCGTGGTACTTATTGTCATGGCCTTTGGCAAGAGAAAAAGAAAAGAACCTGAACAATTTGAACCTCAAAATTCAAGAAATTGAAGAAAATTCAAGTGACGAAGGCGTTGAAGAAATTAATTTGACAAGCACTCAATCTCAATCTACAAAAGCAGATACGTCATATTTAGAAATTTTACAACCAAATAATAAGTTGAAACCACTCGTAAGCGAAGTCACATACGTGGGTGGTGCACAGGGCAAAAACGTTGGAAGAGCCAAAATTTGGTTATGCAATCACTGTAAGACCCAACACACCTCTACTTACACCAGAATTCATTATCACTTTTTTGGTGCTCCACCGGGAAAAAAGGCTAAAATTGCACGATGTAGTGCCATGTTGAAGGATAGGGATGCATATAAAAAATTAAAAGAAAAAAGAGTACATGTGGCTGAAAAATCTGGTGTCTCCTCATCCTTGAAAAATTCAACACTAATAAAACCCCAAAAGTTATTTGCCAAGCCATTGAGGATTCTTTTGCATTGATAGAAAGGGATATAGTTGATATGAAAATGATTAGGGGTTTATGTGCTATCGTAATGGAATTCCATTTAATGTTTTGAGAAACCCTGAATTTCATGAAATGGGGTCAGCAATAAATAGGGGTCCTAAAGGTTACAAGGCACCTTCTTATGATAAGGCAAGAACTACTCTGTTAGATGAATGCAAAAGAAATATTGAAAAAGATTTAATTCTTGTTAAAGATACTTGGTACACACAGGGTGTTTCAATTGTTTCGGATGGATGGACTAATTGTAAAACTAAACTTTGATTAATGTTATTGTAGAAAATAGTAGGGGAACAATGCTGAAAACTGTTTCAGGGTCGAAAAAATAGGTAAAAATATTGTTGAATTTTTGTTAAAAGCTATTGAAGAAGTTGGTGCTTGTAATGTTCTCCAGGTCATAACTGATAATGCTGCAAATTGCAAACTTGCTAGGAAGGAAATTGGTAACATACACACGCATATTTTTTGGTCACCATGCGTTGTACATACATTGAATTTAATTTTAAAAGATTTCGCAAAATCTTTTAAATGGTAAACTCGAAGAAACATACAAGTTGTCAAGTATTTTGTCAATCATTCACATGCTTTAGCTATTTTTAGAGCAAATTCAAGGTTGAAACTTTTGAAAGTTGCCAAGACTCGATTGCTTCCCATTATATTTTATTAAAGCGACTTGCTAATTGTAGGGAAGCTTTGGCAACTACCATTGTTCTTAAAACTTGGAAGGATTGGGTGAAACATGGGGATGAAAGAATGAAGGTTCTAAACATTCTTTAGCTGCTGATACAATATCTAATGAAGATTTTTGGGATGAAGTGGATAATATATTAATTATCACAAAGCTAATTTATTTGCTAATAAAGTTCTGTGATGGTGAAGGTCAAAAAATGGGAGAGATTTATGAAAGAATGGATACGATGCTTTGAGAACTAAAGGACATAATGAAGGATAGTCGGTAAATAATAATTTATTTTATACTATATATCTATGGTAGTTACATATTAAAAGTTCTTTTGATTAACTGATAGAAAAATGTAAATAGTGTTACGCATCTAGTACTGTATAATTTATAGTATTCAATATTACGTGAAAAAATGTTTTTTAGATATATATATATTGTAAATAGAGATTATTGAATGTCAAAAAAAATTAAAACAAAAGTTAATAGTGAACAAGTTAAATATATTTTTTAATCATTTACATGGTATTTATATGATGAAATAAAATAATATATATACCAATAACTAATATATCATGTAGAATATATCTATATATTTAATCACACATCGATTTCTATGATAAACTTTAATATATGCATTAGGATTTTTCACGTATTTCACATATCAACTAATATCTTTAATTTTTAAGGCATTGGGATTGCTATGAAAAGATAGAGGAAATTGTGATAGGAAGCTGGACAAAGTTGAATATACCCATGCATTGCCTTGCGCCTCGATTTTATGATCATGAGTATCTCACCTTACCTTCACCAAGAGGCATGGCTAGAAAGGCTCCAAATGAAGACAAGGAGGTTATTAGTGGGGTGATGCAAGCATTTCGAAAAAATAACAGATTGTCGTGATGAAGCTAGAATTATGCGTGAACAATTTGTTACTTTTCATTCACGTAAAGGGTTATATGCTATGGCTGTAGCACAAGTTGATACCGTGACAATGGATACAGTTGATTGGTGGGCAACTTATGAATCAGAAACTCCAGTGTTGATTGATGTTGCTAAAAAGGTATTATCTCAACCAATTACAAGTTCATCGACTGAGAGGAATTGGAGTACTTATTCATATATCCTTAGTGCTAAAAGAAATAAACTCAATGTCACAAGAGCTGACAAATTAGTATTTATTCATTCCAATATTCGCCTGCAATATCGTTTCACTAAAAGTTACAATAACGGTTCTTATAAAAAGTGAGATGTTGACCCTGAGGCTACTTGTATAGATGAATCTAGTATTGGATTGGAAGAGATGAAGTGGAATTCTTTGGAAGGCGAGTATGCAGAAAACCCAAGTCATTCTAGAAGAGAAAGTACGAAGGCATCTTATCCCTTCATTCCAACTCCAACTCCAGCTCCAACTATTAGTGGCTCTAGGGGAGGTTCCTTATCTACTAGTTCTCAAATTCGTAGACTACAGCAAACTCAAATTTCCAAATTTAAATCAAGTAGTAGTGCTAAGGGAAAGGAAAAGACAATAGATTAGGAATTGTTTATCTAATGCATTTTTTTTTTTTTTTTTAGTTTTCTTTAGACCTTATTGTTATTTGGATTTTGGCTAAAATTAATATTTACATTTGGAAGACATTTTGTTTTAAAAAATATATGTAATTTTTTTGAATATATATATCGTATTGCTAATTAATTAAGATAATACACCGTACCATGAATCGAAAAATGCGCATATATATGTATATATATATATATAAATATATCGTATTGCGAATTACTTAAGATAATACACCGTACCATGAATCGAAAAATGCGCACTGATTAAACATAATTTCACGTATTACGAATTATAAAAATTATCGTATTTTATTTTCGTACATATATTATGTACCATATGTAGATAACGAACCGCGTATTGTGCAACACTGATTTGGGCCATCTATCAGCGACAAATGGTTTTCTTCTTCAAACTTCGCTGCCTGCGAACATGCTTCTGTGAGGGTCCACAGACAACGATCTTTTTCTCCTTAGACATCTGTCGACGGCAGATGTCTTTTTACTGGTAGCTTTAACTGTTGGCTTCCCAAGCCCGCGCAATGTAGGATTTCGGCCTACAGCTTGGACAAAAGAATAGTCAAACTTAAGTAGCTATTTCTATTCTTAATTAAAGTAAAAAAACCATAATAAACACATAAACCTAAACTACACTAGAAACATCAAATAAACCCATATAAACTCTAAATTTCGAAACTTAAGGAATAAAACTAAATGTTACAAGTGCTAAAATAAGTTTATTTAATACAGTTATCACTACTCTTGAGTCATTATTGTTTGTTTGAAATATTAATAAAAAAATTATGAGTGATTATTTATTCTTTCAATCATCAAATTTTATAATTTATATCGAGAAAAGTATAAGTTACGAGTTGATATACAAATACAATGTTGATGTCCATCTCTCTTCAACCTCATGGATTTAAAATAATTATTGTAATTCATATATCACAAAGTAATAAATATGCTAAAACAAGATGAAAAATACATAAATAAACTCAATATTTGACCTTACTTGTGATTGTTGTGATATGATATCTTAACAGGAGTATAAAATTTTGCTAACATTTCTTTGGATGTTATTAATTAGCCAACTACTTTGCCCGGAGAGCACATATTATATTTGCTCTCTCAAGGAATTAAGTTTCCGAAGTGAAAACTCAATTAATTCGTGTGTGGAAGTGCCAATACAGAACTCTACGTGTAGCCTACCAGATCAAATAATTAAATGGCAATTATCAGTAATTATCGTTTTCCCTAACTATTTTCTCGGCTGCTTAATCATCAACAAATCATGGATTGCTTTTAATGAGATTACCTTTGTATAGGTTTTAATTCCTTGTTTTCTATGATACCATAGATGGCCACGTTTTCAACATGGATGGTCCATTTCTCATTAGTCAAGAAACTCACACGGGAATTAATGACCATCACAACCGCTAAAATTTATTGTTTTGTTTTCTTGATTGAACTTAAAATACTACCTGCTATATTAGCATTTATATGTAAATTTTTTTATATCGATTATTTATATTAACCTCCTATATTACATATGATTTTTAACTCCATTTTTGGAGTTACAAATTTAAATTTTGATAAAAATAAATATTTAACATATTTATGTGACATTATATCAAAATCTAAATAATTAAGGCCTATAACTTTCTTTACTCGTACAAAACTTTGAGAGACCCAATGTTATTTATTTAAAATTTCCATTTTAAGATAATTGGGAATTGTCGTATATTACGAAAGGGTTAAACATGTAAAACGCTATACTTTATGATAACAAGTGGGTCAAATACAATATAATTATTAATTGGTTAGTATTAAAGTTATGATTATAATTGAAACATGATTACTATAATTTTATAACACGACAGGATTACACGCGATGAACACTTCTAATGGACCTTCTAGTTAGAAACTTTTTACTTCCAAATTGGAAGGGAATGAAAACTAGCTTCTAGCTCAATAAATTTTCAAAAAATATCCATTTTTCCCTTAAAATAATGCGTAATGTTATTTATCACCGATTAACTCGTCACCAAAATTCACCATCCTCTTAGACATTCTACATGAAATAAGACGTGCCATGTAATTTAGTTGTGGGAACAGCGTGAATGACTTTTTTTTATAATTAAATTCTATTAATTAAAGAAACAGCAATTACAACTGATTAAAATGTAGCATAATAAATAAATATATCAGATTTATATATTATAAACAGATGTAAAATGATACATCAGTAAATTTAGAAATCTAAATCTATATCGATTTAAAAAACCTAGATCTAATTTCAAAGGGATGAACAAGTCCCTTACTATATCTGACCAGTTTTGAATATGCGACTAACTTTTGATGTAAATATGCATAAAACAAATCTGATCAACCAAATCTATCTTGACTGAATCTTTCATCTTCATCAACCACAAAAAATAAAAAGAAAAAACTTTGACTTATTCAATAAGAAACTGAAACTCCCACTTATTTAGAGAAAATAAAATTTCCAATGAGCAATGCTCATGAGAAAAGGAGAAAAAAAGTGTTGCAAGTAGTGGTTTATATTGAAAAAATAATGAAACCACTATTAGTTTTGATGAATAATATTGAAAAAATTTCAGAGAGAATAAAGAGAGAAAAAGTTAGAGAGAGAAAAGTGTTTCTTTTAGAAAAGTGTTTTAAAGTGAAAGACTATTATTTAGTATTTATTCAACAATTCTATTTAGTCAAATTCTCTCCAATCTTCATCATCTCTTTGCCTACTCTATTTCCTGAATATTAAGCATAAAAACCCCTATTTCATAAAACGCTTTATGATAAGCGAAAAACTAATGTGGGACTTGGAATAGGTCATCTAACATGAAAATATTACTTGTGTAGCATTTCAACATGAATTTCCACATAGCAACTATAAGTTGGTGATAGTTTTTTGTGATATGGATTAGCATTCTAAAACAATGTACAACAAAATTTGTTATCTTCTTGGCTCTTCAATTGTTACAGGCATTTCTTTATGCCACCTTGTAATTTTTTTAATGATCTATTGAATCTCTTCTCGTATAGTGAAAGGATACAAGTAATTCATTTTCTTCTTTCTCGTAGAATACTACATTCCTTTCCTGTTTCTTTAAACTGACTTTCTTAAACTTAAAGATGAAGGTTTTAGTCTTGACCTCATCTTAATTGAAGCTAAATCCTAACCTAAGAAAGAAAGTATAAGAAAGTTATCCCTTAATAAAAATCATTCTATGCCCATTATTTAGCTTTATAGCACCTTTTAATTACTTCTACAGTGTGTAAAAAAAGATGCGGTTGTTGAATATAGTTATCATATATTACATGTTATATCTTGTTTATCTTACATGTAGTTCTCCTAAAACTATATGTTTGTAGTTATCTTTGGCCTATATAGATGCTCAACTATTGTACTTGATACATACATCAATAATATGCAGAATTTATTCATTATATGCTTACTTATCATGGTATCAGAGCCCTAACTTGGAACCAGTCAAAATTCTTCTACTTTTCATCATTAATAGATCTGATCAGTTGAAATACTCTGCCTTTGTTAGTTCCTCAGATAACTAAGGAATCAAAATCTAGATACCCAGACAATCAAAACGCCACAAATAGCTCCGATTGACATTCCACGTGTGACAACACGCGTTGTGCTGCATCAGTGCTCACATAGATCTCGCATATTTCTTCATGCATCTGTCTTCAATCTGAGACCCGCTCCGGATCCGCATGCTACTCTAGATTCGTGACCCGTCCCAGATCCACATCAGTGTTGCATCAGTCTTACATCATTGCCAACGCCATTTCACCACCAGATTTTGTCAACAGCAAACCGATTCAACCAATAGTATAATCCTTTGGCCAATTTGCCTTTATGGACTATTTAACCATTTCTCTTCTTGGTTTGACTGGTTCCTAAGGTTTTTTAACCTTCCAAATCCAATTTGGTCCTTGATTTTTGCAAATTGTGATTCGAAACTGCCCTTTATGTGGTTTTGCAATGGCTTCTAATCATGCTATAGATGTTTTATCTATGTCAACATTAGAATTGAAGGCTTTCATCAATCAGATTATATCTCATAGGGAATCTACATCCTTATCTTTTCCTTTTGCCATACCAGATAGTTCTCAATGCCTGATAGATTTTGGTTATTTTAATCATATGTCACCAAATTCCACACTTTTGACCACTAAAACATCAGTTTCTCATTCTTCTCTTGTACACAAGACTAATGGCTCATCTTTGCACATTACTCACATTGGCACTGCTGCTACTTTTGACTTTAATATTCTAGATACTAACTTATCTTTGAACCTACAATCTGTTGGACAACTTTGTGATCTTGATCTTGATTTATATTTTTTTAAATATAGTTGTACTACTAGATACTAGATCTACAGACGGGAAGTAGGTTGGGAGAAACTGTAAAGTTGGTCGCTTATTTGAGTTAACTTCCTTGCATCTTCCACTTCGCACTAGTACTATTGCTTATAATACACAGTCCACATCCTTACAAATATGGCATTCTCTCCTAGGTCATACTTTATTGTTTCGAGTCCATCAGCTAATATCTAAGGGTCTTTTAGTTCATGTTTGGGATGAATCATTTGATTGTATTTCCTATCAACTAGACAAACAACATGCCTTATCGTTTAATTTAAATGATTCTATTCCATCTAATCCTTTTGATATTATTCATTTTGATATTTAGGGTCCAATTCCTAATCCTGCTATGGTAGGATCTCTATGTTTTGGGTTTTACATAGATTTATTTAATGGAACAAAAGTCTAATTTTTTGCAAATTTATCGTGAATTTCATAATATGATTAGAACTCAATTTTCTAATAGTATCAAAATCTTTTGTTCTAATAATGTTGCAAAATATACAGATTATTCTTTTATTTCTATTTTTCATGAGGATGGCACTATCCCTCAAAGATCTTGTCTAGGTACATTTCAATAAAAAACTCAGGTCGAACAAAAAAATTGTCATATACTAGACACTATTTGAGTTTTATTACTATTCTCAAATGTTCCTAAATCCTTTCAGAAAGAAGCCGCTCTTACAGCAATTTTTACCATCAATCGAATTTCATCTCCTACTGTTGACAACAAATTTCCTTACGAATGCCTTTACGGTACACATTCAAATTATCAATTTCTCAAAGTTTTTGGATGTACTTGTTTTGTCTTACTTCCTCCCTACAAGAGAACTAAGTCAGAACCTCACTCCAGATTTTGTTGTTTTCTTGGTTATGGCATAAAGTACAAAAGATATCACTGCTACGATCGCATTGCTAAATGTTTGTCAGGTATCTCGTCATGTACTTTTTTAAGAGCATAAATCTTTCTATAGTCTGTCCATGTTTCATGTTTCGTCCCCTAATCCATTCCGATCTACTGTTTGCAATGAACTCATTAATCTTATTTCGGATAAAAGTCTTCTGATACAGGTTCATCAACCTTCCTAACAACCTTCCACTGGTCTCTCAAAACCTACTGGTCAACCAATGGATTATTCAGAACCTTATCCTCCTTCACCTTGCTGTTTAAATAGGGTAAGAAATTCTCATGTTCATCTAAATGACTATCATTGTTATTTGTCTTTTGCTACCCGATATGAGCCTCAAACCTTTCGTGAGGTTTGTTCTAATCCTCTTTGGCAAAAAGTAATGGTAGAGGAATTAGAGGCTTTTACAAAAACTCATGCATGGGATCTGGTTGATTTACCATCAAGCAAATATACAATTGGTTAAAAATAGGTATACAAGATCAAAACACGATCTGATGGTTCAATGGAGCATTATAAAGCCCATTTGGTTTCCAAGGGATTCACTCAGGAATACATAATTGAATATGAAGAGACCATTGCTGCTATGGTTCATATTACATCAATGCAATATATGTTTTCTAGTAGTTCCTGCTACTTGCTACTAGGATCTCTTTGAGATGGATATCAAAAATGCTTTTTTCAATGACAATCTTGTCGAGGAAGTTTACATGCATCCTCCTCCTAGGTATAACTGTCCACCCAACAAAGTTTGTCATTTACAAGAAGCACTTTATGGGTTCAAGCAAGCTCCTCGATCTTTGTATTTAAAATTTAGTACCACTTTGGGCAAGTTGGGCTTCTCTACTAATGCATATGATTCTGCTTTGTTCATTAAGAAATCTTCCTTAGGTATTATTGTTCTTTTCCTTTATGTAGATGATATGATCATCACAGTCAACTGTCTCAGGCATTCAAAAATTGAAAGAATTCCTTAGCAAACAATTCAAAATGAAGGACCTAGGATCACTTTCCTATTTTCTTGGTTAAGAAATCTCTAAATCTTCTACGGGCTATCATTTGTCCCAAGGCAACTATACCTCAGATTTTCTTTCCAATGCGGGGGTCACAGATGTTCGAATTATAGATACTCCACTTGAAACAAATATTAAGTTGTGTTCTACTGGTGGGGAACTTCTTACATATCCAACACGATATCGTTAGTTAGTAGGTAGTCTTATCTATCTGAACGTTACTCAAACTTATCCAGTACATCTAGTGAGTTAGTTCATGTCTTCTCCACACTTTATTGCTATCCTATAGATTTTGAGATATGTGAAAGGCACAATCTTTTATGGATTACTCTTTTTCTTTTCATCCTCATTGGAGTTATGATCATATTCTGTTGCTGATTGGGTTGGAGATCTTATTGATCATCGTTCTACTACTGGCTATTGTTTCTTCCTTGGTGATTCCCTTATTTCCCCGCAAAATAAGAAACAATCTATTGTTCCTTGTTCTAGTTCAGAAGTCTAAGTACCGTGCTCTTGCTGATACAACATCTAAACTACTTTGGTTACGATGGCTTCTTCATAACATGGGTGTTTCTCTCTTAGATCACACACCTATTTATTATGATAGCCGTATGTAAGCTTATCCAAATCACTCACAATAATGTCTTTTATGACCGTACAAAGCACATTAAAATTGATTGTCACTTTCTACGATATCATTTTCTACATCAGACCCTCACTCTTGTCTCTATTTTGTCTGAGCAGCTAGTTACTGATCTTTTCATTAAGATACATCTACCTGGTCGTTTTCATACACTTGTGACCAAACACAACTTGTTGTCAACTTTTCCACCTTGAGTTTGAGAAAGGGATGTTAAATATAGTTATCATGTATTAAATGTAAATCTTGTTTATCTTACTTGTAGTTATCCTAAAATCGTGTTTGTATTTATCTTTGGCCTATATATAGACTCAACTATTGTACTGGAAACACACATCAATAATATAAAGAATTCATTCATTCTGTGCTTACTTTATCAGCTGTTATGCCTTTTCCTCTCGACTTTCTATCATATATTCTTTATATTCACAAACTATTTTATTTATTTCTTAAATTTTAAAACAACATTGAAATTTCTTCCTTTTTATTATCTATTGCATTCTTTTCTCTCCTAAACTCCCAAACTAAGTTTAAATAACAAGAAAGAATACTTTTGTACGAATGATCTCCTTCCTTCCTTTGTTTTCTACACTTCATGACAGTCAAACTTCGGATATCTAGGCAGGAGCTTCCTTTAAGAGGCGTCCCCTGGCTAGTGGGCAATACCTAGTAATTAGGAATATTCAAAAATCAGTCAAGTCAAGATACCAAATCAAGTTAAGTCAAAAAAAATTTTGATTTCACTTATTTGATTTTCAATTTGATTTTGACTTAGTCAATGAAGTAATCGAATTTTCTACTCAATTTTAACTTGTAACTCAAATTTCCAGTCGAAAAGTCAAACAATTGTATATTTTTTAATATTTTAGTTATTTACTGTAATAATATATTAATGTATTTGTGTACATAATTCTATTGTTACAAATTGTTAATTCCTAATAATTAAATATCCTAATAATTGATAATATTCTTAATTCTTAATACTTAAAGAGAGATATCTATATTCTTTGTATAATTGTAGAATTATTAATGTAATATTTTAAAATATGTACAAATTATACACTTATATATTAATATAAATGTATAACCTATAAATATCACACATTTATTTTAATAACTAATTAAATATATTACTGATTTCCTTTTAATTCACATAAAAACTAGAGTTAAGTAATTATATATACTTTAATACTTACTGAAATGTCTATATATCTATACATACATGTTCTAATGTTCACATAGAAAATAAAGCTAAGTAATTATATATATATTTTAGTATTCGTTAAAGAATATTGTGATTATCAATTCTTGTAACTTCGTTATGTATTTGGTTATGTATATTGTTTGTATTAGCTATGAAATTATAATCTTTGAATTAATTTTTATTTGTGATATGTCATATTTTGAATTTCTGGAATGATGTAATAAATTTTTGGTATTAGAATATGGAATAAAACTATTTTTTATTCAACTTATTCAATTTGCCGACCGAATTAGTTAGATATAATTAAAATGACTGGATTTTAATTGATTTTGACTTATATATGACTTGGCTTTGATTTGACATTTTTAAGTTGAAAATCAAATAAATCAAATCAAATAAGTCAAAAAATCAAATATGAATTGAACGAACATCCCACAAGTAGTTATGAATGATCTTCTTCATTTTTTCTCTCCTTAAGACTTGATTTCTGTCCTTTTTTTTTACCCACTCCCCTAGGTGTCAAAAAGGTATGTTCTACTAATCAATTGGATTTTCTCATAGTTGTGTGCCCGATCGGCACTTTCTTACACTCATTCACCTAACCACAATTCGCGTACAATAACCAAAGAAATCTCGAGAAAGAAAATGCATCTATTTGAATGGTTCACTTGTGTTGTGTTTGCGAGTTTAGGAAGGAAGAGAAAAGAAGGGAAAGTTTTTAATGAGGAGGGAAGAGAAGGGAAGGCAAGGGAAGAGAAGGAAAGGGAAGTTTCTTTTAAGTTGTTTGGAATTTTTGAAAGAAAATTTTTATTTATACACAACAACTCTAGAAAGTTAATGTTAGTCTTTTACTAAAATGTGCCTCCTTTTGATATTTTTAAAATTATATTTAGAAAAAAAAATATGACATTTCATAATTAATTGTAATGGAGTTCAACTTTTCCTTTCATTTCTTTCCACTTATAGAAGGAAAGTTTTTTAAAATTTTTATCCCATCTCCCTTCCTTTACATTCTTTTCCCTCCACTTAAAAATTCCCAAACAAAAGAAATATTTTAATTTCCCCTTCCTTTCACTTCTTTTCTTTGCATTTCCTTCCATCCCAAGTTTGGGAGTTTAGGAAGGAAGAGAAAAGAATGAAAAGTTTTTAATAAGGAGGGAAGGAAAGGGAAGGGAAGGAAAGTTTCCTTCAAATTGTTTGGGAGTTTTGGAAGAAAATTTTCATCAAAGTTAGTATTTTACTAAAATGCCCCTCCTTTGATATTTTTGTATTATATTTGAAGGACAAATATGACATTTCATAATTAATTGTAGAGTAGTTAAACTTTTCCTTCTATTTCTTTTGCTTCCACTTATGGAAGGAAAGTTTTTTTAAAATTTTATCTCTTCATTTTTCTCCCTTTCCCTTTTTTCCCTCTAATTAAAGCACCCAAACAAAATAAAAACTTCAACTTTTGCTCCCTTTCTCTTCTCTTCCTTCCATTTCCTTCCATCCAAACTCACCCTTACGAAATTGATATTCTTAATCTGAGTGAACCTTAAATCTAAAAACTCTTGTGAATAAAAGTGACATGAAGACAAATTTTATATGAATATCATAAATAACTTCAAATTTGAAGAAGCTGTACCAGCAGCTTGAATTGAAAATAACCAAATTGTTGAGTAATAATTTCAGAATTTGATAACAAAGTGCATTTTACTTGATAAAACGCTTTCCCTATGTCAGCTACAGTGTCATAGGGGGCCACAAAGCAATTTGTGGTATGACTTTCATCTATTTATCAATAATTCATTCTCCATTTTCACAAGGCATATGGTATGGATTTTTGCATGAGTTGAAAATTTTGTCAGTCTGATCTTAATTATTTCACTCATTTGGAAGCTTGTGTTAAATTTTGCCTATAAAAGGAAAGAGTTCTCAGTTGCTTTGACACACTAATCTGAAGTTAGAATACAGAGGATTTTACAAGTCTTTTGGACTTATTTTTTGATCTAGTTCTCAGGTGTTATTTTGGGGTATCTCTCTTTCGGTCTTTCGGGATTTTTCCCAAGGCCTTTGTATCTTTTTCATATAATGAAATATTACTCCCCTCCGCCCGTGGACGTTGGTCTAATTGACCAAACTACGTAAATCTTTGTGTCTCTTTCCATTTATATTTTCTCCACATATCTTGTTATTATTTTCATTATTGTCGTTAAAGGGCTCACTAAAATTAATTTAACCAAATTCGCGGGACTCAGATCCTTACAAACTAGTATCAAAAGTTTGATACCCCGGGTTAATTTCTAGCGGTCAATATGACCGTTACGAAGTCATATGTTGAGAAATTTGACTGGAGTGCCAACTTCAGTATGTGGCAACTCCAAAATAGAGGCTATCCTAATTCAATATGACGTTGATATTGCCTTATAGGGGAAGGAGAATAAGCGAGAGAAAATGTCAGACGAGGACTTTGCCAACCTAGATAAAAAGGTTAAGTTGGGTATCGTTTTAAATCTCCCCGATGAGATTTTACGAGAGGTAACCTCCGAAACCACAGCCAAAGGCATGTGGGAAAGTTGAAAGGTTGTATATGAAAAAGACAGTGGTGAACAGACTTTATCTCAAACAATGTCTGTACATGTTTCATATGACTGAAGGTACTTCTATACTCTCACATTTTGATAAATTTGATTCAATTCTTATGGATTTGAGTAATACAAAAGTTAAAATTGAAGATGAGGATTAGGCCCTATTATTATTGTGTTCCCTACCCCAATCATTCAAATGTTTTAGAGATACAATGCTTTATGGAAAGAAACTATCTTTTATAAAAAATGAAATCTATTCTATCAAAAGATCATATAGATAAAAATATTACTAGAGAAACTAAGGTGAAAATCAGGAGGAAGGCTTGTTTATTAGAGGTAGACCTAAAAGAGAGATACAGACAGCAAAATAAATCATATGGAAAATAATAAGTAAGAAAATAATGACACCACTGAAGCGAGTGTTGCAACTGATGAGAATGTTGGAACTATATTTTTAGCCACTGAAAATAATTTCAAATCTAACAATGAATAGATTTTAGATTCGAACTGTTCATCTATATGTGTCCCAATCGGGACTAGTTTTCAATATATGATTCAATTGAATGTGGAGTTACTCTAATGGGCAACAACGTTATTTGTGAAGTCATTGGTAAAGGTACTATCAGAATCAAAATGCACGATGGTGTGGTGAGGACGCTCACCGATGTTAGATATGTTCTAGACTTGAAGAAAAATCTAGTCTCTTTTGGCACCCTAGAAGCTCTTGCGTGCAAATATATAGGAAAATGAAGAGTTCTAAAAGTCACTCATGATACTCTTGTGGTCATGAAGGCACACAGGTTTGGTGAACGTTGTATATTTTGTAGCAATCTATTGTTACACGTGCTACTACAATCTATACTGCAGATCAATCTAATGCTGACACCACCAAATTATGGCATATGCGTTTGTGGCATATGAGTGAGAAAGGCCTATCCATGCTTAGCCAAAGAGGTCTTCTTTGCGGACAAAGTACTAAGAAGATAGATTTCTATGAACATTGTGTCTTCGGAAGCAAAAATGAGTCAGTTTTAAATCTCCAGCAATTCACAAAACAAAAGGTATTTTGGATTATATTCATTCAGACCTTTGGGGGCTTTCTCGTACCCCGTCTAAAGGTACTACCAAGTACATGTTAACTTTTATTGATGATTATTCAAGAAAAGTTTAGGTGTATTTCCTAAAACACAAAAATGATATTTTTTTAACTTGCAAGCAATGGAAAGTTTTCATTGAAAAACAGAGAGGAAAACAAATCAAGCGGTTTAGAACAGATAAAGGCTTGGAATTTTGTGAAGGAGAATTCAATAAATTTAAATCTGCAAGAATGAAGGAGTTGTTCGACACTATACCATAAGAATGACATCTCAGCAAAACGGTGTGGCAGAACGGATGAATAGGACTCTTGTGGAAAGAATTCATTGCATGATCTCAAATGCTGGATTGACGAATGACTTCTTGGCAGAGGCAATCTCTACCACTTGTTACATTGTTAACCGTACTCTTTCTGCACCTTTGAACTTTGAGACTCCAGAGAAAGTTTGGTCAAGTACTTCTGCTGATTATTCTGACTTAAGAATATTTGGGTGTCTTGCATACATGCATGCAAATGATGGAAAATTGGAACAAAGAGCTAAAAAGTGTATTTTTCATGAGTATCCATCTAAGGTGAAAGGATATCGTTTATGATGTCCTAATCACAAATCACCTAAATTTATAATTAACAGAGATATAACTTTTGATGAATCCTCCATGTTACATCCAAGAAAGGAGACTTCTAGTTCTTGTAGCACAGATGAAAAGGTGAGTATTATACATAAGTAGGTGGATTGGGTCGAAATTGACAACACTAGTCCTTCTCAACCAAGTTCTTCTGCAGTTCAGTTAGATGCAGATGAGACACTTGAAGCTGAACCAGAAGAAAAAGAATCCATAGCCAAAGATAGATAAGGAGAGAAATTCGACTACCACAAAGTTATACGAATTTGGCTGTATATGCTTTGTCAGTTGCACAGGAAACTGAAAAATCGATGAACCATCTACATATTTGGAGGCAGTTTCATGTGCTGATTTATCCAAGTTCCTGATTACAATGAATGAAGAAATTGAGTCTCTCCACAAAAATGGTACGTGGGTTCTTGTGAAGCCGCAGTTAGGAAAGAAAATTGTTGGTTGCAAGTGGATCTTCAAGAAAAAGAAAGGACTTCCAAGAATTGAAGATGCAAGGTACAAGACACATTTAGTTGTAAAGGGCTATAGTCAGGTACAAAATATTGATTTTAATGATATTTCTCACCTGTTGTCAAACATAGATCTTTACGTATTCTACTTGTTTTAGTTGGTCCATGTATGATTTGAAATTAGAGCAGCTTGACGTTAAAAAGCTTCCTACATGGTGAACTTGAAGAAACAAATATACATGAAACAACCCGAACAATTTGAAATTGAAGGAAAAGAAGATCATGTTTGCATGTTAAAGAAATCCTTGTACGGATTGAAACAATCTCCAAGACAATGGTACAAGAGGTTTGATTCCTTTACGTTGAGTCATGGTTATTCGCGGATCATGTATGACAGTTGTGTTTACTTTCAAAAGTTGAATAATGGTGCATTCATTTATTTGTTATTATATGTTGATGACATTCTCATTACTGCCAAGGATTTAACAGAAATTCACACTTTGAAATCTCAGTTAAACTGTAAATTTGATATGAAAGATTTGGGAGAAACTGAGAAGATTCTTGGCATGGAGATCAAAATAGATCGAGGAGTCGAAAAGTTATTCTTGACCCAGAAAAACCACCTAGAGAAGGTCTTGGAAAGGATTGGCATGAAAGATGCTAAAGAGCAGCCTGTAAGGACTCCTCTTGCTACTCATTTCAAATTGTCCAGGTGCTCAATCACCACACTTAGATAAAGAGGAGAGTTATATGGAACGTATTCCTTATTCTAGTGGAGTCAGGAGCATTATGTATGCAATAGTTTGTACACGTTCCAACATTTCACAAGCAGTTAGTGTGGTAAGCAGATATATGTCTTGTCCAGGTAAAACACATTGACAGGTTGTGAAATAGATTCTCAAATACTTGCGCGGGACTTCAAATACATATTTGAAGTTCAGAAGGAATAGAAACACTTTAATTGGCTTTGTAGATTCAGACTATGCTGAAGATCTTGATAAAAGAATATCACTCACAGATTATGTATTTTGTATTGGAGATTGTGCTATTAGCTGGAAAGCTACCTTACAACATGTTGTAACTTTGTCTACTACTGAGGCAGAGTACATGGTTATTACCAAGGCAATCAAAAAAGTCTTGTGGTTGAAGGAATTTTTTGGCAAATTCAATCTACATCCATCTTGCATGGTGTAATTACTATTCACCGTGATAGTCAAAGTGTCATTCACTTGACTAAAGACCAAATGTATCATGAGCGGACAAAACATATTGATGTGAAGTATCACTTCATTCGGGATACCATTATTGAGAAGAATGTCTCTATCCAAAAAATCAATACCAGAGACAATCCCGTTGACATGTATACAAAACTTCTTCTAGTTGCTAAGTTCAAACACTGCTTGGACTTGATTGGTGTTCGTGGTGATGATTAGCCCCGTTGGGGCTTATTTGAAGAAGGTAGAGCAAATTTATTATTATTTTTTTTGTCAAATATAAAGTCAAAGTAGAGATTTGTCAGGTACAGTGGTATAGGGGGCCACAAAGCAGTTTGTGGTATAGCTTGTATGTGCCATCCACAATTCATTCTCCTTTTTCACAAGGGATATGGATGGGTTTTTGTGTGAGTTGAAAATTTTGTCAGCTAAAATTATTTCACTCATTTGGAAGCTTATGTTGAATTTGCCTATAAAAAGAATATTGAGTTCTCAGTTGCTTCAACGCACAAATCCGAAGTTAGAATATAGAGGATTTTACTAGTCTTTAGGACTTGTTTTGTGATCTAGTTCTTAGGTGTAATTTTGGGATTTCTCTCTTTCAGAATTTTTTCCAAATCCCTTGTATCTTTTTCATATAGCGAAATATTGCTCCCCTCTGCCCATGGACGTAGGATTAATTGACCGAATCACGTAAATTTTTTATCTCTTTCTATTTATATTTTCTCTGTATATCTCGTTATTATTTTCGTTTTCGTCGTTAAAGAACTTGCTAAAATTAATTTAACCAAATTGCCAGGGCTCAGATCCTAACACCCTATAACTCATCAGTCATGGATTCGAGTCACTACAAAGAAGAAATTATAGGTGAGTTTATAAAATCAAAAAAACAAAAAAAAACGCTTTATTTTTTTTTTTTCCTGGGTTAAGTTAGTAGCATTTCCTCCCTTTTTTTTCTTTTTGGGGTTAAGTTAGAAGAATTTTATCCGTTCCAACTTATTGTGAAAATCACAGCCTTTAGTTTTTATTTTTTATTTTTTCCCCTTTTGCTTAAAACGAAATGGTGGGGTGAGTACTGAGTAGAGCTCCCAAGGACAACCCGTTAAGCCATCGCAATTCGCAAGTCCACGGCCTCCCTGCGATCCCCCCTTGGAATTAGAAGATTAGGAATAGGGAACCCAGCGAGTTGTATAAATATATTTTTATTTTAATAAATCTATTATTAAAATATTGACAATATTTTAGAGCCATTATAGTCCGATCATAAATTTAAATAAAAATAAAAATAAAAACAAAACACTTCAAATTTCAAAACGAATTTTAATCCAGTTGAATATTTCTCATGATCAACTCCAACCCTATAATCTATATCTCAACAAGTTCGAATTCTAATATTTTCGAATTCAATATCAAGTATAGTATAGAAAGGAAGAATGAAAGACATGCATAGAGAATTCCCTATCCAAAACACAAATATGAGAATCACAAGAATCGAATCTCAAATTGTTTTGCTTTCTTTATAAAATTAAAAACGACAAATACACAAACGGAGAAAGAAAAATGAATTCTCATTGTATTAGGTAAATGTTGAACGCACGAGATTAATTCATAATTTACCTTTTTATGGTACAATTTTAATCTCTACTAGCAAATAGACACAAATGGACCAGCAGTCTTTGTCTGGGTTATATGTCCAATTAAAGTGTTGTATAAATTACCTGCATAATTAGGTGTCACGGGTGTGGCAAAAGTTCTCATCAGGATCACGTTCTGTTTTATTTTAGACCCATTTTAACCATCACGGCTCACGGGTTTTGCCAACTCAAATTTTTCGAAACATCTCACATCTCACATCTCACATCTCGATCTGTAGCCTGTGCATACACGGGCACAAGATATAGTATTAATTATTGTAGAGAATCATAATTAATCTTGCTGTGGATCAATCTTATCATTAAAAACAAGCTATTAAATTATACAACTATGCCAACAGTCCTATAAAAATGAATTGGTGAATCCATCAATTCGAATTTGGCTTGTTCTTCGCAAATATAGTCAGTTCTGTCTACTCTGTTTACAATGTAGTTTTTCTTTTGTAGCTATTCAAAAATCCTTTCTCTCACCTTTTTAATTTGAGTAATTTAAAATTCTTCAATTTTAATCGTAAAATTATTCCAATCAATTGATGAATTTCATATCCTTCTATTCAAACGCAGTATGAGTCATTATTGATTCAATAGTACGTTAATATATGCATGTGCATTTTACTACATATGGTTCTACATTATGCATTGTTATTGTTATTAATTATTTCCTTAATCGTATTGTTATTTCTTTGTAAATTGTAGTATTAGCCAACCTTTTGTGGGTAATTAATCACATGGAGTTGGATGGACTATTTAAGTGCTTAGCGGTATTAACTATAGTAAACATAGCAAACCCTTTTTTTTTCCTTTCAAAAAAAAAAAAAAAAAAATCTATCTCTCCACCTATCGTCTGATGACTCGAATCTATATACAAGAGTTATCAATGTATCATAAAAAAAAATATTTTATCATTTAAATTATACCTTATTGTGAATCTAATAAACTTATACCAGACGAAATTAAGTTTTCCCATATATAGTTATTCAGTTAGATGAGGCTCTAGAGTACGTAGTACTAATCAACAAACAAAATTAATTTTATTGATCCACCAACTATCCCGCATTTCTGTTCCTGTCTTAATCATAATTAAATAATCTCATCTTGTGGCAAAGCTTAAAAGGCCTGGGGACATCTCTCTATACCACCTACTTCTATCCTCTTCTCCTAATTTCTATACATAAAAAATGGAGCCAAAATATGTCCTCGTATTAGTATTCATGCTGTTTTTCTGTACTTTTTGTAACGGAGATTTGAATAAAGATAGAGAGAAATGTGCAGATCAGCTAGTAGGTTTAGCTAGTTGTCTTCAATACGTTGGTGGTGATGCAAAATCTCCCACTATTGATTGTTGCAGTGGACTCCAATTAGTCCTACAAAAGAGCACAATAGGAATGTTTGTGTATCTTGGTTAAGGATCGAAATGATCCTAATCTTGGTCTTAAAATTAATGCTACTTTAGCACTTGGTCTTCCTGAAAAATGTCATTCGCCTGCTAATGTCTCAAATTGCCCCGGTACGTAATTTTATTTTGTGACGATTTGATTTTTTTATTAAAAAATTAAATTTTCAATTATATATATACACATATATATATATATATATATAATTTTTAATAAAATTTCTTTAATATAAGTGAAATTTATAAATAAAAAAATTGAGTTATGAAAAATTGATGCATAAACCAAAAAGTCAAACAGTTAAAATTTTAATGGGATTAAGGTAGTATAAATTTATTCTCAAAGGAACTCCAATACTCTGGCTAATGATCTTCTATTCCACTTTCTATCACACTCTCTATTCTACCACTTAATGGATGGCCAAGATTTCTCAGGCAAAATTTATAATTATATTTAAAAAGAATTTTGATAATTCATTAAGTATTGAGATAGAAAACAGTGGATAGAAGATATTTTGCACAATATTCCACAATTATGTGAACTTAATTTACACCAAAGCCGAAGCAACGGACGTTGTCAAGAACCTTATATTAAATTATTGATGGTAGGAAAATATTTAGATAGATTCGCTTTTTGATCTTACCTGTAAACTCTGTGATGAGGATTAAATTTTAAAAAATCTTACTTACATCAATTGATATCATAAATTTTATAAAGTTTAATCTACACTACAGAATCTATAAATATGATCAAAAATTGGATCTAGTTAAGTATTTACCATTGATGGAATACTTTGTGTTTTCCAGCTCTACTGCACTTGGCACCAAACTCACCGGATGCTAAGGTATTTAACGATTTTGCAAATAGTGGAAAAGCAAGCAATGGTTCGGCCCCTGCTGAGGGTAAGAAAAGAATTTAATAGGTTTGCGGTAGATACGGATATTTATTGGTGCGATTGATTGAATTACATATTTCTCACTCAATTTGGTCTACTATATGTTATACAACATTGTCATACTTCTAAACATATTACTCCCACTGTGCCGTTTATATACTATTTTCGAATATTTCAAAAATAAAATATCACATTTCAAACAAAAAAATCATTATTTTATTAATATCGTATTCTAATTATAACCGAACCTTTTAGGTACACTACATTAAATTGATTTTTTTTTATCTAAAAAGCGTGCCAACTCCATGGATGATAATAAAATTGGGACAAAGTAGATATTTTTTATAAAAAAAAAAAAAAAAAATTGTTTATTGTACATTATTATTACTTTAATAATGCAAGAGCATTTTTGGTGTAATTTTAAATTTTTGTGTAATTCTATAACTTCCCACACCCTCAACTTCTTTCAATGCAGCCTGAAATAGCAAACATATCCCTATTTTAATTTTGGTTTTTTTTAGAAAATTTTGATATGATTTGATACACATATCTAGTGTACCAGTAAGACTAATTTGTATATAACTCTGTACACAAAATGCACCATCAGATTCAACAAAATACACACAACCCCACAAAAAACCACCATATCTGTCACAATACGGAAAAGAATAAATAGATATTGTTCATGTGTTTTATGCTAATAATCAAAATTATCTATTAATTTTATATAGTGTGCAACCATATATAGGAAGATTTTTGAATGGACGAGATTTATGAATTTCTTGGTTCATAATCAGTCATGTCATTTGGATAAGTGAGCTGATTCCAAATTAACGATCTATGATATAATATCATGAATTCAGTTTATTTTAGAATTTATTGGTGTGCGCAGCTTTCTACTTTTTCTGTTTGTTAATCTATTTATTTATGGGTTTAGCGCAAGGAAGTTCCAATACTGCTAAGGGATCAACTGCTGATATTAAGAATAATGGAGGAAAAGGGATATGGTGGTTGAGAATTGAGATGGTTTTGGGGCTCTTTGTCATTGTGGTTCTTCATGTCTTGCCCAACTTTTGATTTTCTGTGATCCATTGTCAGAAACAACATAGGATTTTTAAAATTTTTTTTTCTATGTAATTTAATGGAAATTTCTGCTATTGAAAAGGTGTATTCTAGGGTTTACATGTACTTTTCCTGTGCAGGCTTCCTTTAAAACTTATTTCTTTTTTGTTTTAGATAAAATTTGGAAACGAATTGTGAAAGTTCAGCAGAAATGCACCTGTGTATTTGAGAGTAAAATTCAAGCTTATCTAGGTGGCTATCGCCCTGTTTGGTATACTAGTGATGAAAAGAAAATGGAGGAAAAGGAAAGTAAATTTTTTGAGAATGTTAAATTCTTTACCTTGTTTGATTACTTAAAAAAAATGGTAAGAACAGGAAAAAAATTCTTTAAAAAGTAATTTTTTTTATTTGATTTATGAATTTTGCCAACGAAATGAAGAAGAAAAATATTTTTTTCATTTCTTTTTTGAATGTTAACAAATACATAACCAATTAAAATGAGTGCCCAAAATATTTTAGCTTTCTTAAAGAACATGGGGTTCTATTTCAAAATTAATTAGCCATGAGTAATATGACCCAAGAACTTATTAATTAATTTAAAATTTTAGACTAACCAATGTGGGATATTTTTATACTTTCACATCCCCTCTCGCACACAATTTGGATTGAAACAAGAAAATAAATTAGTTTGACATTTCACTCACGACTTGAGATCCAAATTTAAATAAATATTGATTGAGATAAACTCCAAAA
The DNA here is from genome assembly GCA_025175665.1 of Cinchona pubescens. Taxonomy (NCBI): domain Eukaryota; kingdom Viridiplantae; phylum Streptophyta; class Magnoliopsida; order Gentianales; family Rubiaceae; genus Cinchona; species Cinchona pubescens. The sequence continues at coordinate 929,132 of JANKKI010000280.1, read as the reverse complement.
CCATGACTAGAATAACTATTGGCTGAGACAAGATAAACATAAGATAAATATTAGTTGACATAAACACATGAAATCAAGGCCAATGTTGAGGCTAGCTTTGATACCATGTTAAAAAATATAAATTTTCATTTCAAAACCAATTGACAATAAGTGGTGTTGTCCGACAACTTATTAATTAGTTTAGAATTTTAGCCTAACCGATTGGGACAATGAAAAATTGGTTTTCTTTGTTATCTGCATGGTTAGTTGTTAAGTGATTGAAGCATTATTAATAAAAATAATTTCTTCTTTGAGAAATTGGGAAACGAACATAAGATAAATAAGAATAGTCAATAATGCCCAAATTACTTAAAAATAACTTCGTTAATATCATTCTTATTGACCAACAATTATTTTACTAAATACCTCTCGAGTATTTTTTTTTTTTTCTGAATAATTAATGAAGGTATTACAATTTAAAAGTTAGCTATCGGAGTAAAAAAAATCCCAAATTCATCTATTTAAAATAAAAAAAAATTAGATACAGCATTAAGGAAACCAACAAAAGTAATTTGGGTTTACAAAGATTGGCAATGATAGTAAAAAAAAATTTAGTCAAGTATGCATTGGATAGTATTACAGATTGTGAATAGAAATTAAACTTCCCTTTATTGTTAACATGGATTGCTTAGCTTCATGTCTGGCATTTGTCTACTGTATTGTAAACCTTTATTCTCAAAAGAATCAAAATCTTAAACTGTTGACAAAAAGAAAAGCTTTTTCCTCGGCTATGAAGTGTAATTTGGGTGATAAAATACTTCTCCTATGACTTGTTAGTCATGGATTTTTTGAGTCACTAGAGGAGTAGGGGGATGGGTGTTTAAAAAAAAAAAAAATTGTCTCTCATTTACCAATGTAATACTTTTTTCCAAAGAACATGTCACCAGTAGGTGTGCTCATAACAGAATTTTCAATAATTCAGTTAAAATTTTCTATTTTTTCAACTTTCAATGCCAGAAAATCAAAATCAAATTCAAACCAAACTTTTAAGTTATTCGATTAATTGAAGTTCATTATTTAATTTAAAAACTAAGTATAAAATTAATATAAAACTAGTCATATCAATAAACAAAAACCTAGAACAACTAAAACTAAGACTAAAAACTAAAAAAAATAACAAAGAAAAACAATATTAAAGTGTTGAATATATGAACGGAAATTGGAATAGGGTTATTAAAAAACCAAAATAAAACTAATAAAACTAAAAGTTTAGTTATTCAGCTATTGATTTTCAATAACCAAATCCAAACCATATAACCAATCTTTTTTATTTGATTTATCTGAAAATCAAAAACTCAAGCCTAGTTTGATTTGATCGGTTTACTCAGTTAAACCAAATTATAAACACCCTTAGTCACCAATAGCTAATTCATAAGGTCATAATTGTTTTATATTTTATGTGTTATGTACCGCATTTTTATGTATTGTAGCACGATTTGAGTCGAGACTGAGTTTAATTTAGTTATTCTTAGTTTTAATAGGATCTAAGTGAAAAAAGGCTGAAAAGGATGAAAAAGATGGGAAGAATTTCAAGGATGAATTGTGCGTGAGTTTGGAGTGAATTTAGACATTATTTTTTATTTTAAGTGCAACTTTCTATTCCGAGCTCTAATTGACGTCATTTAAGATATTTTGGAAAGTTAAGAAAAAGAGCTACAATTTTCATGTTTTACACTTTTTCAAATTCCAAGAGCATCAAGGTCAAAATCGAAACCAAATGTGAAGCATAGCATTAGGGCTTCGCATACATGCACAACCATCAAGCTACGCACAAGTGTGATTTCCAGAGAGTAAAGTTCCAGAGTGTACGGTGTTCGTGCACATGTACGAGGAATAAAGCATGCATGTGTGCTGACTCAGTAGGGTTACGTGATTTTTAATTTTCGGCTTATTTTTTTGTCTAGTTGGACTATTTTTTAGCCAATTTTACATCTTATTCTAGGGTAGGGATTGTAACCCTAATGTTCACGATAAATACCCCATGTAGGGTGAATAGAAGGGACAATATTCTTTTCTTTTGTTTTTATCGTGAGTTTTCAACAGAAAATTATTGTGTGTTCTTCCATGACACTTAGTACCTAAAACCTTTTCTTGGTTAAGCGAATTGAAACCATGGACAGTTCTATTAAGTTGTGAGATTTCTATACTTGAATCTATTCATTTCTATATCAAGGATTGATTATTTTTTAGCGTTAATTTTGTGATTGTTCTTTTTAATTTGCTATTGATATAGAATAGTGAGATATAGGAATTAATCTACAGCCAGATTATTTTTAACCGTGTGTGTTCAGTTTATTCTATAAAGCAATCTTTTCTAAATTTAATAATTGTTTGATTAGCGTTATTGAATTTTAAAAAAAATAATCAACTAATTAATATAATCGTGTGTATTTATGTTTAATTAGCCTAATTGTTCTTACTGGTTTTAATGCTTTTAATAATTAATTTTTGGCACGTGTCTAGATTAAATTAATAGTTAAGATTAATTGGACCACAGGTTGAAAATTAACCAACTTAGGGAAAGAAATAAGAATCGACTTTGAATTGGAATTTGGGTTAATTCTTCAATTGGTTCTTAGTATGAAAATTGAATTATCTTTTGGTGTGGATGATCAATTAATAGAATTTCTATGGTGAATATGACCAAAATCAAGATTCGTCTTTAACTAAATTCTCTCCAATTTAATTTCTTGCATAACTTTTAGTTTAAAACTGTCCAAAAAACCCCTTTTTTTTCCTTTAAGCTTAAGAGTAACCCCGTTCTCTGTGGAACAACTTGAACTCACTGTGCTACATTAATAAGAGTGAATTCGATTCGTACTTTTGGGTGCTTACGACAGCACGACCAAAAATTTTCTAAAGAATGGTTCGATTTCCTTTTGTGCAATTAAGTTATGTTTTAATTTAATTTTATTTCATTATTATTTTTTCAACTAATTGTGTATGCTAGTAACACAGTTCGATAGATAAGTTGAATTCCAATTTAATCCGAAAATTCAGAGAACACTACGCAACTTAGGGAAGGAGTTAAGAGAAAGACAGCTGGGAGAAGATCAACTTTTTACTTTCATTTCTGTTGAAAACAAGAGGAACAAGGAGAAATAAGCATGGCGCAAAGAACTCATAGAAAACTGGTAGCGCCTACTTTAAATAAACAATCTTTTTGCATTATATATCTTGAGTTAGATGCAAACGTTATTTTTGAATTAAAATATGGATTAATTCATTTATTGCATTCTTTTCATGGATTACCAAGTGAGAATTGGAATAAGCATCTTAAGGAGTTTCATGTAGTTTGTATGAGTATGAGACCAACCAGGGTTTGAGTCTGATGAGCATATTAAGTTGAAAGCATTCTCGTTCACACTCAAGGACGAGGCAAAGGAATAGCTGTTCGATTTACCTTTGAGCAGTATTATAACATGGGAGCAAACGAATAAATTGTCCTTGGCAAAATATTTCCCAGTCTCCCAAACTGCAAATATCTGGAAAGAAATTTGTGGGATAAGGCAATTCAATAACGAGTCCTTATATGAGTATTGGGAACGTTTCAAGAAACTTTGTGCAAGCTGCTTCATCATCAAATTAGTGACTCCTTATTGATTCAATACTTTTATGAAGGTTTGTTGGCTAATAAAAGGAACATGATTGTCGCTGCTAGTGGAGAGATGTTAGATAATTTGACTATTGCTACTGCCCATGATCTCATATCAAACATGGCAGCATGTTTTCAAAAGTTCGGGATGTGACGCAAACAACCAGTTAAGCCTGTTAATGAGGTAAATATTTCATTTTTAGAACAACAAATAGCCAGTCTAACTTCTTTTATATGGTCAATTGGCTTCAGGAACTGTGCAAACTATGCAACCCTACGGAATCTATTCAAACGAGAACATCCGAAAGACATGTGTCCCACGTTGCAAGATGAGTCTCAAGAGTAGGTAAATGCTTCAGGAGGATTTCAAGGGCAACCACAAGTGAATCATGATCCCTATTGTAACACGTATAATCTTGAGTGGAGGGATCATCCTAATTTGAGATATGGGAATCCGGCAATAGCCTCAACAAAATCAGTCGAATTTCTAACCATATAGGCCTCCATTTTCTCAAAGACAACAAGCTAATCCGGTTGTTCAATCCGGTAAGTCTTTACAGGAAATGCAAAATGCATTAACTACTAATACTATGCAATTCCAACAGGACACCAAGGCCAATATCCAGCAATTGTAGCACCAAATAGGACAAATGATCACTGCGATTAGCTAATTGGAAGAGCAAAATTTTGCCAAGTTGCCCCCTCAAACAATTGTCAATCCAAAGGAAAATACTAGTGCAATTCTCAGTGTTGAGAAGTGGCAAGGAGATTGAGGTGATGAGCAAAAAAGTTCCTGAGCATGACAAGGCCGATGAGAAGGAGATTGAAGCTAGAAAAGAGGTTGTTCTAGGCAACAAGAAAGGCAACAAATGTGAAGAAAAAGGTAAGTCAACTGTGTGGCCAAAATATAAACTGGAACCTCCATTCCCTGAAACATTGCAGGAATTTGCAAAAGAATACCCTAACCGAGAATTATATAAAACTTTTCGCAAATGTGAGGTAAACATTCCATTGTTAGATGCTATTAAACAAATACCTCTCTATGCTAAATTTTTGAAGGAATTGTGTACTCACAAGAGAAACAAAAAGAGAAGAAAGTTAGAAAGGTAGAGGTTGGGAGAAATGTTTCATCCATTATTCAAAAATCCATTCCTGAAAAGTGTAAGGACCCAGGTATATTCTCCGTTCCTTGTAAGATAAGCAATACACAATTCGAAAAAGCCATGCTAGACTTAGGTGCATTTATTAAGACATGTAATGCCATATTCTTCTTATGATACATTGAAATTAAGACTATTGAATAAGACTAGTATGGTAATTCATCTAGCTTATAGATCTTTAGCCTATCCTAAAAGAATAGTGGAGGATATCTTAGTTCAAGTAGGGAGTTTGGTTTTTCCTATTGATTTTTATGTGCTCGAAATGGAATAAGGTGATTCTACTGCACCTATTTTATTAGGAAGACCATTCTTAGCTACTTCTCACACTAAGAAAGATGTTCTTAATGGCACTCTTAGTATGGAATTTGGTGACACAAGTTTTAAATTTAGTATTTATGATAACGTAGAATTTTTGGACCATACTAAACTTGTTTCTGTAATTGACGTGCTTAAGCCTCCAATACAGGAAATTCATGGACATCACAACAATAAGGGGGTGGAAGTGAACCGTAAAGAACATCTTGAGGAAAATAATAAAAACTTTTCACTCAGTGTTAATTTCAACAATCGGTGGTAGAACTAGGACGTTCTTCCTACTATAAGTTGTAGCGGAAAAGCAATGTAGGATCTAACGCTTTACCACCTACTAATGCAAAGTTGATGTTATCTGTTGTACAAGGAACAATTCTGGATTATAATTGTCTTCCTAGTCACCTTAAATACTTGCTTTTGGAAGATAACGAAAAGGGGTCCATCTCGAGTCAATTTAGCAAACTGCAAAAAGATAAACTTGTTGATGTTGTGAAGGAGAAGAGGAGGTTAAATCCATCTTTCTTTAGAATGGTGACAAGATAGACTTTAGGATTCGCCAATACTAAAGTTACATGAGAGTGAAGGAGCATCAAGTCAAGCCAATGAAAATAAAAAAAGGCGCCACATGGGAGGCAACCCATGTCTATTTACAATTTATTCCATTTATTTTTGAAGTTTTTATTTGGTTATTTTGTATTTTGGGTTTTCATATTATTATTGTGTATTTAGAGTTGGAAATAAACTTAATTAATAAGTTGAACAAACAAAATGGCTCCTGTATGATGTTTGGGTGTTTATTTAGGAATAAAAAGGTTATGCTTGAAAGGGTGTTTTTATGCATATGCACACCATTTGATGGGCATGTGTGCAAAAACCAGTAGCTAAATTACCCATCCAATGTTGTGCGCACATGCACGCTATATACCTCGTGCATGTGTACGAGACCAAACCTAGCAATTGAACATTCTGCCTTTCACGCACATGCGTGCAAAACAAGCCACATGTTGGCCCAAAAGCAACGTAAAAGGGGGGGTGAATTAGGTTGTCTCAAAAAATAAACCTTTTGAAGTGCTTAATGAAAATACAAACTTTGTGCAACAACTGAATACTTAAGCACAAATGATCTAAGATAAATATTTAACAATCAAAGCTTAAAGAAGAAATAAAAGATTGAGATAAAGAATATCAAACCAAAATCCCAAGCTTCTCAAGCTTGGAATACATCCACTACTAGTGCCTCTTCAAAGAAGGTGAGGCAATAACCTTCTTGTACACAAAGTAGGCTCACCCTTGAACCAACCTAAGTTCCTCTAGTTGAGCCAAAGGGTTTACACTATAACCTCACTTTTGTACACTTGTTATCCCTCCACTCTTACACTTGAAGATTACTCACTAGTCTACTCTTACTCACACTAATTTCCTCTAGTTGAGCCAAGAGAACTATACTACCCAAACCAATACAACCCACAATATTTTAGCCTATTTCTCCCAAAATAGCTCTTACAAGTGTTTGTATTGAATGTAGTAGTTCCCCTCATCATTTGGATATCCTTGGGCTATTTGTAGATAAAAGATGTGTTGAAATTTGAGCTCTAACAGTCAAAAAACTAGCTGTTAAAAACTAGACGTTAAGGGTTCGGACGGTGGTTTGGACGTCTATTCATGCATCTTACAGCTTGATGAACAGTATCTCGGATGGTCATATGCGTCCTACAGCTCTGACAGAAAAATTACTTCATTCCGAGCTCCTTTCTTCGGACGGTCTTCAACGTCCGATCTTTTTTTGGCTTCGGACGGTCTTCAACGCTCCGATCATCGTACTTTCTAATTCCTTGTCTAGGATGGTCTTTTGCGTCCCAAGCACTATCCTTCGGATAGTTATCTACGTTTGAAGGATGTGTTCTTCCTTGGTGTTGTCTAATCATGTTTCGGATGCTCCCTTGCGTCCAAACTCCTTTCTTTTGGACGCTCTTCATCGTCCGTAAGGTGTTGTTCAACTTTTGGTTGTTTTTCTTGATGTGTTTGGATAATCAATTTCGTCCAAGCCTCCTTATTTTTTTGCACACTTATTTTCAAGCCGTTAGTACGATTTGGTTATCATCAAAACATGATTATCATAATTGGGGGTCCAACACCACACATGTGCACATGACTCTTTATAAGGGCAAAACCCTTATTTGCCAAACACATCACATGACCTTATAAAGAGTCTTCTAACTTTTCCCCTTCTAAATCCCACTTTTCCCCACTACGTCCCAACATCAACTCACTTCTAATTCGTCAATTTCAATTCAAAAACCTTTCTTTTTCACAAAAACAGAACTCAATCAAGATATGAATTTCTTGGGCTTTTCTTATATTTTTCCTTTTTGGGTTTTAATTTAGATTATGAAAGGGTTTTGATTTTCATATTTTAATTGATTTAATTTTTTATGGATTGAACTTTTAATGTGTGATTTGAGTGATTTATGTATAGATTGTTGATTGGGGTGTGATTGCAAGTTCATTTTATGTACAAACATTCGTTCTTTGTCTATGCATTCAATGTGTTTGATAAATTATCTCAATGAATTTAAATGCTAAAACACAAGGCATTAGTGTATGAATTCCATTCCTACAATGATAATTCATCCTTTTCAATTATAATGCATAAGGATGTTCTAAGAATGTGTATAGCCATTAGTTTTGGAACTAGTTTTTGGAAATTCATCTTGGTTGTTCTAGGGCTTATGAGTTGGGAGTTGTAATTTTGAATAAGTGTGGGGTGTTGGAATAATCGTTTGGGTTGCCATGATTTTCACATTTACAACTTGTAGGTATGATAGGGGCAAGAGCGGGTAAGAAAGCGGATTCAAGCAAGAGTGCCAAAACATCCTCTTCAACCGGTCTTCAACAAGAAAACATGCTAGACGAGATTGTGGGGCTGCAATTTCTTAATGCAGCAACCCAGAACAAATGTAAGAAAGATACATCACAATAGGCTGCGATTAAAGAATGGGGTATTCAAGTGCCCTTGGTTGGGGTAACCGAGATTAAATTGACCATTTACAACAGCAAGTGGAATCGCTTTACCTTGATACTAGAAGAAGCTGTACTACTTGTTGTGCATGAATTCTATGCTAGCTTAAACCATTACAATGACACTAGGGTATATGTTCAAGGGTATTAGGTGGATATCTTTGCCAATGAGATTAATAGGGTTTTAAAAGTCAATCAGATACGCAATGATGAGCGGCCGACCGTCAACGAAACCAACATGGAGTTGAGTGAGACCACAAGCATCCTTTGTAATGATGCTATTCAATGGACGTATAATACGGTTGGGACCTGTGTTCAGTGGCAAGACACTTCAAAGGTAATAAACTTAAATCGGCCTAGTTTGTATGGTTTAAGTTTATTTGTATGCGTCTCTTACTAGTCAGCCATCTCACCCATGTCACTCTAGAGCAGGACAAACTCTTATACTACATAGCTTCTGAAAAATCAATCAATATGAGTCAACTAATCCGACAACAAATTTGCTATTCTACTACCAACAAGCAGTTAGGCTTATGGTTTTCCAATCTGATCACTGCTTTGTGTGTTGAGAATGGCATGGTGATTGATCCAGAAAAAGAGAAGCTGAAACTTAGGAAGCTAATTGCTATAGAGGGTGCGAGGGCTCCAATTAGGCACGCTCGTGCATAAACAGGGGATGATGCCAACTTAGAGAATCAGGCCCAACCACAGTGTACTCAAGAGGAGATCTTGGAGCAAATTCTAGTGGAGCAATAGTGCATGCGACAGAGATATGATGGTTACATTCATTATCAGCATGCCTAGTAGCAAACCATGGAAGCTCGTCAGTATGGAAAAAGAACGGGGAGAAGACTCATCGACATGCTTGCTGTTCCCTCCCTTTCAGCAGGATTTGGCTCCTGATGCTTCTTGAGCATACAATGTTTGATGCCGTAAGTTTACTGCCGTTTTGATAATTTTCTTATCTTCGAGTTTACTTATTAGACATTTTAGTTATTTTTATTGATTAGACATTTTATCTAGTTTTATATTTACTTAGTTTAATTTTCGTAGTTGTGTTTTTCTTTATTTTTGTGGTGTATTTCCTTTAGGGATTAAGTTTTTTCCTGACTATTGTAGGATTTAATTCTACAATTCTCTTATTTTTCTTAATTTCTTAAGGGAATTCTCTATTTTGTTTTGTTTAGTGTTACCTGATCTTTAATTCACGTTGAGGGGATATTTATAGTGGGGTACTGCTCCAAATACGAATCACATCTAGAGAAGCTTTTCTTTGTCATACTTTATGCTTTTATTTTAGCATTAAGGACAATGCTTATTTTTAAGTGTGGGATGGGGCAGTTATCTAGATTTTGTAGGTTGTTTGGTGTATTTTGCTTAGTTTTGTTGTAATATTTTTACTTTTCTTTTAATTTCAGAGTTTTTCAAAAAATTTTGAAAAATTTTGAGGATTAATTGAAAGACCTTTGAAAATTTTGAAAATTTTTTCATATCATGTTTCTCCATTTTTCTGCATGATAACTATTTAGTTGAACCATTCATGATTGAGTAGTTGGTGTTAATATTCTTCATTCATGATTTTTAAGAATTTTGAGCACTTAACCATATATTAATTTTTGATTTGGACACTTAGAAATAATTATGTAGACTTAATTATATTGCATCCCAGAAACTTTCTTTATTACATTTTGGAGGCAAAATATTTAGACAACCTGATTTGATTTAAAGATGAGGCTAGAGCCTTCTTTGGTCATTTGAGCCTTTTTAGCCAAGCCTCTTAAATTTTTATCGCTAGTACCATGTTTCAGCATTGAATGTTATGAATGGAGAGAAACGCCATTGAAGTAGACGACTTCTTTCATCTGAACTTATTTTATCTACCCTTATTGAGCCTAATATTTTCAATTTTTTATCCCAGATTGTCCCTTAAGAGATTTATTGCACACATTATTTGTTAAGGGAACGTAAGGGTGGAGGGTAGTGAATGAGTATGGAAGATTGTGAGAATGGGTGGTGTACATTTATGGAGCAAAATGGGGTACTGAAAAAAAAATTTGAATTGAGAAAAAAAAAAGTGAAAGTTTTTTATATATACCGGTAGTACCTATCACTGGTACCTGTGTATTTGCAGGTATTACCCATATCTGGTACCTGCTTGTTTATATATTGCGGGTAGTGCCTATCACCGGTACCCGTACTATGAGCGAACATAAAAATAATAATATGATGAATAACTATTCGAAGGAATGTTAGCATGTTTGACCAAGTTGAAGAAGAGGGACTGCTTTGCTTATTGTTTGTTTGAAATTTTTCATGGGTGTTTGTTATTCAAGTGTGGGGTTGTGGATGCATGATTTTTCATAGAAGTATGAAGGGAAGTTTTATTTTAATGTGTCGCCACCATTACTGTAAAGCTCTTGTTCTTATTTGTTATATCCTTTCCCTTCTTTGATTAGCCAATACCCTAACATACATTACAAGCTAAAAAGTCCAACCTAATTTAAATTGAATCGGTTATCTAGATTAGTAGAAAGATATAAGAAGAGTGAGCTATGGGTGTTGAGAAATATTTAAAAGGTTTGCATGATTTAATCTAAGTGTTTTCAAATTTGAGTTTTTGAATGGCTGAACACATGCACGAATCTCATGTTCTGATTTTTATTAGCATTTGAACTCTTGGGTTCTTAGATACTCCAAATAAAGGATTGTCTTTTGGTTATTTATGTGGATACTTGAGGAAATATGTTGCATGAAAATTTCTATATGCTTAGTTGTTTTAATTTTATATTTGTTCAAGAACGATCAAATGCCAAGTTTGAGATAAATTGATGAGCTCATAATTGTTATATATTTTATCCATCATTTACCATTTTGTTTTTATGTATTGTAAGCAAAATTTGAGTTAAGATTGAGTTTAATTTGGTTATTCTTAGTTTTTACAAGGTTGAAGGGAAAAAGGGCTGAAAAGGATGAAAAAGAAGGGATGAAATTCCAAAGACAAATTGTGCCAAGTATGGAGTGAATTTAGACGTTGTTTTGTATTTTAAGCGCAATTTTCTTGTCCAAGCTCCAATTGATTTGATTCAAGATGCATTGCAAAGTTAAGAAAGAGAGCTACAACTTTTGTGTTTACACTTTTCCGAATTCCAAGAGTATCGAGGTCAAAATCGAAGCCAAAAGTAAAGCACACCATTAGGGCTTCGCATACATGCGCGACCACCAAGCTACGAACATGCGATATTTCCAGAGAGAAAAGTTCCAAAATATGGTGTTCACACACATGCGCGAGGAACAAAGCACGCACGTGCACGCGACTCAGTAGGAATACGTGATTTTTAATTTTTAGCTGATTTCTTTGTCTAGTTGGACTTTTTTCACAGTTGATTTCACGTTCTTATCTTAGAGTAGGGATTGTAACCCTAATGTTCACAATAAATACTCCATGTAGGGTGAATAGAAGGGACAACATTCTTTTCTTTAGTTTTTATAGTAAGTTTTCAGTGGAAAATTATTGTGTGTTCTTCCATAGCACTTAGTGCCTAAAATCCTTTTCTTGGTTGAGGAAATTGAAACCAAGATCGATTCTATTAAGTTTTGAGACTTCAGTACTTGAATCTATTCATTTTTATATCAAGTATTGATTATTTTTCTGCGTTAATTTTATGATTGTTCTTTTTAATTTGGTATTGTTGTAGAATAGTGAGATATAGGAATTAATCTACAGCTAGATTGTTTTTAACCACGTGTGTTCGGTTCATTTTGTAAAACAACTAAATTTAACAATTGTTCAACTAGTGTTATTGAATTTAGGAAAAATAATCAACTAATTGACTTAACTGCATGTTGAAAATTAACCAACTTAGGGAAAGAAATAAGAAAAATTAATACTATTGACTTTGAATTGGAATTCAGGTTAATTCTTCAATGAGTATTTAGTATGAAAATTGAATTATCTTTTGGTATCGATAATCAATTAATAGAATTTTCATGGTGGATATGACCAGAACCAGGATTTGTCTTTAATTGAATTCTCTCCAATTTAATTTCTTGCACAATTTTTAGTTTAAAACTGTCCAAAAACCCCTTTTTTCTCCTTCAAGCACAAGAATAACTCCCGTTCTCTGTGGAACGATTCAAACTCATCACTGCCACATTAATAAGAGAGAATTCGATTAGTTTTTGGGTGCCTACAACAGCACGACCACTAATGAACATTTCTAGGACCTTTATTAATATTATAGAATGAGAAGGAAGAAAAATGAGAACAAGAAAAATATCAGCAATAAGAAAAATATCAGAATTACAACATAAATTTAAAATTACATCAGTAATAGCTCCATTAATCATCCAAGACTTGAACCAAATATTGGTCTTTTGGCAAATCTAAAAGGTAGATGATGTATCAGCTAAAATTGTTTGTTTATAGACCTTAGATACAAAGAAAGTGACACTAAGTTAAGGTCAATAGGCAAAAAGAAAAAAAAAAATTCAGCACAACTGTCTTTATAAACACACACACTAACACAAAAGTATATAAACATTCTTAAAAAGAAGATTAAATGTAACTAACACTACCTGCAATCGTAAACTAATTGGCATATATTCAAGATATAATCATATTAGCAAGATGCAGAAAGCTGATTCCATGGTTATCCTACTTTAGCCAAATTATCATCAGAAGGTATATCAGCTAAATATCAAGTAATCAATATCCCATAAGTCTCCAGCTATGCTTCACTACTCCTAACACAACAAGAAACAACTTCAGCTTCCCTTTACCATAGTTACAAAGATTAATCATTATGGTTCATAAAAATGCATATTCTGAAAAATTCTTGAATCAATTTACAGATGAATCAAATGTTTTTCTCTGACTTCCTGAAAATAAGCTAGTCAATGCTTCAAATACGAGATACATTTATTCTACTTTGGGTTGTCCAAGACTCAATCTAGCAATTAATCTAGGAAAATAGCTCCAGAATATTACACTCTCCATAAGCAGAAGGTAGAAATTAAAATTAAAAAAAAAAGATAAAAAGAGAACTAAAGAAAGTCAAAAGGCAACCAAAGAGTTAAATTGGTAAGGTGGGAACAACTAAGTAAGCATGAAAGAACTTACATTTACATAAGAGGAAACCCAAGTAATTAGTCTTGATATTCTGGTACTCCATTAAGATTAAAGGTTTCAGAAGACAAATGCACTACAATAACTAACATTCAGTAAGTCATTGATATCTAGCACTTAACAAACATTCAAGAACAAATGTCTGAAAATGCTTATCAAAATTGTTACAATGCTCAAAAAGTCTAGCCAAACTCCACACCTAAGCAACTTAGCAAGCAAAAGCACAAACATCTTTATCATGATAAAGCAGCAAGAATTTGGGAGTACTTAAGGCACCAATCTCACTGTTCAAATTTGGTTATTCAAACACAAACATCAAATGGCACAAATGGCCTTAAACCATAAGTTATATTATGGATTCCAACTCCGGCTAACAAGTATGTATCAATAAACTTCAAGCTATGATGTCCTCCTGAAATAAGTATAATTTCTCTATTTATTTCTAATTTTCAAAATCGACAACACGCTGTGTATTTCTATACTTTGATTGTCATATTATTTTCCATGCTTTTTGCCCTTGTAATGCAAGTAGAAGCAGAAGTACATAAAACAAGTTACCAAAAGACTTTTTTAAGAAGCAAAAGCAAAACAAAGTTTAAAGTAAAAGAAAAAAATGAGGACAATGTGCTTTTTGAATAAGATTTTTTTAAGAAGCAAAAACAAAAGATAATCTAAAGTAAAAGAAAAATAATGAGGTCAAGGTGCTTTTTGAATTGCAAATATGATACTACTCATGTACACAGCGAAAACAAAACTTGAAAAATGAGTACATTATACACTTGCCATAACAAGCACAAGAACGACAAAACTCAAACTACAATGCATTCTATTCTTAAGCCATCAAAATGATAAAATTTCTTCAACTCTGCAACCTCACTCAAAAGCCTAACTTTGTAAACAAACTCAACATATGGCAATAAAAAATATTCAGTAGATCATGTAAATGTTTTGATCTTTCACATGTAAAAGGTAAAGGGTTCCCGTAAATTCACTAGATTATCAAAAGAGAAAAAATATAAACATCCAAACTAGCAAAGATGCCAAATCTAAAGAAAATCATAAGCATCGACATTAAAAGCAATACCTTAGCAGAATCCATGTCCTTCCTCTTGGCTGCTTCTTTAATTTCATACTCCACATTCTTTCTTCTATGTATTAATCATAGAAAAACCCTAATCCAATTAACCCTATTAAAATCTATTGACCAAAATAACCCAATCAAAGATTTGTGAAATATACCTTGCCTTTGGCACTCTTGGGGATGCCTATGCTGTCAATAAATTCTGAAAAAGATTTAAGGATGTTCAAATCCAACCTAGCCCGACAAACACATTTTTNTCCATCCCAAATGAATTTGGGGTTAAATGAGTTGGATTATTGGGTTTTGACTTATTTGAATTGGGTTACCCGAACTTAGTTGAGTTAGGTTAGGTTTTTTTTTTTTGTAAAATCCAACCCAACCTAATAACCCGATTACCCAATTATAATTTATTTATAATTTTTTTCATTATTTTTTTTAATATCATCTAACTTATAATCTTTTTTCTTTTCATTCTTGACATAACATTCATTTAACATATTATATAATTTTCTCTTCTCATTCTTGATCTAACCATTTTATTTTTTGACAAAAATATATTTTGCAATAGTGCTCTTACAATAATTTTTTTTATATTTTGAGATTCTAACTCACATAAACCCAAAAACTCGAGTAACCCGCCTGAGTACACTTGGGTTAGACTTATTTGGGTTTCTATATTACTTGGGTTGGGTTAAGTTTTAAATTCTTAACTCACCAACCCAATAACCCAATAACCCAAACTCGAAATTGACCAATCTAAAATGTAACCCAACCCATAAACACTCCTATTTAAATCTGAACTTGACCGAATGGTTTTCTTAATCTCTCCAGTGTATCCTTTGAGGGGAGTTTGCCACCAAACATCATGAATAGCCAACTATTAACCGTAGCCGAAGAAGATAAGGGATAAGGGAGATAAAGCGATGATTTTGATGGCTTGTGGATGGCCTTTTATGGTGAAAAGGGAATGTTTTGTTTTGACCCGAATTCTAAATAATCCGGTTAGGCTCTGTGCTTTTATCTGACTTCCTTCATAGTTTCCTTCGTTTTCTCACCAAAAGGTAAATAAACGAGTTTTGGGCAAAATAAGTGCTTAATTTCCCCAACAAATTCCTTGAATTTCTTTCTTCACTATTTTCTCGTTCAACCAAACATAGGAAACTGATTTCAAGGAAATTTTTTTCTATTTCCTTCGTAGATTCTTAGAACCATATAAAAGCAGAATTTGAGTTCCTTGAAAATTTTATTGATTGATTTTGATTTTTAATAGAGATAAAAATGAATCACATTTCAAAGACTTCCACTACTACAAAGGAGATTACATGTAATGGTAAATAAAATTTCATTCAAGCAAAACGGGATAAAATTGAAGACTCTAAGATTGGAGGATCTCAATATTATAGACTTTTCTTTATATTAATTTGAGTAGTGGTCCAACTCCTTTTCTTGTTTCTTCGATTGAACTGAACAATAAGGTTTACGATAGTCATTGAACAACTAGTGATATTTTAATAATTACTAAATAATCAATAAGAGGAATGTATTTAGATTGGGTCTCACACTTTATTAAAATAGGGACCATATTTTTCTAAATAAAAGTCTCTTGTCTATTCATTATTCAATAACCAAAATATTCAGTAACTAAAATAAATTTTACTGACAGATGAGTTTTTTTTCCCTTCCTCCCGGGGGTCACGAAGAGACCTTTTCCGTTATGCAAATAATCAAATTCCATTATTGAGAATTGGCTAGGATCATATAACATGTCCATCCTAAGACTAATGGGCCAATTACGTAAACTGATTAGATTATCTTTGTTAGAATTTTGCGTACTTAATCTTAATGAGCTGAAAATTGGGGGCCCTCCGAATCCTGTAATCCAATTTCCCCACATATTAAATTTAATTTGTATTGGAGAAAGTTTGGTAAAGAAGTCATATTTTCTATTTCTTTTCTTTTTCTAGAACAAAATTTAATGGTTGAGTTAGTAGATGGAAACGTTCTCCACAAAAATAAAACAAAGAAGGTTAGTAGATGGAAAAGAATAGCAGAATAGCTATACAGTGTCACCATCTGTGTTTAATGTAGAGTCTTCATCTATCTAGTTTGTACTTCATGTAACTAATTTTGTATTTTTTAAAACAAAATAAAATGAACTTTTTTGTTTCTGACAAAGAAAGAAAAGATTGTCAACTTACATTACATGAGTTGGCCATCCAACCTTACACTATTTTTTTCCGAAATGTTACTATTAATCTTCTTGTGATACAACGGTGATAGATATAAAAATAACAACAAATTCACCCAAGGATCAATAATGGTGGAAAGACATTAATCGCAAGAAAGAATGAATTGAGAGAACCAACTCTAATGGAGAGTCTATTGAGATTGATAGATGATGCAAAATGGAAATGAAAGAATGGGACAATTATTTAGAAAAACATACAGTCGAAAATAAATTTATTAATAATAACGTAGGAAAAAAAGACTTGCAAAATAACGTACATTTGGTTCTCATATTGATACTATCATAAATCCACAGTAGATTTACCTTAAGCACAATCTAGGTTTTCCCTAATCTGACCCTCAACTCAACTCTTCTCAACTAAATAATGTAACACACCTAATTGGAATAAGAGATATTTAAAGAGTAACAAACTTGACTACCAAAAAATTCAATTGGAATATGAAATATAATAATAATGGAAAAACTAACAAATAATGCTTAATACCTAAAACAATTAAACTATCAAATCCTAACTATTATGTAATTCCTAACCGATAAGGAGTTGGTTTAATTATGCCAATAATGCCTTCCTTTAAGCAAACTCTCCATGGAAGCAGTCTACATCATCCATGAACAATTTGATCATGAACTTCTTCCGTTGAGTTTGTCTTTTTTTGCACCGTAGTTTGGCGCCATCAATTTTTCTTGATCTTTATCTTTCAATTTTTCAATCGATCTGCGCATTTAGATAGATAATTTTCATTGCGCACTTTTTCTTCAATTTATCAATCTCCTCCGTTCATTACAACTGGTATCAAATTTCTCAATTTTGTGTATCAATCACAAATAATAATTTGATAGTATTTTTTTAATCACTCCCAATACCAACAAAAATAATTACGACATGATTTCTCTTTTTAGATCTCTATCCCAATTAGGATCAACTTTTTCACACCTTACTTGTTAAGAAACGAGTGCCCTAAGACCAATTTCTCTTGGTCTAATTTTTTCAATTCATATCCCAAGATTACAGGTTAGGGTTCTGATACCACTAGTTAGCACATATGAAAAACATGCAACAAAAGATAAATATATTTAACACATATAATAATATATGAGAAAAGATGAGTAGTTACAAAATAACTCACATCTCACCCTCATGTTGAGACGGTCATAATCTCACGACAGAATTGCCTTAACCACAATTTAGAATGTTCTTATACTAGACTCTCAATTAAATTCTTCTCAACTAAATAATCTGATAGACCTTCTATTTATAGGATAACCAACTTGACTAGAGAAAAAGCCAATTAGAATAGGAAATATTAATGATAGAAAAACTAACAAATACTGCTTAATAACCAAAACAACTAAACTATCAAATCTTAACTACTATATAATTCTTAATTAGTAGGAGTTTGCATTAATTATGACAACAGATACAATTCTATATGATCATTAACTTGCAAATCCAGCAACTTATGCTACAAGACACAATTGCATAAATCGTAAGAGAAAAAGTACAACACTTGCAATTGGGTACAATACGCCAAAGCTACCTAGTAACTAACTATCAAGGCTGATTGTACTTTAGCTCAGCCTTCCAATTTAGCTCAGCAATAACTGTTCCCAGCTCGACCACAACTTTATTTCTATATTTTCATTTCTTCCATTTCTTTATGCAACAATTGCCCCTCTATCTAAGGTGTCCTCAAGGACTGAAATTAGAAAACCTCTATTTCAAATCGTAACAATATTCACATATGGCATCTTCAAGAAATGAATTACTCTACTGGATGAACAGTTGAGTAGTAGCATGATTGCTAATTTTAAGTAACACCTTCTGGAAGATGAGCCTGCACTACATGATCCCACCTTCCTTTTCAACAGTAACACGTGGAAGGTGGAATGAATTTTAGTTTCAGGAGGTAACTGCAATCTATAAGCCAGCCAGTATCCTAACCTTGTTCAGTACTTTGAAAGTACCAAAACACATAGGAGCTAATTTCTGACAGTAGTAATCCTCCACTGAATGCTGCCTATAAGGATGAAGTTTGACATAAACTTCATCTCCCACTGGAAATTCTCTTTCATTTATTTGTGTTTATCTGCCATTTGTTTCATTCCATACCGTGCCTTGTGCAAATTATGCCCTAATAATGGATCACAGTTTTCAAGCTACTAAACTTTTATTCACAGCCTCAACCACAAAAACCCCTAGTAAACGTGGTGTGTAAATTGGAAGAGGTTGACCATACATGAGCTGGTAAGGATTGAGCTTACTAGCAGAGTGAAAATTGGTGTTATACCAAAATTTAGCCAAAGGTAACGACTTCACCCACTCCTTTGCGTGAACATTTATCATACACCTCAGGTACCTTTTCATACGTTTGTTCACAATTTTAGTTTGACCATCTAATTGTGGACAATAAGCAAAAGAGAAATCGAGTTGTACTCCTTACCTCTTTAACAAGTCCTGCCAAAACTTGCTCAACAAAACGACATCTCTATCACACACAATTGTCTTAGGTAATCCATGAAGCCTGAATACATGATTAATAACAACTGAGCCACTTGGATAGCAGTTTGAGGATGAGATAATTGTTAAGATGGAGCCATAAAATGGTTGTACTTACTCAACTTGTTAACAACAGAATAACTGCTTGTCTTGGGATGGTGGTAGCCCCTCAATGAAATTCATAGAAATGTCACTCCATAGGTTGGTAAGAACATTTAATGGTTGTAACGATCCAAGAGAAGCAACATTATGTGGTTTATGCCTTTAACAAACATCAAAAGATTTCACAAAGTCAACCACAGTTTGGTGCAAGTGTTTTAGTAAAATAAAAAACCCCTTTAAGGTTCTTATAAGTCTTCAGAATTCCAGAGTGACCACCCATAATACTAACATTCCATAAACTGATGATCCTATTTCTGAGAGTCTAGTTATGCCCAAAAACCAACTTTCCTTATCTCCTTAACTGATTATCCAACCAGGAATAATGACCAACTACACCTCCATGTTGAATCCTCTTGCTCAATTCTTGTATCCTATCATCCTGATACCAACTCAGCTGCATTCCATCAAAAGATCAATAGTGATGCTCGAAATTACAGCAATATTCATCCTTCCACCAATTTAGGTTCCTAAACCCTTGTAAATAAAGCATCTGCCACAATACTTTCAGATCCTTTCTTGAAGTGCAATTCAAGTCATCGCCCACCAACTTAGCAATCCATTTCTGCTGCATTGGTATAGATTTTCTTTGTTCCACACAGGTATGTCAAGCTTTGATGATCAACTGATTACTGATGCATGCTAATTGCACCAGTAAGTGCACTAATCGTATCAAGTAATTAACAGATTTATGAGTAAGAGTATTATTTCTACAAAGACTAATAAATGCGACAACAATTCAATGTCAATTCAAGTTTGATGTTATCTGAGAGATCAAATTAAAGGTTGCTTAGCTAAATTACGACTAAACTAAGTGAGTGAAAGTAAATCAAAGCATGAATTTAAAAGAAAGCAATTAAAAGACAATCAAATAAATCAATGGTTTGAATTAAATAAATTAAGCACTAGAAAGTTGAGTTCACCTAACTAACATATGCATGAGATAATTTAAGCCATGGCAATTCAATCATACTTCATATAAGATAGCCAACTAATTGTTCTCTCGAAGTAACTAGTTGAACAACATAACTCTTTATGAATATTCTCTCAAACCATACATAAAATAGTCATTGTATGTACTATTATAGACTAAAATCATAGATCAATTCAACAAATGACCAAATCAATGAACTAAGGCTTCTTCACAATTGGAACTTAGAACAAATCCTCAATTGAATGTAGAGAAGTAATAAAAATAATAAGACACGCTCTTATGGAATAGAAGATTGAATCTTTAATCATAAATTAGGTCATGGAATGCAGCTTTGGCTATATCAATCCATCCCACATAGTTAACGTCGCTGGAGAAAATGATTGTAACCACACTTTAGCCTTACCTCATAAAGTAAAGAGAAACAATCACAGCTTGATTGCACTATCTAAAATCCATTGTGTTTGAAGGTATCACAATTTTTTCAGAAACTTGCAGTATGTTGAAGTGGATCTTCTATTCAAGTTCCCACCAAATTGCACATTATTTTAAAATATATTTAACAAGGCCGATTTGATTTCAATATTATTTGCTTGAATCAGTGGCCTGTTATACTTGAACTACTTCCTTCGAATAAAGGCATTACACAATCCTTCAAAGACCTAACATCTTCTTGCATTAGTGGTTACTCATCATGAACTGCCACCTTACCATCTCTTTTACCGTTTCCAGCCATACTTCCACTGAACCTTAATTCTACTTCTCGTTTCTCTATATGGCGTTATGAATAGTCTTCTTGATTTCTATATCTATAGGAATTAATCAAGAAGGAGAAAGCATAAACTATAAGAATAGAAACAAGAAAAAAAATCAAATCTAATAAAAAAATTTAAATAAAAGAAACTAAAACAAGTCCAAATTAGCAATAAAATCAGTTGGCGTGAATGTTATCATTTTGTCAGTCCCTGACAACAATGTCAAAAACTTGACTTGCTTTTTCCTACATTCTTGCAAGTGCACTGGATCGTATCATTCAAGTAATACAATAGTTAGTGAGTATCATCCCCATGAGAAAAATGGAAAATTACTGAAATTACTAACCCTATTACTATTTGGACAATCCAATTAAAGAGATTTTGATTAACTAAATTAACTAAATAGCAAGAATTAAACTAAATCAAAGAATAACTAATCCGAATTCAAGATGTAAAAATAAGTTATGGTTTCTCGATTTCTTTAGTTGATAGGCATAAACCTAGTTTCAGAGATTTATAGTTTCCAAAATTAAAGGTCAAATTCCCATTTATAGTTATTACTCATTGATCATGAAATAATAACCTTCATTTTACCAAATAATTTTGTCTTTGATCAAGTACAAATAATTAGAATTAGAAGGATAGTGATATACCTAAAAAATGTACAGTGATTTGGATTAAGGAACTCTTATTGTGACTACACAAATGTGAAATTAACCCTTGATCTAGTATTAACTCAAATGCACAACACTTATTTTGCGATTCTTAATATTCAATTCACTTGGTAAGTCTCATCACACACTTAACAAATCAATTCAAATGGTGATCAAGAATGCATTAAACACTTAATAAATAATCAAAGTTATATGATAATGAATCACAAATCACATAAGAATATGTGTTTAACCATAACAACCAATTACTTTTTGCAAACCCTAGTTATTAGGTTTAGCTCATAACAACTATAAACAAATCCATAGAAGTCATGAAACTCATCACTAAATCAAAGAAAGTAATATTAGAAGTACAATAAAAGTCACTGGGAAAATGATCTAAGGCTATCACCCTTGATTCTTCAAAACTCTAACCTCCAAAGTATTGCAGAAAATAAAATCCTATACTATGGCTATGAAATCACGATGAAAATATTATAACTAATATCTAACAAGGTCTAATAATATTCTATTTTATAGGCCTTGAAGGGAAGAAAAGTCTATGGTTGAAATAGCTTTGAAACAGACCAAAATGAAACCCAAAATTCAAAAAATTGCATAAGTGCAACATGTTGTCATTTGTTGGGCATCTCAAGGCCTACATGGGCCTAAGGCCTAGCTAGTCAGAGAGCTCCCATGTATGGGCGCCTCTAGTAGCTAGCTGGGAGTTGAGGTCTACCCTACTTTCTCCTTATTGTTTTGATTTACAAACTAATCATAAAATTAGATCCCAATTCATTCAAGTCCTATAAAAACACATCAAAATACATTAAGAAATGACCAAAAACACATAAAATGATAATTTTGACTAAAAACCCTAATTTACACTAAAATGCATAAAACACTTAAAAACTCTAAAACAAACATAGTACATACTTAGTATTTGCAACAAAAACTAGCTAAAACAAATGAAAATAAGACTCATTTTAGAAAGTTACCGTAACCTTCCTAGTAGAAATGGTTTGCCAGTGGCAAACCCTAACCAATAAAATGTAGAAAATATTTTTCTATTGGGGTTGTTTTAAAGGGGTTTTTTTTAATGTAATTCCAGTCCCAACCTTAAACCCTACTACAGAAATACCCCTTTTAGATCTGATTTCGAGTCAAGCTCCCTTAGTTTTTTTTTTTTTAATCCATCCCACTTGGGAGGAATTTTTTCTCTCTTCTTCTATTTTGTGTAATTTTGTTCTCCAACTTTGTAAGTTTTTATTTGTATTTAATTAATTTGTTTACCTATATTTCTATGTTCATTTAAGTTGTTTTTCCTTCATTAAATTTTCTCATTTCACTAGCTTTAATGCAACTATTGCTAGACTATTTTTGTTGTTTTGTTGTCGTGTTCACTTTAATTGCTTTCTAATATTTTTGTTTGCTTTCTTATAGCTTGGAATGTTTAATTTTTGTATGGGTTAGGGATTTGTGAAGCCAATTTTATATGGGTACTGGTTAATAAGTTGGTTAAGCGGTAAAACGGAATAACTAGACAATATTAATGCACAAAAGTGTTAATTAGAGAAATTGATGACTTTCTTAGTTAGTTAGATTAATTGAGGGGATATGACCACTTGAACCTCCCTCATAGTTGTCACCTAGGTTAATCAGTATTGGACTAGGTTTAGAATTTGATTTTGGCAAACTAATTCACCTAGTTAGCTGTAGAATTCCATGGATAGTATGAAGTTTGGATAGTCTAGGTAGGAGGAAGGATCCATATTTAGTCTAATTAAATTGATAGACCTAATTACACGAGGGACTGGGATTAGGTTACATTTTGAAACCAACCTCTAATTTGACTCATAAAATCATTTGATTAACCTTATTAATCAAAATCTGAGAAATTGGCTAGTGTTCAGTAGAATATTGATTAGGTTTTTGCGAACAATGAACAAGTAATAAAAACCTTAATTATCCTATTCAACTCCCACACACTCGTAAGTATACGAGGTGAATTTGTATATAGGATGAGTAAGGATCGTTCCCACAAGAACTATTGAAACAATTACTAGATTCGCAAGCCTATTTACTAGTTAGACTAATTAATCAGGAGTTTTTAACTAAATTTGAACTAAATTTAATCACAAGAAATTAATAATAAAGACAATAATGTAAAATTCTAACCCTACGGAAAGCAATTAAATATAATTAACGAAAACCCTAATTTAAATCTATCCTACTTGCCAGAATTTAATCAAGAACAAGAAATTAAATTAATCTACCATAAGAAAGCAATTAAAAGCATTTAAATTAAACCCTAACTACTAAACTACGGACGCAATTAAGAATTTAAAGGCAATAAAACAAGAACAATAATTAAAGAAGAAGAAAGAAATAAGAACAAAAATTAAGTTGCATAAAATTAAATCAAACTCAATAATTGCATCAAAAACAAATGTTGATGATTATCGAGTCTCAACTTCTTGACAAGAAAACAAAATTCTATCTTGAATTCTTGAGAAAATCTAACCTATGGCTAAATTATCACTCTAACTATTGAAAACCTAAAAGGCTAATAATGGTTGATGATGATGATTGTTTTATCCTCTTCTCTCGGTGTATTTATAGATATTTTTAAGATTTTTTTGGCTTCAAAATGTGATAAGTACACGATTTCCTATGCAATCAGGTCCACGGGAGGATATTTCTTGCAAAATAAGTCAAGTTTCGTAACCCACTCATTGATCAGAGCTTGGGCACGATTGGTAAAATGCTACTGGAGTTGGCATCTAAGCGTTGCATTTTGGTTGCGCCTGGGCACCACCGGCACCACCAGGTTCAATTTCGTCCTCAATTTTGACCATGATAAAGGCCAAATTTCAAATAACTCAAATATAAAAATTGTATCTCTATGTCTTAACTTCCCAAAACATCTTGAATCACCTCAATTGGAGCTAGGAAAAGAACGCTATGCTCAATCTACCAAACTGTGTTGGATCACTCCTCGCCGATGTACATAAGTCCCAATTTTGCTATTTTTCTCCAATTTTGTGAACAATTTTGACTCTTTCTTTACTCAAACACTAAAAAACTCAAAATAAACTATTTTAGCCCATAATTACTCAATTTTTGCTTATATGTCACTAAAAACGAGGTAAAAGACACAGTATAAAATATACGATATTTACGAGCTTATCAGCTAGCAAAAACCTTAATCTCTTTTTTCTTATTTTTAGTTTTTAACCTAGTTTTTGTTAAATTCCTTTCTTCAATCAACATTTTAAATAGCATTTCATTCAAATAATCAATAATTGAAAATTAATCCTTGTGGGATCGACCCTACTTTGACTTGTTACTATTTGACATCGTATACTTATGAGAAGCCATCTAGTCAATGGTAGGATTTAGGTGATTTATAAATGTACAACTAGATGTGAAGTGCATTATGTTGCGGCATAGACTAATTGGACAATGTTAATGTGCTTAAGTGTTAATTAAGGAAATTGATCACTTCCCTAGTTTAGGTTAATTGAGGAAATTTGACCATTTGAAACTCCATTATAGAAATAGGTCAGTATTGGACTACGGTTAGAATTGAACTTGACAGACTAATTCACCTAATTGATTGTAGAATTCTATGGTAATAATAAAGTTTGTTTAGTACAGGTACGCTAGGAAGGATCCACATTTAGGCTAATTAAATTGATAGGTCTCCCATGTTGGACCCATTACAAGGCGTGTCAGGCCGGGTCCAGCCTATCGCATTACTTGAAATTAGATCAATTTATTACTTTTTTCATTTCAATCTAGTAATTAATAAACTAATTTATTACTTATTAGTTGAATTTATTATTAATAAGTAATTCATTTTTCATTATTTATTAGTAAAAGTTTTTTTTTTTTATTTAAAAAACCATGATTATCTCTATCTCTTAGCGACTCGAACTCATGATCAATAGGTCATAGATGTACTTACTACCTAAGTTGCACTTTGTTGTCAGTTCTTAGTATAAGTTAAAAATTATTACTTCAAGCAATTAGTTATTAACTAAGTCATTACTTATTATTCCAAATTATTACTTATTGTATTTGAAGTTAGTAATTAGCATTCCAAGTTATTACTAGTCATTTAAAGTTATAAAACTCAATACTTTATTTGTAATTACTTATGAGTACAAGTTATATACTATGTTACTTATTAGTTATTAGATCAATTTATTACTTATTTTATTCCAAGTTAGTACTATCAGTATAAGATATTATTTATTCCACTTTTGACTTACAGAATAAAAGATATTACTTATTTTATTTGAAGTTATTACTTATTATTCCAAACTACTACTTATTATTCTAAGTTGCTTCTTATTATTCCATGTAATGCTTCGTTATATATTAGTACAGATTATTACTTAATTTCTCTAAGAATTATAATAAAATATATTAAAATAGTTAATTAAATTTCTTGTACATACGTAATTCTCAAAATAATTACTACAAGATAAGTTATATAATGATGTACAAACCAAATCATATAAGATTTATCTTTATATGATCTCTTAATTGGTTATTTTGTTATAATTATATAATAAATGTTGTTAATTTACACAACTTTAAAGAGTAAATTTTACCGGCAATAATTTTTGTATTCAAAATGAATCTTAGTAATATATAATTTTTTAATTAATTTCTATTACTTTAATTAGCAGAAGAGAGTATGAGGATCAATAAGATTAATATAAGGTTCTAAGAGAAAGGGTTTGAAGTGAGAATAAATGAGTTTGTTAAGTTTTTAAAACTTTGAAGTACACAAAAATATTAAAAGCATTATACATATAACCATAAGAGCATTCTTACTTAAACTTCAAGTGTTTTGAAGGTCCCAAGTTCAAATCATATAGGTGGGAAAATGGCAATCAGTGGATTGCCCATTTGGGCCATACAGGCTAACTTTTGTGGGTTAATGTCATCAGTGAATGGCTAGCCCGTTAATTGGCCAAGGCCCGGATCTACGCATGTCAGGCACAGGCATTTGGTAGGTCGGCCTGGTTACCGGCAAAAAAAAATCTATACCCAACACAACCCCACATGTACTGTACCATATCACACGAGCCGGGCATGGTACGAGCATGCCGGCTCACTTGCCATGTGTAGTTGAAAGTAGGGATGTAAACGAGTCGAATCGAGTACGAATAATACCTTATGGAATATTCGTATCATCAAACTCGAACTCGAGTTTGAACGAGATTCAAAATTTGAGCTCAAACTCGAGTAGCTCGTCTTTTTCTTAGGTAAAATACATAATTTTTCTAAAAAGTATGGACATTTTAGTAATTTTATATACAATAAAAAAAATTTAAAAATTATATGGTGCTTGAGAAGATCGACGAGCATTCAAGCATAATATCCCTGTGCTCGAAATCGACTCGTCAAGAGTTTCGAGCTCTATTTCGCGCTTGCTTGACTCGAGTTTGGTCAACTTGAGCTTGAGTCAAGTTTTTGACCGAACTGACTCGCGAGTAGCTCTTCGCTGTCAGCCTAGATGTGAATAATACAAGACAACTGTATGCTTTATCATCTTTCATGAACACAATCAACATTAGTAAACATGCAAGTGTTTGGTTTGTTTAAAGACAAGCCATGGTTTACGGTTCATTTTGGACCACTTGCCCCCTTAAGTAGGTATTAGATCCTCGGTCGCTTCAATTATCCAGCCTTTGATCAGTAGTTATTTATATTTCTTTTAATTAATTATGTTTTAGGCAAATAGGATAGTTTCCAATAACAACCGCCCCCGAAATGTGCTTATGTTTCAAGATTATGGTTACCACCTGAGTTATGTAAATTTGGTAATTGTGCTTCTTGGTATCAATTACTAATACTTGCTCTTTACTAGTTTAGTATAGTGTAAATTGCATTATAGATTAGTGTGGACCATTACATGTATTTTTGTGATTGTGCATAGCTGTAGTGAGCTGCACAAATAGAAATCATAGGATTATATGAGACAATTTCATTGAAATTCAAAATTGCACTTGTTTCTAAACTGATGGCTACTTTTTTTTCCAGGGACTGGGCATCTAATGGGGATGGAACAATTGAAAGGACAAGGAGAAGTTTTGCATTAAGTATAGCAGTTCTGTGTTGATGACTAGTACATATAGTTGATTAAATGAATTCCTTTTGTCTTAGATTCCTATGCTTTTTTTTCCCCTTTGGAATAGAAGTGTACTATTATGTTAGGAGTTCTG
Organism: Cinchona pubescens; assembly: GCA_025175665.1. NCBI lineage: Eukaryota > Viridiplantae > Streptophyta > Magnoliopsida > Gentianales > Rubiaceae > Cinchona > Cinchona pubescens. The sequence continues at coordinate 901,317 of JANKKI010000280.1, read as the reverse complement.
GAATGTGTCAGATTTTGCATTGCGGGTTACCAAATATTATTTTCCAGTCATCTTAAATATTATTGTTGTATTCGTCCTAATGTTTAATTGGGGTATGACTCTGGCTGAGATGACTATAGTTACAATGTGCTAACTTGGATATCTATCCAAAAAAATTTAATACCAAATCGGGATATTCTAATTAGCTTTTAATTTTGGATCCCATGTTTTCAAAATGAAAAGTAATTTCCAAACCTTAGCTAAACCCAATCCAAATATACAAGTAAAAATTAAAATGTGAAATAAAAAATTTCAGTTTGACTTCTGCAGAATCAAATCAAGCACCAATGAAAAGCTGAGATATTCCTCTCTTTTATTTAGACATTGTAAGAAAAATGACATATTTTAAATTGAGAAACTCTCTTCCTCAATTCATCCATGTATGGTAGGAAAAATTCTCCAAAGTTAATCTTGGACATCATCTGCTGTTCCATCAATTGAAAGTAATATTATGCACTTAGAAATGGTGCCTCCAATGCATGGGATAGGGCAACCACAATTCTCATTGCAAAAACCTTGGATTTCACTGACTCTATAGTTTATTCTCTCCTGCTTTGAGTTATTTATAATCAAGCTTCGAAATCCTTGTGCTTGTTGCGCCTATCAGCCAAAGAGCAGTACAAGAAACAACATTAATTTACATAAAAACTAATCTAATTTAGACAAAAAAATCATTATCATTAAACCACAATTAAACAAGTTACCTGAAGTAATCTAGTCATGCTCATAGAAAATTCCCAGTCCTTTAGAGTATGAGGTCCAACTTGATTTTGGTGATTAGAACTCCAATATACATACTATCATCATCCAAAATGATAGGAGAAATTACTGCATTATAAAACTCATTTGAAGAAAAACTATTTAAAGCAGGTGATAAAAATTAAAAGCATTACCTCAGAAGGTTGTGTTGACAAAAAGTAATGTTCGTTAATAAGAGGACCCTTGCTTAAACCGTCTATACTAGAGTCAACATCCTGCATATATTTAATGTATTAAAATTTAAGCAATATATTTTAAGAGAATAAATACTTTAAATTATACAACTTATTTGAAAAAAAAAAAAAAAAAAGACTATTTAAACCTAATGATAGAAATAAAGATGTTACCTTAGAAGGTTGTGTTGACAAAAGGTAATTTTGGTCAATAGGAGTACCTGTGCTTAAATCTTCTATACTGGAGCTAACATTCTGCATGTACTTAATGTAACCAAAATATAATCAATATATTTAAGAGCATAACAACTTTAATAAGATTAAATGTACTCATAAATTTTTGGAAAATATACATATCCATAAAATTACCTCATTGTAAGATGGCGATGTTGATTCTAGAGTTGCAATGTCTTTTGGAGGAGGACGTTTAGTAGCAGACTTTTTCTTTGAGGCTTTCTCTAAGCTACTCCACAACCTTTTACCTGACATCATTTTTTTTTTCTTTGATTCCTTTAATCTTTCTGACAGATTGCTTGGTTTCATCAACTCTCGGCTCCATTTGGTTCCCAATATTTACATTTATACCTGAACATTCAAAGGTCAACTCCTTACTTTGCAATCTTGTATCTACTTCAACAATTTCAAAAGACCATATTTAGTAATTTTGTAAGTTTCCACGGTCTCTGCTGCCCTTGTAACTAATTTGGTATATAATCTACTCAAATCTTTATAACGCCTACCCGTAATCATTTCTGGTTCCAAATTGCTTAGGTTCTCGTTAAATGGATGGACTCCACTAGATCCATCTTTTGCTCTACGTGTCCACCTCTTATGTATGTATTGACTTGGAATTTTTACAGTGTTTCTCATATTAAAAACTTTTAAAGCATGAGAACATAAAATCCCAGCAAATTCATACTTTTCACAACTACAGTCAACTTTATCATCTAACAAGTAATATTTAACTGTATGACTGTAAGTTTTGCAAGGGGGAGTGACTTCATAAACTGTTATAGTTCCAGCCTCATCACAAGTAATCTTCACTATAGCAGAATCGACTGATTTACACCATTCATCTTGAAACCACTTAAAAATTTCAGGTATGTAAAGAGTTGCTCCATGCTTTAAAATTCCAATTGGAAATTGTAATGCTGGACTACTTACATTAGCTCTAAAGTCAGATTTCAGCTCTTAATATCAATGTTTGTCAAGCAACCTTTGAAAATTATTAAAAAATTGTAACAACTTATTCTTGTAACTGACATACCTTTTCATAACACTGTTCATAGTCTCACTCCTTTGAGTTGTTGTCATATCAGCACTAAAAGTTTCTCGTCCATACACGAATGCCCAATTATCCTTAATTTTAAACATGCGCTTCAACCAATCATTATCCTCAAGATCATATTTCTTCAGCATCATCTTCCATTCATTCATAAAGTCTTCTTCTTCTCCAAAATCATAAATGCATTTGCTAAAATCATGAGCAAATGCTTTGAATTTTGCAAAAACCCCACTAAGATGGATAGCGGCATTTTGAATTTTGTAAATATGCCAAATGCAAAGACGATGAAAGGTTTCAGGCCATATGGAAGCTAGTGCCTTAGCCATTGCAGCATCCTGATCTGTAAGAATTGTTTTTCGATTTTTTCCAGACATAACTCTAGCAAAAGTATCAAATAACAACTCAAAAGTCATAGAAGTTTCATCGCATAACAATGCGCAGCACCAAAAATTGTAGTATTCTTATGTTGGTTTACACCAACAAACATTTCAAATGGACGACCTTCATTATTTTTTCGGTAAGTTGTGTCAAAGCCAACCACATCACCAAAATCTTCGTAATTTGCCTTCATTTTTGCATCGGCACAAAAAATGTTTGTTATCAAATCATCCTCATCAACTTGTATAGCATAAAAAAAATAGGATCCTCCATTTGCATCCGTTGCAAATATTCAAGTACTCATCCTGTGTCTCCCGACTTCATATCTATTGTTCTCTTGGATCGCAAATAATTCCTATAATCCTCCGGGATAAATCCAAGATTCTATCTCTTCCACCAGCTTGCTTTGCCAAAAATTCATGAAAAACTATTGATGGTATCCCAACACTATTTGTCATAATTATTTCAACTCCACAAGCAGGAGTTATCCTCCAGTGAGCTCTGTGAAGTTGCGTTTTTTCTGAACTTGAAAGGTAATGATTATGTTTGGGAGAAATTCAACCACTCGATATTTACCAGTTAGTCGACAATTGACTTTCATTCTTGCCAAACAGCCACATCTAGTTTCAAGACGCACAACTCTTACATTCATGTTTCTTTTATCTTTCCCCCATTTACCTTCAACACTGTAGCAAAATGTTCTATCAATGATCTTTCCATTATTATCTTTGAGTCCTTTGCTTCTTTTGATGCCAAATCCGACTTCCTTTGTATATGCTAAATAGAACTGGTAAGCTTCGTCCTTAGTATCAAATTGCAAGCCAAATGCTGGTATTAATTCCTTGGAAATCAATGAATGTATTTTGACCAAATCTTTAACAACATTTAGATATGGCCCATCAAATTAGAAATGTCACGCTATCATTTTCTTCTTCAAAAACTAAATGACGCTATGGCATAGTTTCACTTGGTACAACATTGTTCATATCCTGAAATTTAACATTTAAGAGTCAATTTAGAATCATCTAAAATATATTAATCATAAACTTAAATGTATGTGAAATTAAAATAAAAAACTTAGTCAAATATAGTGACTATCCATGTTTGCAATATGTATACTGAAATATATCTTACATTTGCCTAATATATATATATATATATATATATATATATATATAATTGACAATAAAAACAGAAAAAACATAAGTCACATGAAGTTGATAGAGTTGACTTTTGAGAAGACTTGTGCAATTTAACTTTAGCAATGACACGATTTTTTTTCATCTTTCTTCAATCATTAGTAAAATAAAAATTGCCTCTTAAATTTTAGAACATTGTAAATATGCACTCATTTACTGTATTTAAATATGTTCCAGAACCCAAAAGCACATGTACTTTGTACCTCTTTAAATGAATAATTCACTTTAATAGTAAATAATTTAATAGCTCCATAAAATAATTTTTATTATTATCATGAATATGTGTAAAGATAAACAATTTTAAAGGCTACATAAAAGATTTATTTACCTCCATCACAAAATCACTTCTTCGGCTTCGATCATTAGAATAGGTCAAACTCCAAATTTTGTCTTGTTTGAGCAGCCAATAGAAAAGAAAGAAATGGTGAAATTGCCCTACAATCGTGGAATGCAGTTAACTTTTTAGGGTTCTTTTAATTAATTTAATATTTATTAAGTGGCTTGGTTTTAGCCAAACCAAGAAGCATATAGGCCCACGAGTCCACAACCACCGCCCATAGAAAGTTCCATCAGCATGTGACTAGCTCCACGTGGCGCCTTTATATTGATGCGGTTGGCTTGGGACTAAATTGAAGCGACCGAGAATCTGGTGGCCCTTAAGTAGGCAGATCATAACACTTTATCCACCTAACTAAATTAGAACATCTACTTTGTCTCCTGTTAATAGTATTAATCTATTGATAACTTTAACACTATTAAAAAAATCTAGTTAAATGAATGAAATACTCTTAATATTATATTTTAATTTATTACGTATTTAATTTTTATAATGGTGTGACAATTTATTAAAAATAAGGAAAATAAACTATAAAATATCTCAATATAATCCATATAAATATATTTTTAGGTCAAATTTTTGTAAATTCTTGTGTTCATTTGATATTATTTCAAATTTAAGTGTTTACCATAGTGGTAGCAAATGAACTTAATTCATACTAAAAGTTTTTCTTTAAGTGTCTTGTATGACCATAGATTTTCTAAAAAAATTTGTATTTTTTTTTATGTCCCTTAGTGTTTTATATTTTTTAAATTTTGGTTAAATTTGTGCAAATTGCAATATTGGATACAATTTGATTCAATATTTTCTCACATTTTTTCTTTAAAGACAAAGAATCAATTATTTGTTATATTTTCTTTTTCTTAAGTTTTTATTACTATCAAACATAAAAAATAAAATAGTGTTAAGAGGCAATTTAGTCATTTACTTGGCTTTCATTACCGGGATTAAACTTTCTAACAAATGAATAGTGTGAAGAGGAGCACAATGTATATTTTTTAGTTTGTATGGGCAAAATATAATTACCTACCAATTCAAAGGGAGAGAGAGTTATTAACCTTTAATTTATTAAAAATTTAAACTGAAGAAAACTACAGAATTGCAATTGTCAAGATTCTTTATACAAGCGGATGCTGAAATGGTTGTTAAGGCAATTCAAAGCTAACAGAAATATTTATCTTTCTCTAGTTCTATTGTTGATGATTTTAGAAGCACTATTGCAGAGTGCTGAATTGATCCCTACTCAATGGTACATTTTCTTTCAATCAAAGAAAAAAAAAAAAGATGCTTTCCTCTCCCACATTAAGGAAAAAAAAAATAAGAACACCAAACGTTGAAACTAACACTAGCAAACAAGTTCAGATAGTGGAATACATCAACAATAGTCCTAAAATCGACTCTATTAGAGATATTGAGTGATTGCATAACAACTCTATTCCGGTAATATTAAGCTGTTATTAAGCGTAAAGACACTTGCAAATTCCATAACCTTAAGGGTTTTAATCTAGTAAATTAATTAGTTCATCAGGTACCAAAAAAAGTAATAATAACACTTACAAGACCCACCTGGGTGGATGATTGAATCAATTAGCTTGTTCCTTAAGTAACCCTGTTAATTATGTACTAATTCATGTGTTCCATAAAGCCTACATTTATAATTAATAATATTCATTTATGTAATTTCATTATCTAATTATCATTTGCGCTTTGCTAATCCTTTTGATGAAAATACATACATTTTGACCGTCAATAACGTTATTTAAGCTGGCAGTTAATATTTACACTTTATATGTACTTGCCGCAATCCATTACAATCGAATATAAACTGTTTGCAGCCATCCGTGTTAAAGGTAATTATCTTGTACTACATGTTTATCTGCTATATTCTAAATACTTATTTTACTTGTAATTATTCTAAGGTTATACTTAAAGTTATCATTGGTGTATATATAGACTCAACTATTGCATTTGAAAATTCACACGACTATACAGAATCATTTATTTTGATGTTTATACTTTATCATGGTATCAGAGCCCCAACTTAGAGCCTGACAAGAAACGCTTGTCATTAACAAATTTTATCCGATTTGTTACTGTTGAACCTCAGTTATGATAATCATATTTTGATGACGACCAAATCGCACTAATGGTTTGAAAACAAGTGTGCAGAAAAACAGGTAGGTTCGGACGCAAATGATCATCCGAACTAAACAACTAGAAGACTCTACGGACGCAAATGACTGTCCGAAAGACAGAGTTTCGGACGATGGTAATCGTCCGACACAAAGAATTTGAAGCAAGTCTCGGACGAAGAACAGCGTCCGATCATATTTCCAAAAGACTTTGCTTCGATCGGACGCATGTTCGGACGCATCCTTGGACGTCCGATAACCAATATCCTCAGAGAACGGACGCAGCGTCAGACGCAGGGTTTAGCAACGGCTGTCCGAACGGTCCAACGGCTAGTTCGTTCGGACACACACTTGCTGCATCGGCAGTCCGATGGTCCAACAGCTAGTTTTGGCTTGTAATTACAGAAAATAGCCGTTGGAAAGTTATTGGAAGCAAATTTTGGGCAACTATAAATACCCCTAAGCTTGAATTAAATAAAAAGAGACCTCTGCATTGATTACAAGTAATTCTTGAGCTATTTGGGAGAAATAGTGGGTACAAGTGTTGTAATAGTGTAGGTAGTTTTGTGAAAAGAGCTTAGAAGTGTAAGAGTGAAGAGATAACAATTGTAACAAAGGGAGGTTGTGAGTGTAAAACTCTTGGCTCAACTAAAGGAAATTAGTGTGAGCAAGAGTGATCCTTATTTGTGTACAAGAGGTTATTGTCTCACCTACTTTGAAGAGACTTTTAGTGGCTAAACTTCAAGCTGTGAACTTGGTAGTTGCCTTGGACAATAAGAAACACTTTGCAGTTGTAAGCTCCAAGTTTGAGAAGTTTGAGAGTTTGGTTTGATTCTCTTAATCTCAATATTCTTATTTGTTCTTTAAGCTTAAATAGTTGAATATCTATTGTATTCATTTGTGCTTAAGTTTTTATTTGGTGCATAAAGTTTAAATTTTTATTAAGCACATAAAAAGGTTTGTTTTAGATACAATCTAATTCACCCCCCTCTTAGGTTGCTCTTCGGGGCCAACAGTTACAATATTCCTTTTCATGTTAGTTTTAAACAAAAATTAACATTGGAATCTGCCTTCATTAATAGATCTCATCCAATTTGTTACAATGATCTTTATCGTGTTAGTTAACACCGAAATCCAAAAGTACAAGAACGGATTATCACATAGGTAAAAAATTAGCTGAAACGAAGGTTCCACACGATCCCAAGCACCACCAGAAGAACCTACTAGTCTAGAGTAGCTAAATGTGTATTTCACGTGCCATAGATCATCCCTATCGTCACATGGCCAACACAGACTAGTTCAACTGATAGTTTTTATTTTTGACTATTTCAACCATATTTTGACTACTTCTCTTCTTAGTTTGGCCGGTTCAGAAAGTTTTCAGTGTGCTAATCCAATTTTGGCATTAGTTTTTGCAAATTGTGCTCCAAAACTACTCTTTGTGTGGTCTTGTCTATTCTCCAATAGGTTTTCTTTATTAAAATGGCTTCTAATCCTGTAGTAGATGCTTCTTCCATGTTAGCATCAGAATTAGAGATCCTAATCAATCATGTTATATCTTATAGGGAATCTACCTTCTTCTTTGTTCTTTCTGCCACACCAAGTTGTTCTTCATAGCTCATAGATTCTGGTTGTTTTAATCATATGTCCTCAAATTCCATACTTTTCAATAATTAAACACTAGTTTCTCATTCTTTTCTTGTACACACTGCAAATAGCTCATTTTTATACATTAGTCATACAAGCACTGCTGCTTCTTTTGAATTTAATATTACAGATACTTAGAATGTTATGTCCCTACCTTGTCATTCAACTTATTATCAGTTGGACAACTTTGTGATTTTGATTTTGATTTACATTTTTCTCAAAATAGTTGTATGATACAGGATCTACAAACTGGTAAGTAGGTTGGGACAGTCTATAAAGTTGGTCACTTATTTGAGTTGACTTTACTTGCATCTTCTGCTTCGCACTGTTGTTGTTGCTCACAATAAATATTTCACTTATATACAAATATGGCATTCTCACCTAAGTCATGCTTCATTGTCTTGAGTTCGTCATTTAATGTCAAGTGATCTTTTAGGTCCTATTCAAGATAAGTCATTTGATTGTATTTCTTGTCAACTAGGAAAATAACATTCCTTACCATTTAATTTAACTAATTGTATTTTATGTAATCCTTTTGATATTATTCATTCTGATATTTGGGGTCTAACTCTCACTCCTGTTATGAGAGGATCTTGATATCTTATTATATATTTTTGTTGATGATTATTCTTGTTTTACCTGGATTTGAATACTTGATGGAATGTATGTTTGAATTTTTGAAAATTTATCAGGAATTTCGTAACATGATTAGAACTCAGTTTTCTAAAAATATTAAAAAGTTTCGTTCTGATAATGTTGTAGAATATACAAATTCTTCTTTTATTTTCATTCTTTATGAGGATGGCACAATTTCTCAAATATATTGCCCTGGGACTTCTCAACAAAATGATTGGGTTGAATGAAAGCATCACCATATCCTAGACATTACTCGATCTCTATTACTCTTCTTAGATATTCCTGAATCCTTTTAGGGAAAAGCAGCTTTTGCAGTAGCTTTTACCGTCAATTGAATTCTATTTCCCGTTATGATAACAAATCTCCTTATGAGAGTCTTTACTATACACGTCTAGATTATCAACTTCTCAAAGTTTTTGGATGTACTTGTTTTGTTTTACTTCCTCCTCACGAGCAAACTAAGATAGAGCCTCGCTCTAAACTTTGTTATTTTCTTGGTTATGGCATATAGCACAATCGCTTGATCATTGTTATGATCCCTTCACTAAGCGTCTGTGAGTATCTCGTCATGTACTTTTTTGGGAGCATAAATCTTTCTCTAGCCCATGTTTCATGTCTCCTTCTTTAGTCCTCTCTGGTTCTTTACTAATGAATTCATTAATCCTTTTTCAAATGAAACTACTTCTGATGCAGGTTTTATCAACCTTTCCGGCAACCTTCCGCTCTCCTCTCCAGAACCTACTGGTCAAACTGTGGATCGTTCAAAACTTTTTCCTCCTTCTCATTGACATTCAAATAGGATAATAATTTCTCCCATTCACCAAAATGACTATCATTATTAGTTATCTTCTACTGCCCTATATAAGCCTTAAACCTTTCGAGAAGCTTGTTCTAATCCTCCTTGGCAAAAAGCAATGGTAGAGGAACTGAAGCTCTTACAAAAACTCATACATGGGATCTGGTTGATTTACCATCAGGCAAATCCATAATTGGGTACAAGTAAGTATACAAGAACACGATCTGATGGTTTTAGTTGAGTGTTACAAAGCCCGTTTGGTTGTCAAGGGATTCAGTCAGGTATATGGTATTGATTATGAAGAGACATTTGCTCTTATGGCTCGTATTACATCTGTGCGATCCTTACTATCAGTTGTTGTTGTTCGCTGCTAGGGTCTCTTTCAGATAAGTGTCAAAAATACTTTTCTCAACAACAATCTTATTGAGGAAGTTTACATTATGGGCTCTACGAAAAGCACTTTATGGGCTCAAGCAAATTCCTCAAACTTGGCATTCTAAAATCAGTACCACCTTATGTAAGTTGGCCTTCTCTGCTAATGCATATGATTCTGCTTTGTTCTTTAAGCAATCTTCGTTAGATATTATTATTCTTCTGCTTTATGTAGGTAACATGATCATCACAAGCAATGATATCTTATGCATTCAACAATTGAAAAAAATTCCTTAGCACACAGTTCAAAATGAAAGATTTGGGATTACTTTGCTATTTTCTTCGTTTCGAAGTCTATAATTCTTCTAACAGACTATCATTTGTCTCGAGTCAAATATGCTTCAGATCTTCTTTCTCGTGCGGGCATTATGGATCCTCGAACTATCGATACACCACTAGAAACAAATGTCAAGTTGAGTACTACTGATGGGACGTTTCTCACAAATCCAACATGATATCATCAGTTGGTTAGCAGTCTTGTCTATCTAACCATTACTTGAATAGATATAACTTATGTTATACATCTAGTGAGTCAGTTCATGTCTGCTCCATGCTCTACCCACTTTGCTGTTGTCCTACAGATTTTAAAATATGAGAGACACAATATTTCATGGAATACACTTTCCATTTTCATCCTTATTGGAGTTATGGGCATATTCTGAAGCTAATTGGGTTAGGGATTCTATTAATCATCATCTACCATTGGCTATTGTTTCTTCCTTGGAGATTCCCTTATTTCTTAGCTAAGTAAGAAACAGACTACTGTTTCTCATTCTAGTTCAAAATTAGAGCACCGTGCTCTTGCTGATATGTCTGCATCTGAACTACTTTCGTTGTGATGGCTTATTCATGATATGAATGTTTCTCTCCCATATCACACACCTATTTATTGTGATTGTCAAAGTGTAATCTAAATCACTTACAATGATGTCTTTCACTAACGTATAAAGCACATTGAGATTGATTGTCACTTTGTGCGATATCATTTTTTACAGCAGACCCTATCTTTTATCTCTATTTCATCTGAGTATCAAGTTGCTAATTTTTTTCTCTAAGGCACATCTACCAAGCTATTTTCATGCACTTGGGACCAAACTCAAATTGTTGTCAAGCTTTTACACCTTGGTTTTGAGGGAAGCATTAAATGTAGTTATCTTATACTATATATATATATATCTTATTATACATATTTTTCATATTTGTAATTATCCTAAGGTTATACTTGTAGTTATCGCTAGTTTATATATAGGCTCAACTATTGTACTTGAAAATACATACCAATATACATAATCATTTATTTTGATATTTACTTTATCAAACTAGGTCCTAAAACCCAGCTTCCCAGGTGGACTTTTTTCCCGTGTAAAGCGTTGGATTTTAAATTATATATAAAAGTAAATAATTAAATGGTTGTGATTAAATCGATAAATTTGTGGAATAATTTCAACTATATAAATTTTTTGTAGCGGTCCCCGGACCCAACTTGCAAGGTGGACATTTTCTCCTCGTAAAGCATAGGATTTTAAACTATATATAAAAGTAAATAATTAAAGGTTGCATTAGGATTGATAGAGTAACTTGGAAAAAGAATTGAAATATATTGTTTGTTGAAGGGATTTGTAAAGGTAAAATAAATTAATTTCAAATTTATCCAAATTAAAAATTATTTGAAATCATTCCTTTCATACTTTTTAATTGAAAATTACAAAGAACCCCATTGTGATTGGGATAATGTTCAAATTACCCCATTATGGCTTGTAAACCTACAATCCTTCCTCTTGTCGTTTAGTTTAAAGTAAAGTCGTTAAAATTTTCATTAACTGGCTCCTAATGGGAGGCTAAAATTTTTTTATTTAAAGGGTTATTTTAGTAATTTAAAATCCTTAATCAAGGTTAATTATGTATTTTATCATAAAATACAATCTCTTCTTTCTGGTGGAAAAAGATTCTAGGTGATGGAAGGACATTAGGTTTAGAGGTTTTTTTTTACTTTTTGGCAAATCCGTTAACTTTTTAACTTATCATCTATTTTATAAAAAACCCAAATCATAAGGGGAGGATTGTAGGTTTGCGAACTATAAAGGGGTAACGTTAACATTAGTCAAACTATAAGAGGGTTCACCCTTTTTATTTGGGTAAATATAAAATATATTTGTTTTAATTCTAAAAATTACTCTAAAGATTCATGAGCTTCAAATCATTCGCCAAATATTTCAATCCAAATGTAGCCAAAATGTTTTCAGGTAACCCATGAAATGTCCCTTTACATCTAAACAAATGGTAAAATTTTGGTTCAATAATCTTACCTACAATATTAAGTTGAAAGCACTTTGCAGCTTTATTTCCTAGCCCATATGGCCTTATTAGATAGATTGAGCAAATTCATTATTTGTGGTTAGCTCTTTATAGATATACATGTAATCATTCTTCATCTATTGGTGATGATAATTGAGATCACAAAAGAAAAAAGAAAAATAAAAGGTGAATTCATGATCAAAATCCTTTCCCATACATAATCTAGTAAGTTCCAATAAATTTATACAAGCTACCAGAGTCTCATTGTTTGGTCATTCTGTTGGTATAATTAAACCAAACTCCTTACAAATTAGGAAATATGGTCAGGTTTTGGAATTTTTAATTATTTTAGGTATTAAGCATTATTTGTTAATTTTCTATTATGATTAGAGTTCTTAAGTCAATTAGATTTCTTGTAGTCGAGTCTTGTGACTTGTAAAGAATTATGGTTTAGTCAGATTTTGGTATTTTCAATTGTTTTAGGTATTAAGCATTATTTGTTAGCTTTCTATTATGATTATATTTTCTAAATCAATTAGATTCTTGTAGTCAAGTTTAAATTACCTTTGTTACTTATAAATAGAAGGTCCGTCAGATTATTCAACTGAGAAGAGTTGAGTTGAAAATCTAGAATAGGAAAATTCTTGAATTGAGATAAAGTCTAATTATGTCGTGGGTTTATGTTTCAATATGAGAGTCCGATATATGTTATTTTGTAACTACTTCTCTTCTCCCACATATTTTTTTGTATTAAATAAATTTATCTTCCACTACGTATTCTTTTTGTGCTAACAAGTGGTATTAGAGCCCTAGCCTTTTGATCCTGGGTTGTTCGGTATTTACTTAAATTGGTGAAAAAAGGTGTGTTGGAGTACTCAAATATTAAAAATTGAACCACGAAAGATTGAAATTGTGGTACTCAATTTTTGACAATTAGTGTATAAAAAATTAACCCTAGTTGAAATAGTGATTTAAAATGAGGGATCTTATCGGATATTATTTTATGTGAAGTTAGATTGTGATGGAAAAAGTTCTGTCAAATTTCGGTTGTGATTAATTCATAAAATCGAGAATATGTTTGATACTATTTGTCATGAAATTCATGGAGGTTGATAAATTGAAGAAAAAGTGTATAGTGCTGATTTATCTATCCAAATGCATGGATCGATAGAAAAAATTGGAAGATGATGATCAAGTTAAGTAGACTATTCCAAATTGAAGTGGGAAAACATTTGCAATAGAAATTCTTGATCGTCTTGTTCGTCCATGGTGATGATGTGGATCTACTATCATGGAGAATTTAGTTTATGGGAGGTATTATTGGCATAATTAAACCAAATTCTTTATAAATTAAGAATTATGGTTTAGTCGGGTTTTGGTAGTTTTAATTGTTTTAGGTATTAAACATTATTTTTTAGTTTTCTATTGTGATTATATTTCCTAATTTAATAAGGTTTCTTATAGTCAAGTCTTGTGAGTTATGAATAGAAGGTCTGTCAAATTATTCAATTGAGAAAAGTTGAGTTGAGAGTATAGAATAGAAAATTTTTGGATTAATGATAATGCTATTATGCTGTATATTAGTTTACGCAAGTCTCAATATGAGAGTCCGATATGCCTTATTTTGTCAATTCTTATCTTCTCCCAGATATTTTTATGTGCTAAATAAATTTATCGTCCATTGCATGTTTTATTGTGCTAACACATACACATCTATAAGCTTTTCATTCTACATGAAAAACATGCCATGACACAAGTTACATTAATGTTGTAGAAATTAGTGATATGATCTTCTTTAATTTACAAGCAGTGGCATAGTCAGAATTTGCATCTTGGTAAGGGAAATGTTGGGTTCGTGGGTATGTTCAAGTTGTCTCATATTAATTTGAGAGAAAAATAATAAGCACTTAATATATAGGTTAGGTCCAAAATCGACTAGTTTAAACTTTTAGATCAAATATGGGTTCCAACTTATATATTGGACCTCTTTTGATGGGCTCAACAGTTGTATCAGAGCTTTTGGTTACGAGTTTGGGTTACTCATTTGTTAGTTATGAGCCTAGGTTACTCATTTGTAAATGACCTGATAAGTTTCTTCTCGTTGTTGGGCTAGTAATGTTCTCTTATTGGAGTTGGGTCAAAGTTGTTCTCTTCATGTCGAGCCATGGAATTAAGAAGAGTGGGCCTAATAGACCATAGACTAGAGATTTGGCCAGGAGTCCGGTTTGCTTATAACAGGACATGGAATTCAAGAAGAGTGATCCGTGAGTTGGTTGATAAAGAATTTGGACTTGCATGTAGTATTAAGCTAGGCTTGATGAGAAGCTTAGCATTAATGTGAGAGTATGCCCATGAAGGGAGAGAATGTTTGGTTTATATGTAGGTTTAAGTTATCCCACATTGTTTTGAAAAAGAAATAAAGAGTACATAATATATAGGTTCAGTCCAAGACCTGCTGGTTTAAATTTTTAGGTCAAGGTAGGGTTCCAACTTATGTTGTGGGTGCTCTCATGATTTTTCTTCCCAATAGAAAATAGGTATAATAATTTTGGACACCAATTGAAAATAGCGGTTCAGAATTAAGAATTATCTTATAATCTATATCATAAACAAATGAACATGAAAATATTGGGTTTTGACCCTTACTCAAGTTAGGCATGGTAAAATAGCGGTATAGACTTTTTCATAGGAAATACTTATATAGACTTGATCTTTTCGATTTTTAATCCCATTTATAAATTCTATAGAATGAATTAAATTTTATGAAATAAATAATATTAGCTAATGAAGTAAGATTTTATAAAATTTAATTTACACCATAACATCTATAGGTGGATCCAAAATCATGTTTACTTCTTCTTCTTTTTTTCCATTTTTCTCATAAGCCAAGTCAACCTCGAAACAAGGAAGAGAGAAAGGCAATTAGACTTATTTTTACATTAATTTTCATTACCATATCAATTGATATCTAAAATTTAAGTGGACAAATCACAAATTAGGTAGATTTTGGTAGAATTAGAACCTTTGTTACAGTTTTTGGTATTATATTTATGTTACACCATGTGCTGGGATGATATGTGTATTTTGAATATAAATAACTTAAATATTAAATGAGGGACAAGTCTCACCTTATCACACGGTGTAATACCAAAAAGTGTAACAAACGACTCAATACCAAAATTAGCTCATAATTTGTGATGAATTTAGAACATATCAACTTTTTAAAAGGTAATAATATCGTTTACACAGTCATAACATAATCTAATGTACAACAATAATAGGTTTTTCTAAGAAGAAAGAACTTTCTCAAGCACAAAATATTTTTGGAGTCCGTAGTGTCATGCCCCAAATTCGTGGCTGGCTATAACACGCTGCACCATAAGTTAAAATCCTGAGCATACTAGGCAATTAACAGTATCAAAGCCAAGACTTACTCACAATTCAAATATTGATTGTCATTAAAATAAGGGTATAATCCACTTTGCACCACCTTAACTTGTCACTAATTTTCACATTGTGCTCTTAACTTTTTTATCACTTTGTGTCCTAAATTTTCTTTTCTTGTCATCTTAGTCCAACCTCTAAAAGATTCTGTTAATTTAGGCCTATATTGACTTTTGTAGTTATTGCACTATCGTAGCAAAAAACAAAACATCAGGGTACAAAGTGGTCAAAAAAAGTTTCGATGCACTATGATAAATGGTAACAAGTTTGGGTGCAAAGGGGAATTAGCTGAAAGAAATAATAGAAAACCAATTTGGAAAAATAAGTAGATTAGACAAGGAAGAGCTTGAGTATCCTTCATTGGAAATCCATTATGAAAATGAGACTTACTCTAGTAGAATTTAATAGATAAAAATATTTATAAAAAAAAAGAAATTTGGTGAGGCAGTTATGCACACGAATGATTTTCTTGAAAATTTGTTTCAGTCTTGTACTACATAGATGCATGCGTTGATTAAATCATTTGGATAAGATAAAATATTTAATTTATGCTTGCAATGCTATTTCTATTATTATACATGAGGAATTGTGGTACGAATGAAGAAAAATGTAAAAAAAATTTAAAAATTATGCTCGACATATTATAAATTCCCACATTGTATCCTAAACTTTTTTTTTTTTTTGACATCTTTGGACTATAATATTTTCTTTTCTTGCCGTTTTAATGTAATCGTTAACGTAAGCAACAGACTCGATGAAATTTTTGGACAGAAATGACAAGAAATGAAAAAATTATGGTGCAGAGTGATAAAAAAAATGTTCGAGTGCAATGTGAAAAATAGTGAAGTTGAGGGGTGCGAGTGGATTATACCTTTAAAATAAACATCAACATTATACCAGCACTAGCTCAACTTAATAACTAGTGTCTCAATGGAAAGCTTTTATTTTCCGCTGATGGAGGTTTGGTCGTCCGATACGCGCATCGCAATAAGGATTTTGACTGAATAGATTGCATCAAGTTGCCAATAGACAAGAAGGAAAAAGAATGCAAATCCAATTTCCATCATTGATTTATACAGTCCGATTGTTTTTGCGGCATTAACACAGCAACTTAAACAGACAAGCAAATAACAGGAAAAACACTAAACGAGGATAAAAAATAGCCTGACAGATATAGCACCTTGTATAAATCTGTAGGATCCATATTTTCCGTAATCAAGCAGCCTCCCAAGGATGGGATTTTTTGTTAGATAAGTGACGAACAGTTTGCCGCCAGAATGGAGCAAACTTTGCAGATCATTCTGGCGAACTTATGAGTTGGCAGGAAAATTCTCACTATATATTCATATTCAAATTGGTAAGACCTAAAAACAAATACGGCCTACAAATTGTGATGCAACCAGTATTTATCTTCATCTTCATGTTCGTGACAGGGTGATAGCTTCCTTCTCAATGTGGATGGTGAATCAGTCAAGTTCTATCTGATTTCTCATCCCTGGATTGTTTATCTTCTGCCTCCCATCATCTTTGTTGGCTACAAACAATAAGAGAAACAAACTTTCAGGGGATGGAAATGTATGAGAATGTTAAAAATGATTAAGCAATGTGAAATACAAAAAGTAACCCAGAATCCTAATCCAAGACATGAAAGAAAGGAGGGTACACTGCTATCCACTCAAGTTTACAGTATGACAATGAGGATATGAAAGTCTAAGAAGGGAGCATTTAGGAAATAAACATGACCTGCTTCCTCTCCATACATCTTCTTTCTAAAATGTAATCCATATAAAATACTTGCAAGCATAAGAATACGGTTGCAAATGTTATCATCATGGACCAGCACTCGTATCTCTTTCTCATCCAAAATTTTCAACCAATACTCGAGTACAAGAAGGGACCAATCTGCAGAATGCAATTTTCATCAGCACCAAACTCTATTTTTCATTCATGATTTTCAACAAATACACAAGGACAACATCTAGAATCCATATTTCTGTAATCAATCTGCAGATATCAGTACTCAATCAACCACACATACAATCAAGTTTCTATACTAGTCTACTAAAGTTCGAGTTGTTCAGCCCACTACAAAAAGTCAGCTTAAAATTCAAGGTACTGAATCCTTCAAGCAGCCGATTACAGGATTACAAGTCACTTCTTAATGAACTAAAAATTTAATAGTGTATCCTGTAATTGTTAGTATGGAAAAGTGTAATAGCTAAACTTGTGTACAATTTATGTCCACAATTTTTCAGGTAGCAGCACCAAAAGTAAGATGCCTACTCCAAGGAATATAAATTGATTACAGACTCATGCAGCATATCTATAACATAAATTTCATTTCAACCCAATCATGTACCAATGACAAACTAGATTGCTCATTTTCCCACTTGAAAATTAGATCCATTATAAGAGAACTTCCATGAATGGTGATGTTGACATTATTCCCAACATATTCAATTTGTATCCGAATTAGATTTAAACACTCCACTAGCATCACAAGCATACAAAATGAAAACAAAAGAAATACAAAAAGAAGCAACTATAGCAAAGAACATATGGGCCTACAAACAAGAAAAAGTAAAATGAAGAACACAAGACAAGTGAAAGTGAAATTCAAATACAAACTTACACATAAGCAGAGTATCCACCACCAGCGTTAGCAGCTGACAAAAGTGCAGCATGTGTTGCAACAGCAGACATATAGAATGCTGCCCAACAGTTGGCAGAAGATCTAAAATCTATCACCATCCATCTGAAATCAAGCAAGCAGATTAATCTAATGGTGATTCACATCTTCAGAAATATTTTACATTACTACATAAGTAGAATCATACCTTATCCCACTTGGATTTTTTATTGCATTGACCATCCGGAGCCAAAGTATCCACTGCAGCACTTATTGAATTCAATCCAGGTCCTGGTTGTGTTCCTGCAGGAAGAAAGTCTATCTTCAGGCTTTGTTTCTTTTCTTGCTCCTTCCTCTCCATTTCTAGCCTCGTATCAACCTCTGCAGACAGACAAACTAGTAAGAGTACGAAACTAGCAAAAAAGCTTAGGAAAAAAATAGTAGGAAACTATCAGTAATCAATGGATACTCCAAAGGAACAAGCTGATAGGCAGGGAAAATGAAACTAGCAAAAAGACGTCTCTTGCACACAAAACAAGGAAGTCCGCCAAATCTCATGAAGAAATAAAGATACATATGAACCGGAGATTGTATGCATCAGCTACAGCAAAATATACTGTCACAAAATTCCCTAAGCACGTGAACAAGATAAACCCACAGGTTATAGTATGACCACCATGAGTGAAATACTTGATCAACATTAGAGTTATTTCCTCCATAAGACTTCCTGAGGATAAAGTCACAAACTTGTAGACTACAAACTCTAATGTGCGTCTATGTGTGTGGTTCCTTAATGACCTCATTTTACAAGAAACATATATAACTCAAACACACTGAAGAAGTCCAGAACCAAGTTGACCATTTAGCAATAACTGTGGAGATAATAATCTACGAAAACTACTTATTTAAGGCATTCACATTCCATATTCCAAGAAGCATCAACATATCTCATTGATGCCACAAATACCAGTACCTAGAACCCTCTCTCACAAAATGAAGAAAAATATTTTTGACAAATTCCAATACAAATTGAATATGACGAAAACAAACAGCACAAATAACCTCTGATCTCCATCCTTCGAGACTTTAACCATGTAGCCTTCCAAGTCTCCACTAGAAATGTGATCGGTGAAGAAACTTCACCAATCTACACAAAATTGAAGAAACGCAAGCCCCGGATAATGTTTCCCAAGGACCAACATAAGAACTTCACAATTGCTATATGAAGTCAAGTAACTATACTCAAACCCAAAGAGATTTTAGAAAGGAGACCCCACAAAACTGGGACCTGATTAATCCAATTAAAAACAACTCGTAGTCCTAAAGTTTGTGAACCAACAACAATAACATACTTATTCCATTTCTCTGTATACATTTTTCAAGTTCAAAAACTAGCTCCATACAACCCCACCCAAACAATAATATCCATCTTACAATTCTATTGAAGGTACAAACTAAATTTTGGGATAATAGAGAAAAATTCACTTTAAATCATCCGTGGATGGTGAAACTTATGGAAAGTGACTAGGACAAATAAAAGTTGGGTACCCAGGTCATGATGTGTAGGAGTCAATGATGAACCACTATCAGCATGGTTTAGAGGGCATGTATATTCTGTTTCCGAGGCTGAACCATGATAAACTGGAGGCTAATGGGCCAAAGTGAAAGAACAACACAACAGTGTGTATGTTAGAAAAGAATGGTGAAGGAAACCTTCAGATTTCTGCAAGCTGAAGTATCCTAATTCCTAAGGTTCAGATGAAAAACACAACTACATAACCCTGACTGAGAACTGAGAACCATGCTAAAAAAGCACCAAGCTCAACCAAATAGCGTGACTCAATTTTTGTTCCCACTCTCAAGTTTATGTTACAAGTTCAACCCCCTTCCTGGATGCTGTAGATTAGAATACTTGTAAGTGGCACATTAGAAACTTTCGTAGCTGATAGATTGGTTGCAATACCAGAAAAATCACTAAATAAGTGTAACTTCTGACAAATTATAGTAACTCTACGATCAGGATATTTTCTGCAATCTCTATAATAATAAATCATAAAATCACCTGAGAAAATGAACAAAAATTTCAACTTTAGGACTTTAATTATTTGAATCTCATGAATAGAAAATCCATGATCATATATGCAGGATTAATCACGAGTAAATTATTCTCACTTCTAGTTTGTCAGTACATGCAAGGTTATGCTGGTAACAAGGGAGAGGAAGAAGGGGAAGGTGAAAAAAGATATCCTCAAAGCTTTTGGGGGAAATTGCATTATAAATCCTTGTTGGCAAGAGGAAAATAAGGAGAGGTATCCTCATCTTGAGGTCCTTAACATTTTACTCCAGATACAGTTAAGTCTTAGAAACATTTTCATCCATGAAATAGTACCCTTCTCTACTCTCAAAAGGAGAATATTATACAAAAGGATGTACGGCTCAAAGGATGGAAGTCCGACCTATTTTTTGCTCCCAGTCTTCCTATCACACAGAAAGTTAACATCCAACTTCTCCTCCCATCGGACCTTCGTCCTGCACCTATCTATATTCTACACTCCCTAACCAAAGACTGTTAATTTATAAACTCGCAGGCTATATTCCAAGATAGATATTCTGAGGTTCTTAAATAAAACAAGCAATCTTGAAAAAGAACCTGCAGAATGAGTGTTCATAAAGAATCAAAGCCAGTCTCAGCATATTAATTGCTGTTTTTAAAAAAGATACCTAATGTTGCTAATGTCAAAGGAGTTATCCAATTACAATTGTTTGACACCAAAACTATCTAAAATATCGTGCACTGTTCGAAAAAATAATGATATAGTTACCTGATAACATAAGAATGAAGTCCGAATAATTATAGTTGATGCAACATTACAGGTGATTGAAAAGAGGGACATTTGGGCAAAAAATATCGAAGTAAAGAATTTATTGAGTAACAAAGTATTACAGTTACCTATTACATCATGGAAGTCACTTTTGTTGTATCCATGGGGATCAAATACATCTTCGCTGAAACAAGATCCTATCTCATCAATATCATGATATATCATGGCACGCCATAAGAAGTCAGGGTTCTGGTATTCTTTTCTCTTGTGCACTTCTGCATTAGAACTAGCTTTTAATCTTCTTCAATCGAAGAAATTTACTTATTTTCTCCTGCAGGAGAAACGGAGAATTGACTTGAACATGAGGAAGTACACATGATACTTAAAATATGTCAATTTGGAAAACTTACAACACATCTAAGGGGTAAGGGCAGATATACAATGAAAATGTAGTCTTACACTTGAATCAAATAAAAGATTGAATAAATTGGGGAACCTAAAGTTACCGAGAAGGGCTAACTTACTTGCAGTTCATCCGAGCACTTAGCTTTTGTTGGTGGGGGTAAAAACATATTTAATGGAGCAGTATACTTTGACTCTTTCAAAGGATCAATACGTGCATCCTCTGCTTCTGCTGATTCTGATCCAATTACAGCATAGTTGCTCATATCAGTCTCTTGATCATTTGAATCAGATAATTGAGGAGTCGCTCGGTGACTAGGTGTCAACACCAGGACTGTTTTCCCTTGAAAGTCACCTCACATGTAAAAAGCTGATAAGGTAAACTATGCCAACAAACTATGAAACTTCAAACTTTCCTTAGACATTTTTAATATGCTTCTTTTGTTAAGAAAAAGGACCTTCTAGAAATTACAGTTCTAAATGTATGCTCCCTAAATTTATTCTGCAGTAATAAGCACGCCATTGAAAGAAAAAAAAAATGTTTTCAATCCATTTCAAGCCTATTATCTGATAAAATTGATGCAAATATTTAAAAAGAGTATACCCTTGCAAATGCATGTCATGTCAACTAATTTAATATTCCACATAAAAAGGTGCATTGGCATATACGGTCCCATGCTAGTGAAAATTTTTCAAACCTTGTCCATCAGGAGAGTATATGCAAGTTAAAGTTTTTAGAGTGTGAAACATATCCGTGTAAAGAAAAATGCACAAGGGAAACAAGAAAGGACAAATGAACAATGGTACGCAAAGTGAGTTGAAAGAGGCATGGTGTTCTTTTCTCCTAGTTTGACTCATGTTTTGTAACCAAACTTACAGTAGCATTTCCGAAATTCTAGTTATGCATATCCAAGACAAATGAACAAAGAGAAGAAAAACACACAAAGGCCCAGCACGATATACTGCTCTATAAAGTATAGAGGCACTGCTATACCAGCACACCCATGAAGTAAACAGCAAACCAAAATAGTTGCAACCAACTCTCAAGTGACTGATTATGCCAATAAAAATTTTCTCATGATTAACGTGTAGACATGGGAATACCATGAGGATATGGGCTACTAAGAAAATTGCAAGGCAGGTTCCACCCTAATTCGTATCTTGTACAGCCAACTACAAATAGAAATACATTCCATATCCTTGTTAGCCTACAAATTCTATCATAAAATGGAATTACCAAACTAACCAAAAAAAAAAAAGAACAATAAATGTATAAAACACATTATATTCACATTACTACCTTATCATTAGAATTGCATAAAATATCAGGCACTATTTACCCAAGTGGCCAAGTACATAAGGTGATCCAAATTTCCATAAGTTAAGGACTTTTTTCCACAGGTATTTTAACTTATATTTTTAGTATATTACACCAGTCAACAACATGTCAAACTGAATATAGGAACCTAACTAATTGGCAATAGTGACTAAAATCACAACACAAATTCATGAGATACTCCAAAAACCTTGACAACACGACCACTTTAACAAAATAATCAACTAATACTACAAATCGCGTTTATCATAGCACCATCCTCTATTTCCATCGAATTTTCCTTCATCATTATCTCCCTTTCCTAGAACTCAAATAACAATAATCATAAACCTAACCGAACGAAACCAAACACATTAATCAATCGTACTTTCTCTACTTCACAAATTTATGCATACCTCAGGTTCAAGAGACATGGCGACCTCATCTCCTTTCTCCTCTTGTAATGGTCGTAAATATTAGAGTTTTCTTCTTTGTACACGTCGTATTCCCCTATAATTTCTTCTTCGTAGCCATAAATGGAAAGCAAAGTTGTAGCTTCGGATTCTTGCTTCTCCATACCAACAAAATTGAACAAGAATTAAAATGATTTGATTAGATTATCCAAAGTTTTGTAATTTTAGAATAAATTATAAACATATTTGGAAAATTTTAGAAATCAGGTAAAACATGGTTCGTGGGTATATTGAGTTTTGTAAACAGGTTAGTTCCCGGGTTTCCAAGTCTCTTATCGGTAATATATATATATAATCAATTTGATTCTTTATTTATCAAAATATTATTTTGGTCCTTTATTTTAAAAAAAAAAATTTATTTAATTTAAACTTGTAATAAAAATTGTGAATAAACTAATATTCATTGATAATACATTTACTACGATTATTAGGTAGCTTAATGCATTTATTTGTTCATAATTTTTATCGAAAACATTGGTTTTTTTTTTTTTAATAATAAAGGATTAAATTAGTCTACTGTGATAAATAAAAGGCTAAATTTATCGATACAGAACTAAAATAATTTTTTTTTCATGTATATTTATTGACTACTCAAAATTGATTTATTAAAGGACTTTTGGGACTACACAAATTAAATTTATGTAAAGTTGCAATTTGATTCAAGGATTTGCAAGGATTTGGCCAAAAATTTAAAATTCATCAGTTTGTTGATATAATTTTAGAAAAATCACCAATTTAGTTCTTTAACTTTTTTTATTTTAATCAATTTAGTCCCTCAACTTTAATTTTGACCAATACAGTTCTTCAACTTTATTTATTCGGCAAGTTAATCCTTTCACAATGCTGCCGCCAATGAAGTCTTGTTATTCTTTAAAAAACCAGCAAATGTAGGGTAATTTTAGGAAGTACAATGGTTCTCCTACGTTAAAGAAAATAATCATAATTTTGGTTCAATTCTGACAAAAAATTATAGGAAATTAAGGGACATGCAATTAAGGCATGTTGAAAAAGAAAATTTGAATCTCCGTCTTCTTCTTTACCGAATATTCATGAAAAATATTTAAGTGGATCCAATTTTTGACCCTACTTGTAGACCTTGTAGTCAGGATTAAATTTTAAAAAATTTTACTTACATCAACTGATATCATGAAAGTAGATTTTCTAAATTTTGATCCACTGTTTATAAGTAAGGATAAAGATCGAATTTATCTAAATTTTTGCCAATGTTCATTAGTTCATGCCCCCAAGCATACCGATTCATCCTCCTCCTCCTCAAGTTCTAGTTGCGCCTGGTGATCGAACGTCGAGGCCTGCATAGTCCATACCAGACCACAACCCTTCAACACAATACTCCAATCTTGATTTGCTCACATACGGCCCAAAACACAAAAATCAAAACCAAGCACAACAACCATCAATGATAGATCAATCAATTCTTTAAGAGTAAAAAATTCCAATAGCAACAAATTCCATGATAAGTAATAACCTTTAAATTTGGATTTGAATTGGGAGTTGAGAGGATGAAAATAAGAAAAAAATTTTAACCCTTAACTTACTTTTTTGGTTTTTGTATATATTTGGCAGCCTTGTAATTTTGAAGGCAAGCACTTGTACTGCAAATTTTTCTTAATTTGTCATATGGGTTTTCAAGGGAATAAGCAATTAATTGGATTAAAGAAAATTGGAGTAAATATTATGGGATATTTCATTTTCTATTTCATGGATCTCATCCATTTTTTTTATTTTTTTATTTTCTTTGGTTCAACTAATATGTTTCATGGATATTTCATTTTCTATTTCATGGAGATGATTTAAATTTACTCCTTAATTTGTGATTTTTGTTTGTCTTTGATGCTTAATTTGAAGAGCATGCTGTTTAGCTTTGCTATTGTTTTTTAGTTATAATGGATGTTAAGCGGTAGATCTATTGATGAATAATGAATTAAGTGAGTTATTTGAAGAGAATTGTCATATTTTCTAAAATGCCGCTGCAATAACTGGAAAAAGATTTTCCTTGAGCGGCTCCTCTATAAAAGGATGAAACTGGCCAAATAAAAAAAAAATTAAAAGACTATATTGGCTAAAATGAAAGATAAATGACTATTTTGGCTAAAGTAAAAAAGTTCGAGAACTAAATTGGCTATTTTCCTATTAATATTTAGTGCTAAAAGCAATCATTTCTCATATTAAAATTGGTTAAAAGAAATATTTCAAATGACTTATAATTTAGTAGAAATTTGAAATTTATTTATTTTTAAATCTATAAATCACTCAAACAAATGAATAAATTTCAAGTCTATATCCATCAATTAAAGGCAAGGATTTAACGGGACCACTCATATTTATATGCACTAAAGTATTTTGGATAAATATGACTTGTTAAAGGCTTGTTGGATTATAGTGACTTATTATAAAATACTTTACACAATAGAGTTTTGAAAAAAGTGCTAAGGCCTCATTTGAAATTGTAATGTCTCATTTCAAATCACTTTACTTAGTAGAGGTTTGAAAAAAGTGGTTAGTATATGGTCAATCTTTGATGTTTGGGTGCAAATAGAGTTAGTAATTTCTAACACGACAACATAATACAATCCAAATCTTATCGGGTCATTATTGAATCAACTTATTTACGATAAAAAAGTACAAGTTGGGTTAGGTCAACTTGTGTGTTGGACACGATATATACAGAGTAACCCGTAAAGTTAATAAATGAATAGATTTTGTTAAAATATTATCTTGATTATAATTTAATATAACATATTTTAATATTATAAATAATAATTTTAATGTAAGATTTTTAAATCAAACCTAATAATTATTTTAAACATTATCTAAAAAATTTGAGTACTGTGAATAATTTACTCTAAATTGCTATAAGAATATTAAGTTATTAATGAATTAAATTTTTTAGATTTTAATTTAAATGTATCGCAAGTTATTTAACTTGTTAATTAGGTTGCAGGTGCATCTAAAATAAACTAGTTAGACGCAAATACGATATTATAAAAAAACGAATTTCATATAATATGATAAAAATATGATACGAAATAAAAACGGATCAGACACCAGACAATCCATTACCATCCCTATTGTACAAACTGCAAACTTGCATAAGTATCCAAGGAAACAAACACGGATTACCATCCATTACCCTGTACCGAAATTAAGGTAAAGGTCATATGCAATTACACAAGCAATCAAAAACAGATTACCAAAAATATCACTAGGTGCCCAGTCGACAAACACCCTTTATTCTCCCATCCTCCCCAAAGAATGACGGCTTCTCTTCATCCTAATTGGTCCCACGTTTTCCATCCTCCAGCCTGGTCTCTCTCTCCTAAATCCTTATTGTTGATCGTTAGGAATAAAAGAATATATATAATATGTATAAATTAAGATTCATTATAATTGGCACATGGAGAGTTTATATATAATTTTATAAGAAAATATTCTAAATAATTTATACATGACAAGTCTTGCTAATCAAGACAATTAGACTAGTAAGGTAATTACCTAATCTAGAGGAGCAATTATTTAATTTAAGAGAGCAGTTAGAGTAATTACAATATCAATTATATATTTATATACAATAATATAATATTACATATCTTGACATCCCTTCAAACTCAATATGATTGACTGAAAACCAAATTGAATTTGAAACAAAACTTGAAAATAGAAAAATGAAATCAAGAAAACAAGAGAACTAAAAAAAATATAGAGATGAAATTGAGGACCAAGTAAACCAAGGGAGCCAAAAGAAGATCTGAAAGAACAAAAATCAAAACACGAAAATTGGAGCAATTCAAAAACCAATTGAAATCGTAAAAAACCAAACCAATCCAAAACTGGAGAAAACCAAGAGAACCCAAAAAGTGAAACCGAGAGAACCGAAGGTGAAAATAGAAAAAACACTAAAGCTCAAACTTGATAGAACTAGAAAGTTCAAAACCGAAAGAACCCAAAGACTTAAAATTGAGAACCCAAAGATTGAAAATCGAGAACACATCATGTAATACTTGACTTTTTTCACTCATTTCACATATTTTCATACTTGATATGATTTCCTCAAATACTCGTAAATATCATTTTTCAATTGTTAAATAATCTTTTTATCCTTTTTGAATATTTTCATAGTTTGTAGGGTAAAAGTATAATTTCACAAAATTTGAGGGGTTAAAGTGAAAATTTTAAAAATCCCATTATTAGACTTCTTTATGAAGTCTTATACTCCAGCCTTTCCATTTCATTTCCAACCCGTATCAAAAGCTCAAGAACACTTTCCAAAATCCATTTTATCCTAAACTTTAAGTCCTACACCTAGTTTGGAAATTTTACTACTCAAATCAACTTGGTGATACAAGAGTACTTTTAAAACTATATTTCATCATCACAAATAAGTTTTACTCCAATAATTATATGATTTTTATATCCAATTTCAAGTTCTTTAAGAAATAAATTTGCTTAATTTTTGTTGTTTATACTTTGATTTTATTACTAATCATGTTTATGAGCAACCAAGGCTGGATTTATGCTTTGAAAATCTTTTTAGTTATTATTTTGGTGAGATTTGAATAAGGGTTTGAACAATTTCTAATTTGGTGGTATATTTTGAAATTATGAATATTAATTTTTGGATTTTGATCTTGTTTTCATATATTTAAATCAACTCATACTTGTTGGTCTTTAGTCATCACTTAATATGATGTTGAGAGTTTGGGTGATAAGTAAAAATGAACCCCTACCTCTGTTTGCTCTAATTGTATGATATTCCCCTAGATGTTTAGGAAATAAGGGGTTAATGTTTTAGATCGCCGAAATTAGGGTACGTCTACGAAGTTGATTTTCAAGATAATTAGCATTTATACCTTTTTATCGATCCCTTGTATATGGTTGACTATGCCGTACTAGAATAACTTATATTAAGGTAAATATACTTGGTTTGAATAATGTTTATAAGGTTAGTACCTTTATAATTTATGTATTTATTATGTAATATATCATTTTGTTCTGTTTATTGCACTTTGTTAATGATTGACTTTGTGGAGAAGTCAATGAATACTTGAGTTTACTGGCTATAAATGAGTGAGTGAAATAATACATTGAGTATTGTGCTTTATAAATATTATACCCAATATATCAAGAAAATAAGTGATAGATACTTTGTTATGGCCTGTCTACTCAAACGGAAAATTGGTAGACTTGGATCTAGCGTCGGAAAGATTTTTGTGAACTGTTGAACCCGAGTTATAATAATCATATTTTGATGATGACCAAATCGCACTAACAGTTTGAAAATAAGTGTGCAGAAAAATAGGGAGTTACGGACGTTGATGATTGTCCGAAAGGAAAACAATTCAGACAATTTTAATTGACCGACACAAGGAAACTAAATCTTTCTCGGACGAAGAACAGCGTCCGACCATATTTCTAGAAGACATTGCATCGACCGGACACAGGTTCAGACTCTTCCTCGGACGTCTGAACGAATACCCTTAGAGAACGGATGCAACGTTGGATGTAGGGTTTAGCAGCAGCCATCCGAACGGTCCAACGGCTAGTTCGTTCGAACACATACTTGCTGTATCGGCCGTCCGAAAGGTCCAACGACTAGTTTTCCAGTAAGTAGAAAATAGTCGTTGGAAAGTTGTTAGAAGCAGATTTTGGACAACTATAAATACCCCTAAGCTAGAATTAAATAAAAAGAGACTTCTACAATTGATTACAAGTAATACTTGAGCTATTTGGGAGAAATAGTGGGTACAAGTGTTGTAATAGTGTAGGTAGTTTTGTGAAAAGAGTTTAGAAGTATAAGAGTTCTTCAAGTGTAAGAGTGGAGAGATAACAATTGTAACAAAGAGAGGTTGTGAGTGTAAAACTCTTGGCTCAACTAAAGGAAATTAGTGTGAGCAAGAGTGATCCTCATTTGTGTACAAGAGGTTATTGTCTCACCTACTTTGAAGAGACTTTTAGTGGCTAAACTTCAAGTTGAGAACTTGGTAATTGCCTTGTAAGAAGCTCTTTGTAGTTGTAAGGTCCAAGCTTGAGAAGCTTGGGAATTTGGTTTGATTCTCTTAATTTCAATATTCTTATTTGTTCTTTAAGCTTAAATTGTTGAATATCTATTGTATTCATTTGTGCTTAAGTTTTTATGTGGTGCATAAAGTTTGAATTTTCTATTAAGCACATAAAAAGGTTTGTTTTAGATACAACCTAATGGATCACCCCCCTCTTAGGTTGCCCTTTGGGACCAACATGAACTATGAGCTCTCTTATTGGTATTTGCATTTTAATTATTGATATCATTTTGTATATTGCACCATGCACCGATCTTATACATGTTATCCATGAGTAGGCTTAAATATCATTTACTAAGCATTATATGCTTACCCCATTATTGTTTCCTATTTATTTGCAGTTGGGGACCAACAGGAAGAGGTAATAGGTCCTAAGTTGAGTATTGACCCAAGAGGAGAGTACGGTATGGATCCTAACTACTGGAGCAGGGCTTTTCTATTTACCGTTTTAGTGTAAGGTTTGTCATTTTGGTTTGGTCTGGGTGCCTAAGGACTAATTGAGGTTTGTTTATATACAATGAACTCTAAATTGTCATTTTTGTTTGTGGTTAGATGCTTGTTTATATGCATGATTTGGTTATGTCGTGAATTGTCATAGTTATGAATTATTGTATATCACTTATGGAATTTCCATGGTTGTTTCGGGATATTAATGATATGTATTGTGGTTTGTTTATTGTTCTTATACTGTGCCTTGCATGCTTAGAGTGATCCTGAAATGTAGCGATTTATTGTCCCATTTTGGGGACATGACATTGAGTGGTATCAGAGCATAGGTTACTTAATCCTATGTCTAGTTATAAGTATCAGAGCATAGATTTGGACTTGCAATTAGCTCAAGGTTTGGGGCTGGTCAAACCAAACTAGGAGTTACTGTAAATCCTTATTCTTAATACTTAGATGGGGAGTGGTTGAAGTGTGCAAGTATGTTATTTCATGGTTAGCATTTGAATAAGAATTGCTATGTGATAGTTACTCTATTTAAAATGTACAGGAAAATGATATCTGAATTAAATAGACAGAAACAAGTTGTCATAGTTTAGGGAAGGACACCTAAGCAGGGGATTGGGACTTGTTCAGTACAGGTTAAGGAGTCTTCTGGGATAGTTTAGGGAATAAGTGGGCAGACTCATGCTGAGTAATAGTCATAGTAGTTATCCTAGAACAGCCTCAGCTATTATAGATACTGACACCTGTGATAGACTATGCACCATTGCATCTATTGCAGGGCAGGTAGTTCGCGTGGCTATTCATACTACCCTAGTAAATCCTACATATAATCCACTACCATAACCAGAGGTTAGAGATATTAATTACTATTACTTGATAATATCGAAGATTAATATTCCTACTTTTAATGGTAGACCAAATTCGGATGAAGTTAAGAAGTAGTTGGGACAGATTGAGGAGAATTTGGATTTACTAAAGGTACCGGATGATTACAGATTTTCAATAGTAAAGCCATATTTGATTGGGGATGCAGCTAGATGGTGGAAGAAGGGTGACATCTATACTTTTTCCTTTGGGACATATTTCTTCAAAGGCTTTTAGGGAGGCATTTGTTGAGCATTTTTATCCTTCCTCTCTTGGAGTTGATTGTAGAGATGAGTTCAACTCTTTTAGGTTGACTCTAGGGACGTTCATGGTGGAGTATTTACAAAGATTCCACATTACACTTGGGATATTTTCTCTTGGGATTATGAGTGATGAGGTGGAGAAGTGTGACCATTTCAAGAGAGTTAAGCTAAAGATGATTCAAGAAATAGCAACAGTAAATATTGATACATTTGTGGACCTGTACAACACTAGTGCTTGTGTGGACACATTTTCGAGGCCACAGACACTAGAGGAAATGGATAGTAGATGTGCATATATCCCTCTATAAAGACTATTGTATAGACCTGCAGTACCCTTCAACTCGAAATATACAACCATCACAGCTACCAGTGCCACAATTTTGTGGTTTTAGAGCCTAGCCATCATAAGCAAGACCACGACCAACTTTAGCTATTGTTGGACCCTCTCGAGTCATTAGCAAGAGGGGAGTGATAGTACTAACGATAGTTGCAACTCAGGCACTACCTCGTTTTACACAGTGCAATTATTATGCTTGTTATCCTATAGGAGACTATAAGTAAAAGTCAGGAGTTTGTTTGGCCTATGGCAACTTTGAGCAATAGTCAGGATCAGAGATAATCCTACTTCTAGGCCAGATGCATCACAACAAGAAGTGCCACAAGAGAGGTGTGGTTATGGTACAGGACCATTTAAAGCTTAGGTATATACTATGACTCAGCAAGAGGCTGATGAATCGAGTCAAGCTGTCACTGGTACTGTATTAATTAATGATGTGCCCGTAACTGCTTTATTTGATAGTGGTACTACATATTCTTTTATTTCTAGAAAATTAGGTAAGAAGTTGAACGTTAAATTAGATTGGCTTGATACTCATTATAGAGTTGGTACATCAAGATATAAGATTCTTGAATCTAGGTGGATATATCTTAGTTGCAGGGTATCTTTGGGTGATTATGAATTTGATGCTAACCTAGTATAGTTTAATATGTTTAATTTTGATATAATACTGGTTATGGATTGGTTGCTCCACATTATGCTCACCTGGACTGCAAGAAAAAAAAAAGTTAGATTTTGTTACCTAAAGAAAGAAGAAATTGTGTATCGAGATGGTATTTAAAAACACAGATAGGCAACCAACATCGATACCATTAGTTTTGCAGGCGCAGAGAGCACTGAGAAAGAGTTGTGAAGCATTCTTAATTTATGTGATCAATACAGAAAAGGAGAGTGCCAAGCTAGAAGACATTCTAGTGGTATAGGAGTTTTCTCATGTCTTTCCAAAGGATTTGTCGAGATCACCACCAAAGCGGGAAATAGAATTTGAGATTAATCTGCCACCAGAAATTGCACCAATCTCTAAACCTCCTTATAGAATGGCCCAAAAAAAGCCTAAAGAATTGAAGACTCAATTGTAAGAGTGGTTAGATAAGAAATTTTTTTGACCCAGTGTATCTCTTTAGGGAGCTCAAGTATTGTTCGTGAAGAAGAAAAATGACAGTCTCAGATTATGTATTGACTACTGGGAGTTGAACGAATTCACTATCAAGAATAAATATTTCCTACCATGAATTGATGACATACTTGATCAGTTAAAGGGTGCTAGGGTGTTTACCAAGATAGATTTAAGTATCTTAGGTCCGGTTATCATCAGTTGAGGATCAAGACAAAGAATGTTCCAATGAGTGCATTTCGATCTAGATATGGCCACTGGAGTTCTTGGTGATGCCTTTTGGGCTAACCAATGCCCCTACAGCTTTCATAGACCTAATGAATAAAGTATTCCAATCCTATTTGAATAGGTTTGTGATAGTGTTCATCGATGATATCTTGGTTTACTCATTTTCAGAGGAGGATCACGAAACACATCTCAGATTGGTATTATAGATGTTAAGGAAGCAGAAGTTGCATGTAAAATTTAGTAAATGCGAAGGTTGAAGAGTGTAGCATTTCTTGGGCATATCATCTCTGAGAATAGAGTGTCAATGGTTCCCAAGAAGATTGAGGCAGCTATTGATTGGCCTAGACTGATAAATGTGATAAAGGTTCATAGTTTCTTGGGTTTGCCAGGTTATTACAGAAAGTTTGTGAAAGGATTCTCTTTGATGGTTGTACCATTGACCAGGCTTACTCAGAAAAAGAATACAAATTAAGTTTGAATGGGATGGAGATCATGAGGCTTGTTTCCAAGAGTTGAAGAACAGGTTGACATCCGTACCAGTGTTGACCTTGCCATCCGTAACTAGATGACGTGCGATCTACAATGATGAGTCCAAAAATGGTTTAGGTTGTATATTATTGCAAAATAGTAGGTTCATTGCCTATGCCTCGTGACAATTGAAGCCTTATGAACAGAACTACCATACTCATGACTTGGAATTGGTAACCATTGTATTTGCTCTAAAGATTTGGAGATACCATATTTATGGGGAACAGTGTAAAGTATTTACAGATCATCAAAGTCTAAAATACTTGTCCACACAGAAGGAATTTAATATGAGGTAGCATAGATGGTTAGAAATACTCAAAGACTATGACTTGAAAATCATTTATCACCCAAGGAAAGCCAACCGAGTAGTAGATATATTGAGAAGGAAATTTTTAGAAGTCATGGCTAATATGCTATTAAGACAAATAGAAGAACTGAATCTTGAAGGTGGCTGATCGTAGAGTCTACAACCAGTATTTTAGTAGCATTTGTGGTTCAATCGAACCTGACAGACAAGATTAAACAAGCTACAGATTCGATTGAACCACAAATGCTACTAAAATACTGGTTCCTAATCTCAAGTTACAGATTCAGAGTTAATAAAGATTAGGAACCAGGTGGAAAGTAGAGATCCAGGGGAGTTTTGGTAAATAATGGCATTGTTTGGATGCAAGGACAACTCTATGTAATTGTAAATGAAGACTTGAAAAAAGAAGGTCATGGCTAAAGCTCGCAACTCTAGATTTCTATTCATCCTAATAGCACTAAAATGTACAAGGATCTAAAACAACATTTCTGGTGGAATAACATGAAAAGGGAGATTATTGAATTTGTATCCAAGTGTTTGGTTTGTCAACAGGTAAAGGCAGAGCATAAGAAACCGAATAGTTTATTAAGTCCATTGCCAATTCCCAAATGATAATGGGAGCCTATCACGATAGATTTTGTAGTAGGTTGCGCAGGACTTAGGTCAAATTGGGACGTGATTGCATTTGAGTTATTATGGACGGGTTAATCAAATCTGCTCATTTCTTGCCCTTGAGGACTTCTATCCCTATAGACAAGTTAGTGCAGACCTACATAAAAAATATTGTGAGTTATATGGTGTACATGTTAGTATAATTTTAGATCAGGATCCAAGGTTCACTTCAAAATTTTGGACAGCCTATCAGCGAGCCATGGGTACAGAAGTGGTTTTATGTTCTGCATTCTATCCACATACAGACGGGCAATCAAAAAGAAATATTTAGATCTTAGAGGATATGCTAATGGCTTGTGCTAATGACTTTAGGGGCAACTGGGGCAAGCATTTAATGTTGATTGAGTTCTCTTACAACAATAGTAATCACAATAGCAATAGCATCGGCATCACAATAGCATCGGCATGACTTTGTATAAAGTTTTATATGGAAGGAAATGTTGGTCACCTTTATATTGGGATAAAGTTAGGGAAAGACGACTAACAAGACCAGAGTTGAATCATAGAACTCAAATTATAGTTACAAGATAGCCGTCATTCAGGATAAACTCAAGGTAGCTCAGGATAGACAAAAGGGTTGGGCAGGATAAACCATTGGCATTTTAGGCTGGGGATAAGGTATACTTAAGGGTTTCACTGACTAGAAGGGTTATGAGATTTGGCAAGAGTGAAAAATTGAATCCAAGATTTGTGGGATCACTTGAAATGCTAAAAACAATTGGTATTTGACATATCAGTTGGCTTTACCTCCAGAGTTGGCTTGAATACATAATGTGTTTCACTTTTCACAACTCCAAAAATACGTATCCGATTCAAATCACGTGATTAAGTTTCAACCTCTAAGTCGTAAGAAAGCATTGGTTCATGAAAAGGTATCGATTCAGATTACTAATACTAAGGAACAAATTCTTCGATATCAGTCTATTCCACTTGTTAAGATTTAATTGTCTAACCATTCAGAAAGAGAGGCTACATGGGAATCTGAAGCCAACATGTGAAACAAGTACGCTTACTTAGTTTGTCTTGTAGGTGCGTTAAGTTTTGAGGGTGAAACTTTTCTTAAGGCAGGGTGAGTGTAATACCTGACTTTTTCCACTCATTTTACGCATTTTTGTACTTGATATTATTTCTTAAAATACTCGTAAATATCATTGTCAATTTTTAAATAACCTTTTTATCTTTTTTGGATATTTTCAAAATTTGTGAGGCAAAAGTATAATTTTAAAAAAATTCCAAGGGCTAAAGTGAATTTTAAAAACATTATAAGGCCTTTTTATGAAGTCTTATACTCCAACCTTTCCATTTCATTCATAACCCGTAACAAAAGCTCAGGAACCCTTTCCAAAATCCATTTTATCCTAAACCTTAAATCTTACACCTGGCTTAGAAATTTTACTCCTTAAATCCACTTGGTGATACAAGAGTACTTTTAGAGCTATTTTTCATCATCACAAGTAAGTTTGACTCCAATAATTATATGATTTTCATATCCAATTTCAAGTTCATCAAGAAATTAATTTGCTTCATTTTTGTTGTTCATGGTATGACTTTATTACAAATCATGTTTACAAGCTACGAAGACTAGGTTTGTTGTTTGAAATGACTTTTTAGCTATTATTTTGATAAGATTTGAATGAGGGTTTGGACAATTCCTAATTGATGGTATAGTGTGAAATTATAAATCCTAATTTTTGAACTTTGATCTTGTTTTCATGGATTTAAATCAACTCCTACTTGTTGGTGTTTAATTATTGCTTGATTTAAGAATTTGGGTGATACCCAAAAATGAACCCCTACCTTTGTTTATTCTAATGGTTTAATATTCTCCTAGTTTAGGTAATAAGATGTTAGAGTTTTAGATCGTCGATGTTAGGGTATGTCTACAAAGCTGATTTTCAAAGTAAATAACGTTTACGCCTTTTTATTGATCCCTTATATATAGTTGAATTTGTAGTTCTAGAATAACTTATATTAAGGTAAGTGTACATGGTTTGAATAATGTTTATAAGGTAAGTACTTTTATAAATCAGCCATTTATGTATTCGTTATGTAATATATCATTTTGTTCTATTTCTTGCACTTTATTAATGATTGACTTTGTGTAGAGGTCAATAGGTCAATTGAGTGGACTTGGCTATAAATGAGTGAATGACATGATACACTAAATACTCTGTTTTGCATATATTATATCTATTCTATCGGGAAGACAAGTGATACATATTTGTTTATGGCTTGTCTACTTGAGCAGATAATAGATAGACTTGGATCCAGTTTCGGGAAGAATTTTGAGAATCATGAGCTCATTGAATGGCATTTGCATTGTAATTATTTATAATGCCTTGTATATTGCACCCTACACTGATCTTATACATATTATCCATAATTAGACTTAAATATTATTTACTAAGCATTATATTCTGATCCAGTCATTGCTTCCCCTTTATTTGCAGTCGAGGACCAGCAGGATGAGATAGCATATCCTGAATCAAGTGTTGACCTGGGAAGGGAATATGGTATGAATCCTAGCTACTAATATAGTTGGGGCTTTTCTATTTACCATTTTAGTGTCAGGTTTGCCATTTTGGATACGCCTGCATGCCTAAGGACTATTTGTGGTTTCTTTATGTATAGTGAAATCTAGTTGTCGTTTCTGTTTGTTGTTGGATGCTTGTATATAAGTGTGATTTGGTTATGTCATGGATTATTGTAGTTATGGCTTGTCTTACATTACTTATGGAACTGCCATGGTTATTTTGGGTGGTTAATGATATGTATTGTGGTTTGTTTATTGCTCTTATACTATGCCTTTTATGCTTGGGAAATCTCGAGATACGACGTATTATTGTCTCGTTTGGGTGTGCGACAAGCCGAAGGTTGAAAACTAAGAATTGGAGAAAAATATATTTATAGGTGGAGGCTCTGATATCATGTCAGGAACAAGAGAGTATATTGAATATGTATAAATCATGCCTCATTACAATTGGTACATAGGGAATCTTTATATAGTTTTACAAGAGAACATTCTACGTAATTTATATTGCCATGGCAAGTCTTGCTAATCAAGAAAATTATACTAGTGAGTAATTATCTAATCTAGAGAAGCAATTACTTAATCTAGGGGAGCAATTAGGGTAATTACAATACCAATCATATATTTACATACCATATTATATAATATTTACATATCAATTAGATCTAATAAGCGCCCCTTTCACCTCCCACAATCTCATATCAAGCCTTTCCTGTTTCTAGAATAACGTTTTTTCATCTTTCCACAAACACTTCTATATTATGCTCCTCAAGTGCATGAATCCATCATTTGACTACTCATTATTACTATGTATTGAACAGACAATATTCTTCCAAAGTATTTACAACACTACCCCAAAAGTCTTCCATGGTGATTAAGCTACTTTTCTGAATTGATGCCGTGATTTATCAAAAGAAAATAGATGGATACGTCAATTGTTTTTGAAGTAAATGAACTAATCATGGCAGGAAGACCTTTTTCCAGAGTTAGCATCTTCACATTGATGCATAAAAATGGGTACAGTTTACACCAAGGTCTAAATACCAAAGTCCAAAGTCCAAAGTCCAAGTCCTATGTTTTCCGATCACCAAAAATATTCCAAAGCAAAGGTAACGTCATGTGCCAAACTCATGAAAAGAACACCTAGTGCAAAAAATGATGATGAGACTTGATCTGGGGGGAAAGATCTGACGCTCAAGTCCGAAGTTGTATGACAAGAGATTAGAAAGCAAAAACTAGAAATAAATAGTAACTGTAATAAATGTACTAATCTTGTGAATTGGCTATTTATAGTAGTGGTAAATGGGCTTTTGTGGTTAATGGGTTCTAGGATTAAATAGACTAACCCATAAAGTCTTAATGAAAATATTTTGAATGTTGGAAGCTATTTACACCAAAATGGCTGATATGCCATCAGGGTTGAGTGACCATCATACCACGCATCTGTGTATCATAGGTTCATACTTTTACATATCATCATTTGAACCTCACTCTATAAATTGTGTTTAGCTGGGTTAATAGTATAGATAGCAGTATGGTGCTCTTTGACCAATATTTTGGCTGGCACCAGTGAATTTTTGACTAGAGCCAAAAATTCAAAATTCAAAAAAAAAAAAAATCCCAAAGGAAAAATTTTGTCTCTAATTTTGAATCATTTGTATGATCAATATTAAAGATAAGTAGCAGTCGTATTCATTTTACTTGATTGAGGAACTTTGTTCGACGCATACACCAAAAATAAAATTTCATCCTAAGGTATATTTTTAAGACCACCTCAAGACCCTTGACTCACACGGCCATATCCTTATTTCTCAGCTCACTTGCGCATGCTCTTACATATCTTTACTTCACCCTTATACCAAGTAGGTTCCTCTACTCTTTTCTTTACTTTTTACTTAGGCACTTTATCAAACACTTGGTAGGCATGTTGCACATCAATATCTTCTACTCTTGAGCTTTGTTGAATGTAGATACATTCTTGGGTGTTCCATCATAAATCCTTAGACACAATACCTTAGTTTAGGTTTAAAATCTTTCTAGACTTGGAAATGAATATAGACTTGAAGAAAAACAAGAAAGAAGGGAAGAGAAGAGGATTAAGAGAGATGAAGACCAATGGAAGATAAAAGGGTCATCACACGCCCTCTTGACCTGCAATGACCATTATCGTAGCTGCTCTAGCTACCGAGGATCCCCGTTTTACCGATGATGCAGACATCTAAAGCTCACAAGTTCCTCACTGAATTGCTTCATGGTTTCCTGCAATTGAGGAAAACATAAATGCAGCTACTCCAATTGATCTTCATCTCATTTCATCATCCCTTGATGACATGGTAGTTGGCAATCTCGTCAGAAAGGAAACCCCAGTTGTGTACCTCTTTACTACAATTGCACAAGCTAAAAGAAGGACAACAAGCTGCTCCAAGATCTCCTGCAACTGCGCAATTCATAAAAAGTCTATTTCAACTAATTTCAAGGTTATTCTGGCTGCGTCTTCAACTGAGGAGCCCATCCAAAGTCCTTACGCAGGTGCTGGTGTAAATAGATGTGTAGCTGCAGCAAACCATGATTGATGTTCTTGCTCCAAACTCATCCACAATTGTTCTTGCAACAAAAAAAACATAGCAACCACTTTGAGCAAAGTTATAGCAATGCTTGATATCTCGACCTTCAACGGAGTAGCCCGGGATGGTGGTGCAACTGCTCATGGCTTGCCCGCTCTTTTTCTATCCTCAACCATAGCTGCTCCATGCCAATGAGCAGCTGTGCAAGTAGGGAAAAAGCAAAAGGCAAGTGCACACATTCTCCATGACCAAACCTAGGCCATGAAGCAAAAGGCAAGTGCACACATTCTCCATGACCAAACCTAGGCCATGCCTACCATTATTTGTTTACCAATGCAAGTTCATGAGGAAAGAAAATACGACTGCCCAAGCTCCAAGGAGAACTAAACAGTCGTGAGTATGTTGGGCAAAGGTAAAGCTACTGTTCATTCTAGAGATGTAAGTTGCACTGATTTGCGTACCATGAAAGAAACTTCAAATGTTCAAGTATTTTTGGATCACTCGTCAAATGGAAATTCCTCGCTTCGTATGGCTTCAACTCTTTGTGCAATCAATTCGAATAATTCGGATAGTATTAATGATAATAGTGGATTCGATTAAATTTATGACTTGGGAAAGACTTTAAACATTATTGTTAGTCCTTTACACGAAAAGGATGTGAATAATTTAGATAAGGGTTCTAAACCAATAGAACTTCGGTGAAACATGTTCACGAGAAGACCTTCGCTTGAGGTTCCTCGTCTTCCAAAGCTAGGGCGAATATGCGTAGAACCACTACTCCATTTATGCGCATGCCACCCAAATAGTCGTACTTGCATCGGGTCAAGAAACACCAAACTATGATAACACCTAAGGGCAATTCATTTTTGGAAGTTGAACATGTGAGTGAATCCAAGCAAAAGAGTTCTT
The DNA here is from genome assembly GCA_025175665.1 of Cinchona pubescens. NCBI lineage: Eukaryota > Viridiplantae > Streptophyta > Magnoliopsida > Gentianales > Rubiaceae > Cinchona > Cinchona pubescens. Next base: position 861,281 of record JANKKI010000280.1, on the reverse strand, counting down.
GTAAAGAATTCACAAATAAAACTAAGCAAGAGCATTTGAGTGAAGACACTTTATCTGAGCCTGAGCACGAGGGTATTAATACAAAGAGATCATTGCTTCTCTTCTACAAAATAGAGGGAAAACGGCCTTAGCTTCTCTGTTGGGTAGGAAAGAAGGAAAAACCAAAGGTTTTGTGCCTTTGTTTGGATTAAGGGTTCCTCCATACGTCTTCGCCCTCACCCATTAGCTACATGAAAATTTTTCAAGTGATTAAGTTGTTTAGTCAAGCTACTATCTTCATAGTTCAGTAAAAGTTTTCTCGCCCTCGGAGAGTAAGCCTTTGTCGTGGTACCAAGCCTAACTTAGATATAACTTTTTCGCACTCGAAAGGGTAATTCTTGGTCTTGGGACCTAGGTCAACCTAGGAATAAATGTTTTGCCTTCGGAAGGGTATGCCTTGGTCTTGGGACCAAAGTAACCTAGGTATAAACTTTTGGCCCTCCGGAGGGATAAGCCTTGGTCTTGGTACCAAGTTTAACTTAGGAATAAATTTTTCATCCCCAGAAGGGTAATCCTTGGTCTTAGGACCAAATTAACCTAGGTAGAAAATTTCAAGGTTGACCCCTAGAGGGATAAAACTTGTTCTTGGAACAAAGCATAACCTACATAAAAAATTTTGGCCCTCTGAGGGCGTAAGCCTTGGTCTTGAGACCAAATTTAACCTAAGAATAAATTTTTCACCATCAAAAGGGTAATCTTTGGTTTTGGGACCAAATTAAACTAGGTATAAACTTTTGACCCCCGGTGGGATAAGTCTTGGTCTCGGAACTAAGTTTAACCTACGTATAAATTTTTTGCCCCGGAAGGGTTATTCCTTGGTCTTGGGACCAAATTAACCTGGGTAAAAATTTTTCGCTCTTGGAAAGGTAATCCTTGATCTTGGAACCAAGCTTAACCTTAGGTATAAATTTGTCTCCGAAAGGGTAAGCCATGGTCTTGGGACCAAATTGACCTAGGTATAAACTTTTCACCCCCCAGAAAGGTTTAACCTGGGTATAAATTTTTCACCCCCAGAGGGATTTGACCTAGGTAAAAAAATTTCGACTCCTAAAGGTTTAGCTGAGGTATAAAACTCATTTTTTACTGTGAGAGGGATAAGCTTTGGTTTTTGGACCAAACTTAATCTAGGTATAAATTTTTCACCCCTGAAGAGGTTTAACCTAGGAATAAATATTTTCTCCTAGGTATTAATTTTTCTTCCCCATAGGGGTATGCGCTGGTCTTTGGACCAAGTTAACCTAGGTATAAATTTTTGACCCCTGAAGAGATAAGCCTTGGTATTAGAACCAAGTTTAACCTATGTATAAAGTTTTCACCCCTAGAAGGGTAAGCCTTAGTCTCGTGACCAAACTAACTTAGGTATAATTTTTTTGCTATTGGAAGGGTAATCTTTGTTCTTGTAACCAAGCTTAACCTAGGTATAAGTTTTTTGCCAAATCCTTAGTCTTTGAACCAAGATTAACCTTGGTATAAATTTTTCGCACCCAGAAGGATAATTCTTAGTCTCTAGACCAAATTAACCTAGGTATACACTTTTCTCCCCCCGAAGGGGTAGGCCCTGGATTTGTTACCAAGCTTTACCCAGATAGCACAATTTTTTTGCCCTCGGAAGGGTAAGCCTTGATCTTGGGACCAAGCTTGACCTAAGCATAAATTTTCACCTCCGGAGGGGTAAGTATTGGTCTTGGTATCAACCTTAACCTAGGTATCAATTTTTTTGCCCCTCGAGGGGTAAACCTTGGTCGTGGTACCAAACCTAACCTAGGTATAAATTTTTTCCATCGAAAAGTAAGCCTTGGTCTTGTTACTAAGCTTAAACTAGATATAAATTTTTTGTCTCTAGTGATATTTAACCGAGTAACAATTTTTTCGTCCTTTGGGGTAAGCGTTAGTCTTGGTACCAAGCTTTACCTAGGAATAAATTTTTTTGCCTCCGGAAAGGTTTAACCAAGGTATAAATTTTTTGCCTTTGGAAGTGCAAGCCTTGGTTTTGGGACCAAGCTTAACCTAGGTATAAATTTTTCGCCTCTTGAGAAGTTTAACATAGGTATAAAGCCTAGGAACAACTCTCCTAAGTATATCTTAGCCTTTGGACTAAGTGGTTACCATAGGCACAAATCTCCTAAGCATATTTTAGTTTCACCTCCTAAAGGGTTGTGGTTGCTCTTTTGAGTACACTTAACTAAGGAATTTCTTTCCAAAGAAAAGTTTATTTTCCCCCTTAGAGGGGTAATCTTAGGCATAAATTTCCTAGGTAAAGCCTCAGTCTTGTGACCAAACTTACCATAGGCACAAGTCTCCTAGGTGAATGATGTAAGCCCGTAGGAAAACTTTGTTGTTTGCCCTCAGGAAGGTTATGCTGACTCCGGAGATTGACATTTGATTTTGTTCCTTAGAGGGAATAGATGATCCTAGAAGGTGAGATTTTTGAGCATCGGAAGGGTTAGTCTCATTCTTAGGTGAGACTTAGTTTGTAAGTCATAACTTTGAAAGACTTAGGTTTCCTCTCAAAGACTAAGTTGATCTCGAAGGATAAGATCTTCAACCCTCTCAAGGATACGTCTCACTCTTAGGAGTGAGTCTTAACTTGAGAAATCTTCTCTTATAGTGAGAAGATTCAAATTTGCCCCCAGAGAAGTGACTTGATATCGAAGGATAAAATTTTTGGCCCTCGAAAGCCTGAGTCTCACTCTTAGGAATAAGACTTAGGTTGAGAAACCTTCACTTGATAAACTCTAAATTTGCCCCTGGAGGGGTGACTTGTTCCTAGAGGATGCAGATTTTAGCTTTTGGAAGGGTGAGTCTCATTTTTAGGGGTAAGACTTCAACTTGGTTAGCCTTCAATTATAAAGATTTAGGCTTATATTCACAGGGGTGTGGTGATCCCTGAAGATAAGATTCTTGACCCTCAAAAACGGTGAAGTGATCCCAGAAGATGAGATCCTCGACTCTCTGAAGGGTGCGTCTCACTCTTGGGGTGTGACTTAGGTTATAGAAGCTTTCACTTTAGAAGATTTAGACTTGTCTTCGGAAGGGTAAGGTGATTACCCTAGGAAGGGTTTGCCTCACTCTTGGGGTGAGAATTAGATTGTAAGAGCCTTCACATGGGAAGACTGGGCCTAGCCTCGCCCCCGGAGGGATGATGTAATCGTGAAGGATGAGATCTTTGACCCTCAGAAGAGTGCGTCTTACTCTTAAGGTAAGACTTAGGTTATAGAAGCCTTTGCTTTGGAAGATTTATTCTTGGCCCTGAAAGGATAAATTGATCCCGAAGGATGAGATTTTTGACCCTCAGAAGGGTAAGTCTCACTCTTCTGGTAATACTTAGGCTATAGAAGCTTTCACTTTAGAAGACTTAGTTTTGTTGTTGGAGAGGTAAGGTGATTCCGAAAAATGAAATTTTTGACCCTCAGAAGAGTGAGCCTTACTCTTAGAGTGAGACTTAACTTATAGAAGTTTTCACTTGGGAAGACTTAGGTTAACCCTAGAAGGTTGAGGTGATCCTAGAGGATGCTAATTGAGCACAACCCTTGAGGATGCAAACAGTCGAGTACTCTATCCTACAGGGTAATAGCAACTGAGCAAGTAAGAGCTCTATCCCAAAAAGTGAGGGTGAGCGCAAAATATCAGACTTGGAGTGCTCCCTAAGTTAGTTCCTTGGTATACCAAGAGGGCAGAAGTAGAGAGCTCTACCCTGGAAGGCATAAGTAGGGGTTCTTCTCTTTGAATGAATAGATGCTCTAGTTGTTGTCTGACTAGCATATCCTTCTACATAACATTTTGTTGCCTTAGCTTATGAATCTTTTTGTCATTATCCGTAGCTTGGAGATCAGAATCCTTAGGTTCCATTGTCAGGTATTTACTCCAGAGAGCATACAAGGATAGTTCAACTCCAAAGGGTGAAAGCAAGTGAGTACTCTACCCCTGAGGGCAAGAATAAGTGAGAACTCTACCCTGGAGGGCATGTGCCAGGGTTCTTCTCCTTTAATGAGTTGATGCTCAAGTTGTTGTCTAATGAGCATATCTTTCAATATAACATTTGAATGTCTTAGCTGGTGGATCTCTCCATACTTTTCCATAGCTTATGGATCGAGATCCCCAAGTTACCTTCTAAGTTAATCAAATACTTTGGTTGATCGGCATTTAACTGATGTTGAAAGGAGATCTCTTCGCTTTTGTCCTGGTTGTTAGGGTGAGTGTAGCACAAGCTATGAGCCATTATTTAGGACTGCTTATTGTTCAGTTCCTACAGATGGTGCCGAATGTTGATCCGTAAAAATTGTTAGCATCAAGGTCTAAAATCAAAGTTCCCAAGTATAGGTCCAAAGTTGTCCAATTTGAGAAAATATTCCAAAGAAAAGGTAACGATACGCACTGAACTCCCGAAGTGAACATCTGAGACAAAGAAATAAGAGCGTCTGGGCTTTGTTCCCCAAGAGTAGGCTTCAACGCTCAAGTCAAAATTGTTTGACAAGAGGAAAATTAAAGAGCAGATATAAGCCAAGAAAGGCAAGTGAGTTTGTAATGAGTGTTGAGTTATGAATTTTACCTTGTACTTTTGCTATTTATATTAATAATTGATGGATTTGCATAATTAATGGGCCATAAACCAAAAAAACTTGACCTATGGAGGCCTTTAATGTGTCTCAGATTGAGCATTAACCTTGAGCTTAGGTAGAAATGACCAAATTGCCCTCATGAATATTTGACCACCTTGACCAACTTGTCATCTGTCCATTTGTCATTGGGTGATATATTTATGTATCATCACTTATTTTTCTCCTTCAGGCCATCTCAATGTCGAATAACGCGTCTTTGTTGTAGCTTGTGAATATGAAAAAACTACTAGGTTATTTTCATCTTCATCACAAAAAGAATCTACTCTAAATATGAATTCTACTCTAGAAAACAGTGTCGGACATGTATGACTCGTTCAGAGAAGTGGCAGTTGGAGATCGGAAGGTGTAGAATGTGATAATATTCATTTGAGAAAATTGCTATTTAGTCCTTCAACTTTTTTACTTTAGCCAAATTACTCCCTCATAATTTATTTTAGCCATAGCAGTCCTTTAACTTAAATTCTTTAGCTAATTTCATCATTTTGTGGATGTGCCACACAAAAAAGTTTTTTGTATAAGAAATTCAGCCAGCCTGATACCAAGATCAATTTAGGTAATAAAACATTGTCACTACCTTTAGCTAACCATTCCACCACTTTCTCATCTCCTCCCTCTGTACTTTCGGTTCCAAAATAAACCACAGATCAAAAGCCCAAGCTTATTATTAGTACTTTTAGCGCCAAAATACACCATAAATCAAAAGCCACCACAAGCTTATTATTAGCCATAAATGATGATAACCTTAGAAAATGAGGGTTATTTATATTTTTTTTTGTAGGATTTTTGCATTAGTTTCGGTGATTATAGGGTTTTATACGTCTAATTATATGCATTTCCATGTCTATGTGTTAATATATGTTTAATGTAGTGTTTAAGTATTTATTTATATTATTTAACTTATATTTATGTGTGTATTTGTTTAAGGACTTGTTTATATTGTTTACATAATTCCTCTTAGAGGTATGGTACTTTGTGCGTTCTTATTCATCTTTTGTTTCTACTTTTGTAAGTATTTATGTGTTATTTTAGTATTATACTCTATTTTCATAGGTTGGAACTCACACCTTTCTTGAAAGACTGTTAGATTCCCGGTTCTTTTAGTTCAACTGGCGGTTACACAGTTTCATACATTCAAGTGTCATCCTTGTCCGGTCAAATTAAAGACTAGCTAATTTAATAGCCAGTTCATCGGAACAACCGTTGAACTACCGAGTCAGGCAAGTTTAATAAATTATGATGTCGATGTCATTTTCATAAATATTAATGTTATTGGAAAAATAAGTTAACATCATCCAATAGGAATTTTGATGAGAGTATAAAATTACGCAAAATACTTATATGGATCCGATTTATGGTATAGTGTTATGGATTATTTGATAGTCCACATCACCTCACTTAATAATTTTTTGTAAGGTAATGTGAATTTACATACACTAAAAAATTTATCATATTATACTATGAATCGAATCCATATAAATATTTCTCTAAAATTACATCAAGTCATCAACATCAATAGAAGTTAGTCTAATCATTTCTTTCGTATGTGTTGTATCTATCACATCTAGACAGCATAGTCAACTTTGTTAATATAAAATTATTCACATATCTCCATACAAAAGATGCCACTTTTGTCGTCATCTTCTGATAATATATTTATAGTTTTTCTACAATATTGCATGTGAAAATCGCACCATAAAGTTGTCTTATAACACTATCATGAATACACCCGGATGAGCAATAAATAAAACATTACGTGCTCAAAGTTGGCAATAAAATAACCAAATAACCAAATACTATCATAAAGTGGTCTTTTCTTTTTGGCCTTCCCTTTTCACATTCACAAAAAAAATGCTTTTACTCATCAGCAAGCATATGCTGGCACTCTTCCTGATTTCCTTCCTCTTTCCTTTGCTTTTAGCCACGCAAAACTCATGCTTTAAACCTCAGACTTCGTTCTGATTATACTATAAATAGTGAATCTCTCGGTTATTAATCATCCACTGTAAAAGCAACCCTTTCTTTCTTCCCTTAAACTTTGATCACTTACAAGCTAGAAAGTTTAGCCTATTAAACAATAAAATGGATCATCAAAGAAAGGTTTTGGAGAATAATAAAGGGAGTAGCTGCAAGAAGAATATTGATCAGGTAGAGAAAGATGCTCAGAAGAGAAGATCATCATCCTCAAGAATGGTGAAACAACTTGTTACAGAAGATGTGGACAAATTGGCTGATGATTTCATTACCAAGTTCAAGAATCAGCTCAAGTTTGAGAGAGAAGAGTCGTTCAAACGCTTCAGGGAAATGTTAAATAGAGGACTATAAGACTCATTTATACAACAGTAACATATAAATAAGTACTCATTAATTGATGATTACATTCGTAAGAGTGGAAATTTCACATCTGTAAACTGTGCACATTGTTTGGAATGTCAAAGTTTATATTGAAGTTCACAAATGGTCAATTTTCTAAATCTGTCTGTGCTACGGACTGTATATAGTTTCAAGCGAATGATCATATAAAATCACGGAGACCCTCATAATTTTTGATAATTCAGAGGTGGAGTGAAACCAAGAATTCCTCATTACAAAGTCTGTAATTCGAATTCTCACTAATTTTCCAACGCAAATCACTTATAATATACAAGAACTTGAAAAATATTTAACAGATGAAATTCAAGTAATAAGAAAATGAAAGTAGCTAAGGGCGTGATAGGTGGGCAAATAAATAATGTGTAACTTTTAGCTACTTAGTAAAAAAAAAAATGCCTTTTACGTTCTTATCATTTGGAACTTAGGTTGCGTTTGGATGGCTATTTTTGAATTGCAGGAAGATTTTAAAATGAACGGATTTAAATTGTATGTATTTGAAATTACATGAAATTTGAGTAGATTTGAAATTCAATCATTTAACACATTAAAATATGTGTATACTTGTTGGTAGATTTAAAATCCCCAACTAAATCAATTGACCTGTTTGAATAACCTATTATAGATTTGGATTTGATTTAAAATCCAAATCTACCCAAATCTCTCCATCCAAATACAATCCTAAATTATGGACTAATTCCTATTTTGTACTCTTCAACTTATACCTGATTCTCACTTTACATCCCAAACTTTAGTTTTAGAAATTTGTACCCCAAACTCTCAAATTCGTTTCACTTCAACCCTTTTATTAATGCCATCTCAAAAATTAATGAAAATTTTTCATGTGTACACCAAATTTAACAGGATGTACAATAATATTTTTGTATGCAAAAACAAAGATTTTGATAACTTTTAGACAGTATTAGAAAGGGGGTTAAGTTGGACAAATTTGAGAATTGAGATACAAAGTGTCTAAAATTAAAATTTGGGGTACAAAGTAAGAATTAACTATAAATTCAGAAGTGTAAAATAGAATTAGTCCCTAAATTATAGTGAAAATGTACTACTCCGTAATTCATGTAAGAATGATTTTATTAATGCTAAATAGAATGTGGTCATTTTATTCATTTTCCCACCCAGCATATCCTTTCTGCTAATTCCCTCCTCCCCCTCCCAAAAAAAAAAGTAGTTGGAATTTTAACAAGTTAATACATAGAAAAAGAAAAATGATTTAATAAGGCACAAATTCAATGTCACATGTCTAAGCAATTCCATGTTGAAAAATCGTAGTAAATCATCATGAATACATTAAAATTTTGAATTACTATTTGTTAAGACAATAATTAAATAATTGTCTTGATTAACTAATTTAAATCGAAAGTTCAAGTCTAAACCCAATAATTTGAAGGATGTGATAGGTGAACTTCCTTAAACTTGGACTGAGACAAATAAATTAAATTAAATTGACTAGAGTCTATTAAAATATTTTGGGCTAATGTCATTGGATCGGCCTAATGTTTTGTCTTTAATTATAGGTGACTTAAGTTCTAGTAATCTACTAGGATAGGCAGTCCTATTTTTTACCTATAAATAGGAGTGCTCTTTCTTAGACAAGACACGCTACATGAAAGATTTGCCACACACATCGAGTCTCCCAAATCCTTGAAGCTTTTTGCATTCTTCGACCGTCAAGTCCTCAAAATCCTGCAAGATCTTAAAGTTTTAAGTTATTAAATGCTGGTTGATCTTCAAGTTCTTCGTATCAAGCGTTCAAGTCTTCAACCTCTTCGTAGATTGAGAGATGTCATTTCTTAAGATCTACTCAAGTTTTCTACTACAAGTTTTTGACGGATCTTCTTTTGGTCACCAAATCACTATAAGAAGATCCATCATCCTTAGATTTTCAATTTATAGGAGAAAAAATCAATGGAGTATCTTTTGGTAAAAGAAAATACAAAATCAGAATTGTGTTCTTTTAAATTAATTAAATTAACTTTTATTATTATTTATTCTTGATTTTCAGTATCTTTCCAATCTCAAAATTTGTGTGAACAAATTTTTGGCATGCCCGATGGGACCAAATCCGCCCTTCATCGCTTCTCTTAAAGCTTCATAGCTACACAAGGAAATCAATCTTCCCAAGAGAACATCACATTCAAAACTTCTTCTACAGAGTCGTACTCTGGACCAATGACTCGTGCTAGAGATAGGCCTTCATTACAACAAAATAGCGCAATAAAAAATTGCAAGTGCATATACAAGTGAGCGGCACTATATAGTTTCATTAAAGTCACTTAGATCTGGTCAATTCACTACAAGGAAAGCTTCCATAGTGTGTGTGATGAATCTTCTATCGGGGGCAACGTTATGGATTCATTCATAGATAACCTTCTAAATTCCAAGGTTCTAACTGGTGATCTACACGAGATCAACTTTAAAGGCATCACTTTTGCATAGTCTAACATTATGCCATCTATAGTGACAAATGTTTTGCACTTGTAAGACAAGTGAGTGATATGTCCAGGATAATCAATGATTTGAAAATGATCATTGAAGAGAAGGATCTGTAAATTGCAAAACTGATGAACAAGTTAGAAATTCTAAGTGGATGAGAGTCTAGCCACAAAGGCGGCAACAACTTGGTCATTAAAGGGCAAAATGTTGGAGTGAATCCCTACAAATCTACTTCTTTTTAAGATGAAGAGCAATCTATGTCAGTAGCTTCTATTCCTTCAGTCAAGCAACTTCAAACCATGATAGCCAATTCTATGAGAGCTCAACTTGGTAGTCCATCACAATCACCAATGCCTTACTCAAAGCCTTACACAAAGAGGATTGCTAGTCTGAAGATGACATTCAATTATCGACCTCTGAAGTTCCAATTGTTTGATGGTAAAGGCAACCTAAAGTATCATATCGCACACTTCATAAAGACATGTAATAATGGTGGCACTGAGATGACCTTCTTGTGAAATAGTTTGCGAGATCCTTGAAGGGTAATTCTTTTGACTAGTATACAGACCTAGAGCTTGAGTTAATTGATAATTGGGAGTAGATGGAGCGTGAGTTCTTGAACCGTTTCTATAGCACACGCCAAACTGTTAGCATGTCAGAACTCACTAATACAAGGTAGTGAAAGAATGAAGTAGTTATCGACCACATTGATCGTTGGCACATTCTGTAACTTAACTACAAAGATAGGTTGTCTGAAGCTTCTAGCTTCTACCATTGGAATGTACATACAAGTATGCATTCTAGGCTATCATACATTTTTTAAGGGATCCAGCCTGAGACTTTCGATAAATTGGCAACTAAGGCACATGACTTGGAGCTAAGTATTGCTAATCATGGGATGAATGTCCTAATTGAAGAGCAGAAAAAGGAGAAGAAAGATGTAAACAAAATAGAAAATTTTGTGAAATATGGGAACAACAAAGTGTCTATGGCGATGAATGCGACCGTACTTAAAATCTACTCATATGACAAGGGCAAAGACAACAAGAGTACCGAGTCACAACCCCCGTTTAATAGAAAACAAGTGACTTTGAAGGAGATGGAAGAAAAGTAATATCCTTTTCCCGACTCTGATGTTCCTGTATCTTAGAAGGTTTATTGAAAAAGAAGTTGATTGAATCACCTAAACTAAAATGCCCTGAAGAGGTGGGAAAAGTTAACGATCCAAGGTGTTGCAAGCAACATCGAGTAGTCAACCATCCGGTAGAAAAATGTTTTGTCATTACTAAGACAAAATTATGAGATAGGCTACAGAAGGGAAGATCATCCTCGACATAGAAGATGTTTCTGGGTCAAACCTTGCAAGTGCCACTTTGTCATCCAAGAAACTTGATACCCCGTCAGAGAGCAATCCAACAATATCTAAGGTGACAATTCTATTACATTCGGGAGTCTAGAACTAGTTCAAGTTTGCATAATTACGGAGAAGCCAAGAGATAAATGTGGGAACAACCTTGATTTGAATGCTCAAGAAGAAGATTAATGGACTCTTGTTACCAAGCAGAGGATTAATGGACTCTTGTAACCAAGCAGAGGATTAATGGACTCTTGTAACCTAGCAGAGGAAAAGCCGACAAAGTTATACTCAAAACAAACACCACCTTTGTAGACAACTCCAAAAAAATTGGCCATCTTAGTGCCAACGTTATATGGTTCATATGAAGTCCCCTTTGAAGAAAAGTGATCGTGATGCTTAAGGATGGTGTATGCCAGTTATGCTTGAAGAATATCTCTTGGAGGAATACCAAGTAGAAAATGTCAATATGACTTCTTCGATCAGAATCAAAGACAATGATGTAACTAAAGAATTTGATGTTCTTGAAAAGCCAACAAAACATAGCAAACTCTTTTGTGATATTGGAGTTATTTTTCCCAGAATCAATCATTCATAATCTATTCAAGTTTCCGCAAGAGGCTAGACGCTTACTTGTAGATGTTTTCCAAGAATGTGATGGTAAGAATAGTACTTTTGAAAAGCCTATTTCAAAGAGCGGTGATTGGAAAGTATGTTGTGCAACTATTTCTTTCACCGACGAAGACCTTCTGCTATGACTAGTGTCATATAATCGTCATCTCTACATTTTGGGTTTCGTCAAGGAGTGAAAGGTAAATCAAACTCGTCGGCGGTGGCTAAACTATCAACATCAGCTAAAGTCAACTATGAAAGAGTTTGGTATTTCACTAAATGACTTGTCTATTTATCTGGAAGTCGCTTAACAATCCAAGGCTTCAATCTCAAGAAGGCCAACGAACAATTTGGATGATTCATCTAGATTTGATTATTGGTGAATTGAGGGTTAGTACGATCTTCTATGTGATAGATGTGAGGACATCCTACAATTTGCTGCTAGGGAGGCCTTGGGTGCAAGAGAATAGGGTGGTACCGTCGACCCTTCACCAATATTTTAAATACACAAGAAATAGAATTGAGGAAAAGGTCTATGCTGATACTAAACTATTCACTAAAGCATAGTCACATTTTGCTGATATGAAATTGTATGTCGACTCCAACAATGGACGAGAGGCCTTTGCTTCAAAGGAATGCTTGACTCAAGGTAGTAACACAAAAGAAAAGTCAAATGGAGTATATGCTACTTTAGAAGGATGTTTGGAAAAAGATACAAATATTGAAATTGCCTCAACTTCTCAAAAAGAAAAAGAGAAACTCAAAGTTACAACTCCTCATGGCTTTTGATACACATCTCGATTGAAATGAAAGGAAGGGCAATCTCTCTTTTTTCACAAATTCGAAAAGTTTCTTCAAGAAATTGGAGGGAATTTTGTGAGTCCCCTCACAAAAATATCAACAGTTATGACTGGTTCACTTCCTAGTGAAGGAGTTCAAAGAGAGTTTGATGTTAAAACTTATAAATTGCTTGGGAAGTCTAGATGTGATTTTTTAAACCTAATGAAGTTAAGTGAACTGATGCCAGAGGTGATTGGTGAAAGGATTCAAGGACTTAATGAAACACATAAAAAGTTGAGAGAATAAGGATACCATGTTGATGCTCCTAGGTCGGGATTGAGATTCATGCCGAATGAGTGTGTGAGAATATTTATCAAGAAAATAAGAGATGGAGCCAATACCCAACACATTGTTATACAAGAAGAGAATAATGATGCTAGCATGCCAAAGAAGTCACAAGCTTGAGTGTCTGCTTTTGATCACATAGCACATTCTTCGATATTTGAAAGATTGGGGCCTCATTTGCAACTTCAACTTGGTGGCAATATTGAGTCTCGCAAATTAGTTATTTTGACAAATTAGATTCTATATTTGATCGACTGGGGGCAAGGATAATCATCTTGTTAGGAAAAAGATGTCATGACTCCGATGGTGAAAGCTTTCTAAAGGATGCAGATGATAAGAAAATCCGAAGTGTTGTGCCATCATACATGAAGCACCAACAAACACGGAAAATTCTCACTAAAGGTTCTTTGATACTCAAGTGCCACACAATTGTTCACACTGGCCTTGCCAATGAAGATGATAAAGAAGAAGTGATAACTCTACATTATATCTCAGTAGAGGAAGATTCAATTATCGATCAAAAGGATGAAATTGAAAATGCACCTCTGCAATTGAAGGATGGGAGGTAAGCAACAATTGATGATCTCAAAGAGTTGAACTTGGGAACTTTGGATGATCCGCGTCCAATGTTTATTAGTGTACTTTTGAATACCAACAAAGAGAAAGAATATATTGACCTGCCTTTGAAGTATAAAGATGTTTTTGCTAAGCATGGTTTAGACCCATATCATAAGGTTGCAATTCACTGCTTTAGAATTAAGCATGGTGCTCATCCAGTAAAATAGGCATAGAGGATGGTTCAACTTGACCTCGTTACTCCTATTGAAGACAAAGTAAATAAGCTCATTGAATCTAGATTCATTCGAGAATTTAAATATCCAACATGGATCTCAGGTATTGTGCCTATTAAGGAGAAGAATGGTCAAATTCATATTTTCGTTGATTTTTGAGACTTGAATAAGGGATGCCGAAAAGATAACTTCCATTTCTCTATCATTGAGATTATGGTTGACGCCACCATAGGGTACAAGATCTTGTTTTACATGGACGGATCGTCTATATAAATGAAATTGAATGTCGGCAAAAGATGAGGAATGCACTGCTTTTTGCACTCCTAAAGGGATATGCTGTTACAAGGTAATGCCCTTTTGTTTAAAAAATGCAAGCGCAATATACCAAAAGCCACGCAGAATATCTTTGATGACATGTTACATAAAAGAGTCAAATAATATTTAGATGATTGAAACTGGTTGTCAAATCTAAGAGAAGAATAAATCATGTAGAAAATCTTTGAATTGTGGTCGAGTAGTTGAGAAGGCATAATTTAAAGATGAATTCTCTCAAATATGTATTCGGTGTCTCTTTTGGAAAGTTTCTTGAATTTATTGCTAGAGATAGATCCAGTCTAGATCAATACTATACAAAAGATGCCTGTGCCAAAAGATTTACAAGGGTTGAGAAGTCTTTAGGGTAATTTAGCATTCATTCAAAAATTTATCTTTAACCTCGCTAGTCGTTGTCAACCATTCAATCATTTGTTAAGGAAAGATGTTGAGATTAAATGGGATAAGTCTTATCAAATGTCTTTGAGAGAATCAAGAAGTACCTTTTGAATCCACTAGTACTTGGAGCTCCAAATCTAGAAAAGTCTTTATTCTTGTACATTTGGGCACATGAAAAGTCTTTAGGTGAACTCTTGGCACAAGAGAATGAAGAGGGAAAGAAAAGAGCATTGTATTACCTAAGTCCGTTCATTATTCGAGAATGAGATCAAGTGCTCCTCTATCGATAAGATGTGCCTAGCCTTATTTTATGAAATTAAGAAGTTGAAGCATTATTTCGAGACGTATATAGTTCATTTGATCTTATGAGGAATTCGGTGAAGTTTGTTATATCAAGGCCTCTACTGTCCAGACGTCTTGCGCAGTGGTCTGTGATATTCAATCAATACGAAACCATTTATGTGCCTCAAAAAGCTGTTTAAGGACAACCACTAGCTGAATTTCTCGCTAACCACCTGATTCTTATTGAATGAGAACTGTCTAATAATTTTCCTATTAAAGATGTCTTTCTCATGAAATCCTACCACCTTGGATGATGTTCTTTGATGGCGCAACTAGGTCAACTGGAGCAAGGACATGAATTGTGTTTATCTCACCTGAAAGATTCATTCTTCCATTTTTTATAGTTCCATCAGTTATGCTCTAATAATGTTGATGAATATCAAACATTGATTATTGGGCATCAAATGTGGTGCTAGAAATGAACATTCTAGAGATTGAAGTGTATAGAGACTCTAAGTTGATGGTGAGTCAAGCACTAAAGCAGTATGATGTGAAGAAAGATGATTTGCATCCTTATTTTCATTATGCTACCCAATTGATGAGACAATTTTACAGTATTTCTTTGGTGCATGTTTCCAAGAAAGAAAATTGCATGACAGATGCTCTTGCATCTCTAGAACCAACCCTAGCCTTGTCCAACAATGAAAAAGTCAATATTTTGTTTGTTGCAAATAGATTCTTCCATCTTTTTCGGAGTACTTTAGAGGAAATAAGCATAATCTCGGTCTCTGAAATTGATGGAAATGACTGGAGACAACCGTTAATCAACTATTTGAAGCATGGAAAGTTACTTGAAGATTTATAACATTGAACTGAAATTTGGCGTTGAGCCACCAGATTCATGCTTTACAAAGATACGTTGTATCGTTGATCTTATCGAAGGAACTTCCAATGTTGTTTGCAGGGAGCATAAGACTACCAAAGCCATGAAGGAAAAAAAACTCATGTGTTTGTGGAGCGCATCAATCTGGGCCAAAGCTTCACATCCAAATTAAGAGAATTGGCTGCTACTGGCCAACTATAGTGAAAAACTGTCTAAATTATGCAAAAAGATGTGAGGCCTATCAACTTCATGCTATTTCGATTTATAAACCGCCATTGCCGTTACATCCGACTGAAGCTTTGTGGCCTTTTGATACGTGGGATCTAAATGCATTGGTCCATTACCCAAATCTTTGCAAGGTCATCTCTACATCTTGGCAGCAACTGATTATTTCTTTAAGTGGGCAAAAGCTATTCCAAAAAAGAAGTAAAGAAGGAAATGTTGTCTCCTTCATGAAGACCTCTATCATCTTTAGGTATGGTGTCCCTTGATACATCATCGCAGACAATGGAAAGCCGTTCTACAATAGTTAGATGAATCAATTGTGTGCACATTTCAAGTTCAAGCAACATAGCTCTTTGATGTTTGGCTTGGAAATGGTTTGGCGGAAGCTTTCAATAAGACCTTGTGGAATTTACTGAAGAAAGTGGTGTCTAAGTCCAAGAAAGATAGGAATGAAAGAATTGGTGAAATGCTTTGGGCTTACAGGACAACTTTTAGGACACCTACACAAGTCATGCCGTATGCACTCGTCTATGGGATTGAAGCAGTTTTGCAATTGGAATGTCAAGTACTATCCTTGAGAATCTCAATTCAAGAAGGCCTCATGACTGAAGGCAATGCTCGTCTTCATTTGGAAGAATTAGAAGCTCTTGATGAGAAAAGGTTGCCAGCTCTATAGCAACTTGAGTGTTATCAAGCTCATATGTCCAAGGTGTTCAACACGAAAGTTCAACCATGGACTTTTTAAGTTGGAGATTTGGTTCTTGTAATAAGAAGCCCAATTGTCACCAATCATCGTATGGGAAACAAATTCACCTCAAAGTGGTATAGGCCTCATGTGGTCCGAAAAGTTCACCTTATGATATAAATTGGTTCCTTGAGATAAGGATGGCGACAAGATCGGTCTGATCAACTGGAAGTACTTGAAGAGATTTTATGCTTGAAGGTTGATTCAAAAGTACTCCTGACTCGCATAAGTATAAACTATGAATGGCATTCAAAAAAAAAAAAAAAGGTATGCTAGGTTGAAAAAACTCGCAAGAGGTGGCCTAGGTAAAAATAAGGACAAAAAAGAGAAAAAAAATAGTCTGCTAGGTTGAAAACCTCGCAAGAGGCGGCCTAGGCAAAATAAAGGACAAAAAAAGCTCCTAGATTGCATGAAATTAAACTATGGATGCAACTAAAATCCTTTGAACTATGTGATGACTTGATTTCCTCTTTTGGAATACATAGGTAGCTTGAAATTACTTTCAAATTTAGTCATATGAACATCAAAGTTCCATTTCGGCTTAGACAAGTTAGTGCATGAATTGTCAATAAATTTGTTGTCATAGCCTTGTAAAAAAAATGATAGGAACATGCAAGCAAAACACATGTGAACTTGAATTGATAGAAAAGGACATTTTTATTACATGTGAATGTTCTTTATTATAGTAGGGATGCTAAATTTGAAGCATGGCAAGACTAGTCCTTTTCTACTCATCCAAAACGAAATTGTTGCATCGAAAGAAAAAAAATCAGCTATTCAAAAGTTGAAAGCTTACAAGTTCATTGTGATCCTCCTCAAGCAGACACTCTATTTTACTTAGAACCTTCACATCTTCTACAAATAAGTGTGGGGTATTCTCAATTTTTGGAATCTCTTCTCGCAATTTGGTAACTTTAACTTGAGTCTTTTTAAGGCTTTCTTGGCTTTGATTAAGAACCAAGTTTTTTTCCTCCCTCTTAGTGCATAGTTGTTTAAGTTGCAACATCAACTCCACTTCCTTGTTCCTAAGTTGTGCTATTTGTGCTTCTAAGTCTTCTACACTCTTTATCTACTCTTGTACTTGCATCTCAATGGTGAAAACATTTTGTTGGGCATGTGAGAGAAGTCCTTTATATGATTCTTCAGTCAGCTCTTTCCATCAAGTGATACCTTGAAAGAGTTACATCTTTCTATATTCTCAAAGAATATCTTTAATAGACCTCACAAAGCCGAGATATTCATTTTTCTTCCCACTCTTCAAGAACCTTGTTGCATGTTTGTTTACAAAGGACGTGGGTTCTAAGGAAGTCTTTGAAATTCATTAATTAAGATTCCTTCACAACATGGATACATACTCTCGCGGATAGTTTGAGATAACTTCTTCCGAATGAAACTCGGAGGCAGTTGGAAGCAACGATCAAGTTGGAGGTTTGGAGATCTTGAGTGGCTGCTCTTCTAGTGAAGTAGTTTGAATTGTTGAAGTTCTCCATGTTACGATTATTTTTTCCATTTTAGTCCTAGCTTGACTGTTTGTGGCATCTTTCTCTCTATCCTCAAAATTCTTAGTAAGGTCTACATCATAAGAACTATGAATGACATTGCTCAAAATATCAAGCTTACTAGACCCGATCACTGAAACCTCTATTTCTTTAGACTAAAGTGTCGTCTACAAGGTCTATTGGTTTCTAATTATCATCAAACTGAAAACAGAATAATAAAGGGATAAAGTGTGGGGTCAACATCAACATGAAAAAAAGGAAAGAGGAACATGAAAGCAAAGGGCATTAAATGGAGTAACAACATATTGAGCAAGTTCCTCTAATAGTATTGTTGAGCTTGGTGCACCTCGAATGACTGCTTTTAAGTTGATAATAGTTATATCCAAGTCTAGTGTGTTGTTTCCTTTCTTTCCCTTCTTTGATTGATTCCAAGGGCAATCATGACCACATGTGCATTCACTTGGCTCTTCCTCATCACAAATGTTATTCTATAATGAATCTCCAATCATTGCATTAAGAGTCTTGGGTGAAAGGGTGACTAGTAACATCTTTCCTCCGTTTGCTAACACATTTACGACTACCTTCGATGATTGTTCCTCATTTAGCACATTCACCTTTTTTCTGTCAAGTTGCTCTTTGGATTTTGAGTGGGAATGTCTTCTCAGATTTTGTTATTGAAAGCTCCATAGATCATCTTCCTTGTGTCTTTATGGATCTTGATTGAAGTATCAAAAATAGCCCCCTTTCTTCTCTCATGATGCATAGATGATGGGTTGCTCACTTTGTCGTTTAATGCTTTACTTCCATTTTTACCCTTTTCCTTGTCCATTTGGAGTGAAGTGTTTTCAAAGGTGATTAACTTGAACTAGGATGCTTTTGAGAGTTATTCCTTTTGGTCGACTTATGCTCTTGCTAAGAATGGATAGCTACATTATCCTTAGGTCTCAGATGTGCACATAACTTGATGCTTTTTCTCTTCTTCAAGTTAATCTTGATTGTGTGTTTAGAAGTATTATTTGATCTACTTGAACATCAAATATTATATTCTTTTGTAACAAAAAAGTTTCTTCTTTGAGTCGATAGAGTTATCTTAGACTGCGTTGCCACACAAGCAGAAGATTCTCACAATTGTACTATGCTTACCAATGAATAAGGAAGGAGATTATCACCTATCTCCTTCCCTTTCAAGTCGTAAGGAACATCTTGAAAAAAACTAAACTAGCAGCTGAACCTATAAGGATTATATGGTTCAACAATATGAAGATTATTCAAGCAAAGAGTCAAGTAACATGAATGAGTGCTAATAAAGTGGTCTGCCATAAAGGTGATTAATCTCCATTGTCAACCAAGACATGGTCCTTCTTTTAGCCAGACATAAGTTAGGAAGAATTGATGAGTTCATCTTTGGGAGGAGGCTTCTCACTTCGTTAGTAATGAAGAATTTGGTCATATTTTCACCACCAAATTTAGTCACTAGGGTTCCATAATTAAGCTTTCCATGAATGTGGTAGGCATCAAAATAATGGGCTATCCATCCATACAAATATATTGAAAAAATAACAGTGGATTTCCACAACTTTGAAGAATGGACAGTTTTATTTAAGCCATTGTAGATGCCTGACAAAACCGGTACAACAAGGGAAAATATTGTTCCGCATGGCATCAAGCTCGCCAATTTAAATATTTCGTTACTAGGACGGATGTGGTCAATTTTGTGACAGGGCGAAGGAATTTGCAAATCCAACAAGACAAAAGTGCAACAAGGTATATCTCATCTCTTGAAGTCTCATCAACTCCCAAGTCAAGGAATAGTTCGGCCTTTTCTTTAATCTTGATTGCACAGTCGTTGTCAATGACTTCACTTGGATTGTGAGTAGTTTGCAGCTTTGATGAAATTCTTCACCAATTGATTCTAAGCAGGGGTGATTAATATCTACTTGAGCCTTTAAACCAAAATTGAATCCAGTCAGCAATCCGAACATCTTTTGTTTTTCTTTTGAGTTTGTGAAAAGCAGAGAATAAGTGAACGCAACTTGCCGGCAATTGGGGTTTTCCATCAGTCTGGTACCACAATGTTCATCAGCTGAGAGAACGACTTCATTAAAAAGAGTGCCATAGATTAGAAGGCCACCAACCTTGTGCAAGTCCCAAAGTAAGATGGATAATTCGTCAATGGATGAGTGGAGGGTATTTATTGTGTGACACCAAAATTTAAGGAAGGAAGGCGTGCAAGACATTGTCGTAATAGTCATATGCGAACAAGGATGCTTGAATGGCGTAGTAGATCTTGGCCTCTAGGAGCACCTTCCTGTGCATTGAGAGAACATCTTCGACCCACTCTCAGTAGCATGTTGTGTAAGAAATTTTGCCAAAATTAGAAGACGTCTTGTCCGAATTGGTGCCAGCAAAGGGAAACAAAAACTTGTTGGTACTTTTTTTTCCACCATGGTCATGAGACCGCAACACGTGTACTTCTTTGCTTATAAGAGATAAAGAAGGGCCAATCACCACCTTATAGATTTGGCCAACCACTCCGGAAGATGAGACTATAGTTACCAAATTCTTTGTGTAATATTTCATAATACATATCGATCTGTACATACTGGTACCTGTACCACGTACCAATACACCATATATATATTTTTTTCAAAAAAGTGATGTATTGTATTCCGGTACCCGTACTATGTACTCGAAAGTACCACGTATTCAATTATTTGACGATTACTATAGATGAGACACTGTAGCTAGAGGATCAATCTTTATTGCAAAATCACCTACCATAGGTGTTAGTACATGTAGGGACAAGTCATGAGCGCATGAGTCATCAAGAAGTTGGAAGTACCATTCGAGAGATTCACTATCCTTGATTTGCATGTCGTTGAAAATTTCTGCAGGGAATTAGAACAGTAAAATAAAATGTTTTAAAGTAAAACGAGATTACAGTTAATTGTCGCTTGATGGTTGAATAATGAAAGTGATATGCTTCAACAAGATACCGCGTCGGGGGTGACTTGGAAGAATGTGCAGAAAGTCCAATAGCAATTGCAAAATCCAGTAGTATGGAGCATCAATTCTTTCGAAAGCAATCTGCATACAATTCCTGTGGAATGCTAAGTCCTTTCCTTCTGCCAAATTGTTGTTCAAATAATGCAATAGAGAACACAAAGAAGGATTACAGATTTTCAATTTTTTTTTTTATTTTTTTTTTTAAAAAAAAAGTCAGAGGCGTGAAAGGCCATTTAGATAAAGAGTGTTACATTGCGGTGTCCTCTGCGGAAGATTGGAGTTTAGTGTCAACTCCAAAATTGAAATTCCAGATTCTTTGTGGCAATTCTTTGAGTAATTGCAATGCAGAAGTATAGCAAGAAGATTTTAGGACATTGAGACAAAAACCGAAATTTCACCAGCATCAACCACGGTTAAGTAATTTCATTGTTATTGGTTGAAATAATGTACGCAGCTCATTAGAAAAAGACAGTTTTGGAGCAAGCAAATTAGAGGATTTATGTAATTACCTGTAGCTTGGTTGATTAAACGGAGTCTTTAAAATTGAAATCGAGACGCTTCTGCTCGCTGGAATGCTTTCCTCAAAGTTGTGAAGTGAAGAAATCGAATGTCGGCCTTCTCTTTAATAGGTTGCTTGTCGGTGGTTGACTCTTTCAAGTTTCAAGTATTCTTTTATGGAAGTTGTGTAGCTTTGATATTTTGGTAGGCTTGTTGGACTCTATTTGAATGAAAGGACCCGTAATTGGCAAATTGAAATGGCAACAGTTGCAGATTTCTAGAAGTGTTTTCAAGCCCAAGGATTCTCCAAAAAATAAATAAAGAAATAAGGAAAGCGTAGGCAGATGTCTTGGTTGGTTCCCAGCGACGTGGAGGTTAATGTAATTGGAATTTGAGAGCCTTTAAGAGTTTCGTAATTTGGAAATATAGTATTTGAAGTTCTACAAACTGCAGTTTTTAGTTAATGCCCTAGTTTGGTTTGGAAAGGTTTTTTTCACCAAAGATTTCAAAAAAATGCCTACAGAGCCGGTTGCAGTTGAGCTCATGAGATGAGAGCTTTATTCTATCTCGTCTTGGCAGATCCTTGCTGTTAAGGAAGGCCAGGATCGAGTGTGGGCAGCAAACTGTAGACCACAAGGTCAATTGGGCCCTTGATGATTTAACCCAAAAAAATAAAATCATGAACTGCAAGCCTCGTTTTTTATTATTTGCAAGCAAATTCTATACCGGGTCTTGCGAAGTAAAGGTATTTGTAGACATCAAAATTTTGAATTATTATTAGTTAAGATAATAATTAAATAATTGCCTTGATTAACTAATTTAAATGAAAAGTTCAAGTGTAAGAGTAATAATTCGTAGGATGCAATAAGTGAACTTCCTTAAACTTGGGTTAGTCAAATAAGTTAAATTAAATTGACTAGAGTACATTAAAGTATTTTAGGCTAATGTGATTGAGTTGGCCTAATGTTTTGTCTTTAATTATGGGTGACTTAAGTTCTAACTAACCTATTAGGATAAGAAACCTTACTTTTTACCTACAAATGTGGATGCTTTCCCTTTATACAAAACACACCATATAAGAGATCTACGGCATATGTCAAGTCTCCCAAGTCAAGCCCTCAAAAGTCCTACAAGATCTTCGTTTCAAGTTATCAAGTGCTGGTTAATCTTCATAGATCAAGAGAGTCTTTCCTCGAGATTTACTCAAGTTTTTTACTACAATTTTTTGACGGATCTTCTTCGTTGATCACCAAATCACCGCAAGAAGATCCATCAGCCTTAGATCTATAATTTAGAGGAGCAAAAATTAAGAAAGTAATTTTTTTGTAAAAGAAAATACAAAATCAGAGTTACGTACCTTTAAATTAATTAAAGGGATAATTTCACTTACCTCCCTTGAGATTTACCTTAATTTCACCTAGCACCACTCAACTTTGAATAATATCAGTTACCTCCCTTAACTTTAATATGTTATTAACTCTGTCAGCCCATGGCAAAAAGTAACATTAAAAAAATCTTGTTAGAAGAGAGAAGGTATTTTCATTCCAAAATTACCCTTTGAGTTATTGGAGTGTCTAAAAAAATAAAATCAAACTCAGGGGGTGTATCTGCAATTGTTTGCATGTCAGGGGCAAAAGTCCTATTCTAATTAGCTGTTGTGATATAAGCTCTTATAAAATCCAAACTTCTCCACCAAATGTATGAGTCCAAATTTCTGAAGAATAGAAGCAACAACATCAAGCAATGCAATTCAAAGTCACTGTGAAGTGAATTATAGCATTTTAGCAGCAAAAATATGTCATCAACAAGTTTTACTAGGGACTCTTTCAAATCACCAACAAATTTCATTATTAAAAATAGATATTGTAGCTGCAACGGGAAAATTACAATAAGAATATTAGAGAGCCAAAACAATCCAGACAAGTTGTCCTTTTGCTGTGCTAAGTGTAATTTTTTTCAATGGTGCGAAGGGAACAAAGCTGATGAGATTTGCAGTCAAAGGAAACAAATTCACTCAACGAGTGAAAGAACAGATACGATGACAAAGTCAAAGTTGCTAGAACAAACTCACATGCTTATCATCAGCATGTTGGTCATCATAAATTTGGTTTTATTAGCTCTATATGTTTTCATTAACATCTTTAAATCAATATGACCAGCACTAGCATAGGTGTTGAACTATTCCAATATTATTTAGGCTTGTTGGTCAAAAATGATTTCCACCAGAAGTATGTTAATGCAAATAATATGTAAGCAATGTAATGATATTTTGTTAAAAGTAATCCACCTTTAATGAAGTAATCTACTATAATATTATTTCAAATGTTGAACATGCAAAAGCTCAACATACCAGAAATTGAAAAGGCAGCAACGTGAGAACTTCACAATAATTATGTAAGTAATAATTTCATTGACATCATAACTTAAACATACTGCTAAATAGTTTTAAAATAGCAATCCCAGGATGAGCAAAACAACATCTAGAATACATTTCAGATAGTGAAGATTATAAGTAGCTATACACTTGCAATCCAAAACTGTTCAAAACACCATCTATGACCATATTTAGAAGATGGTGAGGATTGCAAGCTAAAAAACAACTATATTATGGAAGTCCTAATAACCTGAGCAAAAGGATATCTATGTAGGCAACATTTGTATAACCATAGTATCAGGCACCACTCAACAAGTGTTTTTCACATTAGAATACTATATACTAATTTATAGGCTAATATGCGTTAATAATACTTTCTGCACTCTAATTTTAAACCCACATGCTGAAGCTAGAGGTAAGATTGTGAGTCTCAACACTTGCAGCGGCTATACTACTCATTTTAAAAGCATTGTGAAATTATTCCGAATTGTTGAGATTTGCTTCGGTCTAGTCATTCTCTCATGGACCTCAACTCGCTTGCCGTTCGTGGTCAAAATCTCCGGCGAATACATCCGGCAGCTCCTGACGATCATCATTAGTCCTCTTTTTATTTTCCTTCTAAGTAACTTCATCGTACTGACTCTCCTCTTTAAATTCGGCCACATCCTCTCTGGTGGCCAATCTCCGACAATGATTAACTCCGATACCGGAACGGAAACTGATTTATACGAAGAATTCGTCAAAACTAGCGATAATTGCATCAACTTTACGAATCTGACTTTCTCTCATGATGAGATTGAATACAAAGACAAACAGACTATATCTGAATTCGGCAAAGCAGTCAACATTGGAAATTCCGATGTGTCAAAAATTGGACAGAGACAATCGCTAAAAAGTCTTCGGAAATGAAGGCGTATTCCAGAAGCAAATCCGAGAGTTTTGATTCGAAGTCGAAGAGAGTGTTTTTGGAAGGGGAAGAGAATAGTCTAGGAAAGCTCAGGTGATCTGAGACAGAGAAGTGCCAGAAAGTTGCGAATCCCAGCGAGATTCCCGGTGAAACTGTTTATATATTTGATAAACTGAGCACTGAGAAGTTTCAACGAAAAATTGAGGCCTTTGTTGCTATCCAATTAGAAGTTGCTTCTGTATTCTTTTTGCTCATGATGCATGTATGCTCAACATGATATGATTTGATCATGAATGTTGCGGTATAACCAACTGGAGATGCATGAATCCTCCATTGGCATTCCTAAATACCACACTTAGCAGTGCATCTTGTTGTTTCATTCTTGTGTCTAACCAAGGGAAAACCTTTATGGATGACATAGTCCTTTAGTGCTGCTCTAAAAGCATCCACATTTGTGAATTGCATTCCCTATAAGAGACTTTCAAACCTTTTGTCATCTCTTGGATTGTACGTCCACATTTTAGATCTCATGGCTGCTTTCATGGGATCAGATGCCTCGTCAGTTTCAAAGTCAGAGACAATGTCACCATCCACATTCTCCTCAAAGTCAGAGAAGTCAATACCACTCTTGTCAGTATCTGAAGCTGATAACGTTTCACCACTAACTCCATCATCTTCATCATTGTTAAGAGCTAGAATCCATGATTCATCATAGCTAGAAAAATATGTCCACCATAATCATTTCAACATGATCTTGTTCTCTTCCTACATTTTTATCAATTCCTAGGTTCTCTTGGCCATATCCATTATCATTGTTATTCATCATTTGACCAACTTTACCAGGAATGATGTCCACATGAAACACAAATAGGTTTACCACAAGTTCATGTTGATGAACTTGAAACATTTCTAAGACTGACTTGTCATCAACCACATTCAAATAACCAGAGGTTCTAGGAATACTACACCTTATGTGTAGATAGTAGGTTAAGATTTCCAAGCAATTGATTCAGTGTCTCATCAGCAACATCATTTAACAAGTCAATGTAGCAGTACTTATTCGGGTCTACATTAGAAATCCCAAAATTTCTTCCCTATGTAGTGCACCACAATGTCATGTATATAAGCTCCCACCATCCTATGAATTAGGTGTTTCAATCATGCACTTCTCAGTAAAAATAACATGAAAACTTAATCTATCACAAAAGACATAGAACTATGAAAAACAGGTCTACGATCCAAGTTGCTAACAAGGCATTTTAGACTACAACTTATTAGTTTATGAACGAAAGATTAGCTATTTTATAAGTCCATCAATTGATAAATCTAGTCTATCTTTAAATACAGTTTAACAAACAAATGACTAAGTGTGTGATAGACATGAAATAAGCTAAAACCATGTCTGATCAAGCAACTATTTTACATTTTATGGCCTTCAAAAATAGATCTTTTTCCTAGATTTAGTGACTATTGCTAGAATAAAACCATGTTCATAGCAAATAAATATGACTTACTAATAGCTCTTTCTCTAGTTCAAACACTAAACAAACTACACTAAACACTTGCATATGGCCTATCAACAATCTACATAAACAGATTAATTTTATCTTAAAAGTTATTTTTTTGACATTTTAACAAACACCTTTGCAACAATATTATCATTTTAGCAACAACTTGTACTAACAGCGAGTAAAGTTATGCATTATTACCACCGATGATGTTCAAAACTCTAGTTATTCACCAACGTTTCTTGATCCCCCTTTGAACCAACCTTTTAGAGCATTTTTTCTCTAGAAAATTTTCTCTCTCCTTGGCTGTATAAAACAGAGAAAAGGCTACATACTGATGATCCATAAACCTTATTTTGACTATGACAACTGCATTTTACTTCTTAAACCAAGCTGTGTAGGTCTGCCATTTTGTTTGCTAGAAACAGACATTTTAGACGTAGTACACCGTCCGAACAGTACTACATGTCTCGGACTGTACAGAATCGTCCGACCCAGACTACCACAGATGCAATTCACCGTCTGAACTGTCATACAGAGAGCAATTTTTCTATGCATCTACAACAGACGCACAGAGGCGTCCGAAGGAATGTCTCTCGGATGTATTTCTCCGTCCGAAAGAGTGAGGCAGAATCAAGAATCACTGCAATGGACGCATCCAACCGTCTGAAAGAAGTTTACATCGGACGAAACTAACTGTCCGAAAAGAAAAATTCTCTGATCGACACTAAACCTCTCGGACATGATATCCTATCCAAAGCGTGAACCTTTCAAATACACCTGGTCCCGAACGATGGAACGGACGCAAGCTCGACAGTCCGAACAACATCCACTACTCAATTATATTTGGGATTGGACGTAGGGTCGGACGCACAACAATAACTTCGGACGTCTGAAATCTATAACGACTAGATTTTGAGCATTTATTATTGAGCCGTTGGAAAGTAGTTGCAACCCAATTTATTGCACCTATAAATACCAACTCTGATAATAATGAAAAACATGTCTTACACATTGAATACAAGCAAGAAGAAAAGCAATTTGAGTGCAAATTAGCTATTGAGCAAAATTGTATTAGTGTGTACTTTAGAAGTGTTATTCAAAAATATAGAGTGGAGTGATAATCTTGTACAAAAGTGAGGTTGAGAGTAAAATCCTTGGCTCAACTAAAAAGAATTAGTGTGAGCAAGGATTGTCCTACTTTGTGTACATTTGAGATTATTGGCTCACCATATGTGAGGAGCATTCTAGTGGATCAACACTTCAAATTTGGTAGCTTGGAAGTGTTATTTTTTTAATTTTATTTTCCTTTTCTATACTTCATAAGCTTAATTGTTTTTATCCCTATCAATCTACTTGTTCGTGCAAAATATTTTATAAGTGCATATTTTGCAAAGTATTTTTTTTAAGAAAGCTAATTCACCCCACCCCCTCTCTTAGGTTGCTTTGGGGCCAATAATTGGTATCAGAGCATTGGTCTCATTCATTTGCTTAAAAATTTTCTTTTGAGCAAAAATCTATTATGGAAACCAATAATACTCTATTTTTTGAAGGTTAATCTATCACAAGGTCCCCCATGTTTAATGGGGTAAACTTTATTAGTTGGAAAGATAGAATGAAAATATTTTTGCAATCCATTGATATTGACTTGTGGTATGTTGTAAATGAAGGTCCTTTGAAACTACCATCATTGATGATCATACAAATAGAATAAGAGAAAAGACAAGGGATGAGCTCACTCTACAAGACAAGGCAAACTTGACCTTAAATGCGAAAGCTATGAATGTGCTATACAATGCCTTGGATGCTAACGAATCAACTCGTGTCAAAGGATGCATCTCCGCTAAAGAAATTTGAGACCAATTGAAGGAAATTTATGAAGGAGGCGAAGATGTTCGAAAGCAAAAGAAATCCTTACTTGTTGCCAAGTATGAGTCCTTCAAGATGGAACCACACGAAAATATTGACAAAATATATTGTAGGTTCAATGACGTCATTAAGGACATCTCAAAGCCTTGGGTAAGGAGTATTCTTTGGGCAAAAAGAATAGAAAAATCTTGAATGCCCTATCCAAAGAATGGGAGGCCAAAACAATAGCTATAGAGGAGGCTAAGAATTTAAATTCTATGCCTATTGAATCTCTAATTAACTCTCTTGCATCCTATGAATTGAAGCTAGAGGCTAATGTGGTGGATGATGAAAAAGCAAGACCAAAAATGAGCATTGCATTAAAGACTTCTCTAGAAGAAGATGAAAATGGCTCCATCAACCTAGAAGATGAAGATCTTGATGAAGGAGATCTTGCACTCATCACCAAAGGATTTCTCAAACACTACATCAATAAAAGGAAAATGAGAAGAGGTGGAGCTATCAACTCAAATAATTTCAAAGGAAAGACCAAGCTAGATATGAAAAAGCAAAATGAAAAGTGCTTTGAATGCGGTCAACCTGGATACTTTGCAAATGAGTGTCCTTCCAAGAAGAAAAATGAAGGAAGAAAGCCCCGCTTCAACAATTTCCAAATCACATGGGGTGATTGCAACTTCGAAGGAGAAATTGAAGAAGAAATGGAGTCGGCACAAATGGCCTTTATGGCCATTGGTGATGACGAGGTAACTTCTAATTATGATTCAAATGATGAAAATGATGACAACGATCTTGAATCTTTCATTTTAAAATTGCATGATAGCTTAAAGGAATCATATGCTAGAAATAAGGAATTAGCAAAAAAAATCAAATGCTTTATTGAATGCTAACTCTAAACTTGTGAATGACAATAATAGGTTATCACAAGAAATTAGTGATTTGAAGAAAAGAATTCACGTGAAAACAAGGATCAAGGAAGAACAAGTCTCCTTGAAAGATTGGATGACTTGAATATTCTCTTGCATAGAAAAAAGGAAAATATTGTTGATTTGAAAAAGAATAGAAATGTATTGATCGACAAGAACTTTGTCACCTTTAGAAGGAATGATTTATGCTTTGTAAAATCAAAATCATCTTTATATGAACAATAAAAATGTTATTTGCAATTATTGTCAACAACATGGACATGTGAAAAATAATTGCTATGTCAAGAGAAATGAAAAACTCGGTGTGAATACCGTATGGATTTATAGTCATTCTACTAACTCTTATGGACCCAAGAAAATGTGGGTACCAAAAGTTATCACTTAACTTCTTGTGTAGGAAATGAATATCACCAAGAATACCAAATGGTTCATAGATAGTGGGTGCTCAAGACATCTGACGAGTGATGCATTTCTCTTCACCAAACTCAAATCCAAAAGTAGTGGAAAGGTGACTTTTGGGGATAATATGAAAGCAAAATCAATTTGTTTTGGTGATATAGGTAAACATGGTGAGACCTTGATTAAGAATGTGCTTCTTGTTGATAATTTGAATTACAATCTATTAAGTGTGAGTCAACTATGTGATAAAAATCTATATGTGTTATTTACCAAACGTGAATGTCTAATTTTTGATAAAAAAAATTATGCTGCTTTATTTAAAGTGAATTAGGAACAATGATGTTTATGTGATTTATCTTGACAATATTGGTAGTACCTATGTAAAGTGTCTAACCTCTTCTATAGATGATCCTTGGCTTTGGCATAGAAGACTTTGTCATTTTAACATGGATTTAATTGAAAAAATTGCCACGAAGGAATTGGTAAGAGGCTTGCCAAAATTGAAGTTTTTGAAAAACAAAATTTGTGATGCATGCCAATTTGGTAAACAAGTTAAAGTGTCTTTCAAACCAAAGAATTATGTATCTACTTCTAAACCCTTAGAATTATTGCATTTGGACTTGTTTGGTCCAACTCAACATGCTAGTCTTGGTGGTAGTAAATATGCGTTTGCGATTGTTGATGACTATTCTAGGTATAATTGGGTTATTTCTTGTTCACAAAAATGAAGCTTTTGAAAATTTCGTAAAATTGTTTTCCAAAATTTAAAATTTGTTGAATTTGAAAATCATTCGTTTGAGAAGTGATAATTGAGCCAAATTTAAATAGTTAGTGGTTTTCCCGAATTTTGTAATCACAACTGTATTTTACATGAATTTTTAGTTGTTAGAGTGCCTCAACAAAATGGTGTTGTTGAAAGAAAAAATAAAACACTTCAAGAGGCTGCTAGAACTATGATTAGTGAATGTGATTTACCGAAATATTTTTGGGCCGAAGCCATTAACATAGCTTACTATGTTATTAATCGTGTTTTGTTAAGGCCTATTTTAAATAAAACACCCTATGAACTCTTGTTTTGTAAAAAACCGTTGTGAGCTATTTCAAAGTTTTTGGTTGTAAATGCTTTATTTTAAAAATCAAAGAAAATCTTAAAAAATTTGACAAAAAATTGGATGAAGGAGTTTTTCTAGGATATTCTAGTGACATGAAAGCATACCGAGTATACAACAGAAGAACACTTTTGATTGAAGACGTTGTGCATGTTACATTCGATGAAACTAATGATGTTATTTCAAAGAATGTATATGAAGATGAAGATGTAGGTATTCAAAAGGAGGAGCTTGAAAAGCTCACTATTCATGAAGAACATCAAGAGATCACGTCAAACAATGAAGACAACTCTCATCACTCAGATAAAGAAGGAGAAAAGAACGAAGACACTCCAAAAGATCTTCCAAAAGCATGGAGATTTGTCTCTAGTCATCCTCAAGATTTGATTATAGGTGATCCATCTAATAGGGTAAAAACTCGATCTCATAAACCTTTGAATAGTAATTGTGCATTGCTTTCTCATAGTGAACCTAAACCTGTGGATGATGCATTGAATGATGAATCTTGGGTCTTTGCTATGCAATATGAACTTAGCCAATTTGAGAAAAATAATGTATAGACCTTAGTTGAAAGACCATCAATTCATCTTGTAATCGGAACAAAATGAGCTTTTGGAAACAAATTAAATGATAAAGCTGAAATCATTAGGAACAAATCTAGACTTGTTGCAAAAGGTTATACTCAAGAAGAAGGAATTGATTTTGATGAAACCTTTGAACCCGTTGCTCGTTTGCATAGAATCTATTCGCATGTTTCTTGCATATGCATGCTTTAACAACCTCAAATTATTCCAAATCGACGTCAAAAGTGCATTTTTAAATGGTTTTATTGATCAAGAAGTTTTCGTTGAACAACCCCCTGGTTTTGAAAACAAAAATTTTCCAAATCGTGTTTTCAAACTTTCTAAAGCTTTGTGTGGTTTGAAACAAGCCCCCAGAGCTTGGTATGAAAAGCTAAGTGATTTTTTGATTGAAAATGAATTTAAAAGAGGTGTTGTTGACACCACTCTCTTTACCAAAACTAATTCCATTGGTTTGTTAATTGTTCAAATTTATGTTGATGATATCATTTTTGGAGTAACTAATGAAAGCTTGTGCAAGGAATTCTCGTGCTTGATGCAAAAATAATTTGAAAAGAGTAAGATGGGAGAATTACAATTTTTCCTTGGACTCCAAGTTCACCAAACAAAGGAAGGAACGTTCATTACACAATTCAAGTGCACAAAGGAGCTACTCAAGTCGATTTGGAATGGAAGATTGCAAACAGGTCGGCACACCAATTTGCACCTCAACCAAACTTGACAAAGATGAAGAAGGTAATAATGTTGATGAAAAACACCATAGAGGTATGATTGGAAGTCTACTTTACTTAACTGCTAGCAGACCGGATATTATATTTGCTGTTTGTTTGTGTACTAGATTTCAATCTTGTCCTAAAGAATCACACTTAATTGCTATAAAAAGAATTTTCAGATACTTAAAAGGTACAATGCATTTTGGTCTTTGGTATCCAAAGTCCTCCACTTTTGATCTAATTAGTTATTCTGATGCTGAATTTGCTGGTTGTAAAATTGATAGAAAAAGTACTAGTGGTAAGTGTCACTTCTTAGGTACCTGTCTAGTATCATGGTTTAGTAAGAAGCAAAATTCTATTTCACTTTCTACGACAGAAGCTGAATACATTACTGCTGGAA
Source organism: Cinchona pubescens (assembly GCA_025175665.1). Classification (NCBI taxonomy): domain Eukaryota; kingdom Viridiplantae; phylum Streptophyta; class Magnoliopsida; order Gentianales; family Rubiaceae; genus Cinchona; species Cinchona pubescens. The sequence goes on along the minus strand of JANKKI010000280.1, from coordinate 829,288 downwards.
ACACTTGTTGCTCAACTTCTGTGGATGAAACATATATTAAAAGACTTTGGTGTTATTTTTAGATTGTGTGCCTATAAGATGTGATAACACTAGTGCAATTAATCTCACAAAAAATCCTATCATACATTTTAGAACCAAACACATAGATGTCAAGACCATTTTATTAGAGATCTTGTATGCAAAAATGAAATTTTTGTTGAATTCGTGTGTACAAAAGATCAACTTGCTGATATTTTTACTAAACCTTTGGCTTTAGATTGCTGTGAATCTCTCAGAACTCGTTTGGGCATCATTAATTTCACTTTTGTATAAACTCTGAGTTCGGACACACATGATCGTCCGAACCATACATTCCATAAGACGCTCTTCAACGTCTGAAATCCTCTTCTCTGTCTCAAACGCTTATAATCGCCCGAATTCTCCCTCCTTTTTCATTAACTCTGGAATTTCTAACGGACACTTATCATCGTTCGAAACTTCCTCGAACGTACAGCGTAGATCTTCGGCCGTCCGTTCATCTGCAATCAGACGCATACAAATCATTCGGACGTATATAGTAAGTATATGTTTTCTTATTACATAATATAATTATTACATATATGCATACAAATCGTATTTAGATAGAAACTATCTTTACATTTCCAATCTCAATTTTTGACAATTTTATAACACTTTTTGGACATCCTAGTTATTTTTGCTAAAAATATGGGGCATATATGCAATAATTTAAAATTACAGTTTTGAAAAGGATAAAAATATCTAAAAGTTACCTGTATATTGATGGGTAGAGATTAAGAAATTGGACAAATTTTATGGATGGAGGAGTGAAGGGAAGTGGAAGAGATAGGGATGAGATAGTGAAAAGAAGTGGCTTTCCAGTTTCCTGTGGGTTTAACTTTAATTATAGGGACAGAGTTTGTACGTGGTAGACTATATTTTAAGACAATATGACTTGAGGGTCATGATTTATTTTCCATCTTGAATGCCTAATATTAAAGTAAGGGTATTATATTCCAAAAGTACTATAAAATCTCCCATAAATATATGTGCTCTAGTAATGTGAAACTATAATAAATTAAATTTCTCTATTATTTATGCATAGTGAAATTATATAAACATTGATGATACGGGGAATGGTCCATCAATAAAATGTGTTCATGTGGGCCTATTAAGGTCATTCACTACAAAAAAACTGCGGATTAGCAACGAAAATTAGGAACGAAAATTTTTCGATGCTAATTAGCAACGTAATTACCAACGAATTATGGCCACGAAATAATTCGTTTCTAAATTCGTTGCTAAATGGCAAACAACATTTGTCACCAACATTTCGTGGCTAAAATCGTGGCTATCTTAGCAACAAAAATTTTCGTTGTAAAATTTGTTGGAAAATTCGTAAGATTAATTCGTGGCTAAATTCGTTGGTAAAATTACCAAAGAATAGTTTCTTCATGGCTAAAAACATTACTTCGTGGCAAAAATTCGTGCCTAATTTCGTTGCTAATATTTGCAACGAATAAATTGTGGAAAAATACGTTGGTAAACTCGTGCATCATGTGTTGACGGTAGGTATAGCAAAACAGTATCGATTTATATTTTCGTTGGAAAATTCGTTGCTGATTTTAGCAACAAATATTTTCGTTGCAAAAAACGTTGGTATTTCAGCTATATAACAACTTCCTTCATTTTTTTTTTCCAATTGAAACTTACTCAGTACTTTTTTCTAAATTTTGTAGCTTCCAAAATTTTTGTTTTGTATGAAAGATAAACATCAAAACTTGAAACGAGTTGGTTGGTAGCCGTTGGTGGTGAAAAAATTTTGTGGAGATTATTTGATTTTGGTGAAGTAAGTTTAAATCTTTAATTTTTTTTTAATATTTTGATTTTAAATTTAATAATCTACGGACTACCTGATTTGCACGTAATTAAAGTTTTCCAAGTGTCTAATGTAATCTATATATATATTCGTTAATTGAGAAATATATATGTGTGTGTGTGTGTGTGTGTTATAATTTAATTTGTGATAATTGTTGTGTGAATTTATGCAGGACAAATTAAGAATGGAACAAAATAGGCAATGGATGTATAAGAAGAAGCAGGCCCAGGTCGAGGATTTACGGAAGAGTTTTGCACAGGTGTAGAAGAATTTTTGACATTTGCAAGTGAACAATTTCAGTACAAGGATGGAAGCAATATTAGGTGTTCATGTTCCAAATGCAAGAATTTTAAATTTCAAGCCTTGGATAAAGTTAGAGAGCACCTGTACAGTATGGATTCGTGTCAAACTATTACAACTGGACTTGTCACGGTGAAATTTTTCAGGAATATGCCAATTCCAGTAATGTGCAAGCTCCTGTAACTCAGCCATTTGATGATTATAACCAATTTAATCCCTATCAAAGGATGGTCTTTGATGCCGTAGGACAGAATACCGGTCCAAACTGGGGTCAGAGTAGTACTAGTTATGAGCACTCTTTTGAGCAAGGAGGTACAAGCCAAACAGTGTTCCAACAAGATCCGCTAACAAGGATGGGAAATGAAGAAGGGTTTTGTGAGCGATTTTGGGATGCAATGAAGGCTGCAGATCAGCCTTTGTGGGAAAAATGGCTGCCAGAATCATTCTCAATTATCAGCGACTTCAAGGATCCTAAATATTAAGGCCGAGAATAATATGTTTGAAAATTGTTTCAATTAAATGTTGCAATTGATGCGCGAGACGATGCCGGATGACAATATAATGCCTAACGACTTCAATGAGGTAAAGAATTTGGTTAAAACTTTAGATCTTCCAGTTAGGAGAATAGATGTATACCCAAACGGATGCATGTTGTACTGGAAGAATGATAATGATGCAGATTTTTGCAAATGGTGTGAACTTCAGAGGTACAAGGCCAAAAGAGGCGGTAATGGGAAAGCAAGACCCTTAAAGCAATTATTCTATCTACCGCTGACACCCAGGTTGCAAAGACTATATGCGTCTCAAGTGACGGCTTTACATATGAAGTGGCATGCAAATCATGAAAAAAAAATGACCTTATGTGTCATCCTTCAGATGCAGAGGCGTGGAAACACTTTGACAGGACTCATCCGGAATTTGCAATAGAAACTCGTAATGTTCGCTTAGGGTTATGTGCTGACGGATTTGCTCCTTTTGGTAAATCTGGAAAGACATATTTGTGTTGGCCTGTTATTTTAACTCCTTATAATCTACCACCAGAAATGTGTATGAAGGAACCATACATGTTTCTAACACTAATTATAACTGGTCCTCATAATCCAAAGAAACTTATTGATGTGTACATGCAGCCATTGATTGAAGAATTGCAGCAGTTGTGGTACCAAGGAGTTCCTACCAGGGACATCACGACTGGGGACGTATTTCGCATGAAAGCTGCACTTTTATGGACGGTGAATGATTTTCCTGCATATGGAATGCTATCCGGGTGGAGTACTGCAGGCCTTCTTGGGTGTCCTATATGCATGGAGAGGTCAAAGGCATTCAGGTTGAAGCACGGTAGGAAAGCTTGTTACTTTGATTGTCATAGGCAATTTTTACCTCTGAATCATTCTTATAGAAAGAACAAGAAGGATTTTACCAAAAAAAAAGTTGAAATAACTCCGCACACCATTGCGACTGTCAGGGACAGAAATTTTTGCACGAGTTGAACATTTGAAGAGAGCACATGATGATCCGCAGCGCATGCCTGATGGATACGGGAAATACCACAAGTGGACAAAAAGAAGCATATTTTGGGATTTGCCATACTGGAGTACAAATCTTGTACCTCATAATGCAGACGTCATGCATATTGAGAAGAATGTATTTGACAATATCTTGAACACTGTAATGGATATCACTGGGAAGACAAAGGATAATTTGAATGCGAGAAAGGATTTACGAGATATTTGTGATCGTCCAGCACTAGAAGTAGACGTGACGAGCACTGGTCCGAAGCCAAAAGCAGTGTACACATTGACCAAAAATGAGAAACGTGTGGTATGTGAATGGTTGAAGAACTTAAAAGTCCCAGACGGTTATGTGTCAAACATTAGCAGATGCATTGATTTGAACGAATGCAAGTTGACTGGAATGAAAAGTCATGACTGTCACGTATTTATGGAAAGGCTACTTACCTTATTGCCTTTAAGGAGTTTGTACCACTGTTTGTATGGTCAGCCTTAACAGAGGTTAGCCTATTCTTTCGAGACCTTTGTTCAACATCGTTAACCGTAACAAACATGCAAAAACTTGAGAACAATGCTCCCATAATCCTCTGTAACCTAGAAAGGATTTTTCCACCTAATTTTTTCGACTCTATGGAGCATATGATAATCCACTTGCCATACGAAGCAAGAATTGCAGGTCCAGTACAATATCGGTGGATGTACCCGTTCGAAAGGTACAATGATTATGCTTGAATAATTTTATTTGTTTTAATGTGTTTGTATTAAATATGTTACATTCATCTGTAGATTCTTGTTTCACCTAAAAAAAAAGATTAAGAATAAGGCATGCATTGAAGCCTCAATTTGCAATGCGTACATTGTGGAAGAGGTAACAACCTTTGCATCGTACTATTTCGAGCCACATGTTCAATCGAAGAGGCAAAGAGCCGGTAGGAACGATGAAGGACCTGATCTCGATCCAAATGTTCCTTCGTTCTCTATTTTTAACTATTTAGGTAGATCTGTTGGGGCATGTAAACGAGGCTACTTAATTGACGACGAACGACGAATAGCTCACATATATATCTTGTTAAATTGCCCCGAAGTCGAGCCATATGTTCAGTAAGTTTTAGGAATATATATTATGTACTTTAGTTTTGATTATTCACATTCATCTTTATTGAAATAAATTAAAGTTTCTAATACTTTTGCATGTATAGGATGTTTCGATCTTCATATTACGGTGTTCCTGACCATAGAATTGACCGAATGTGTAATGAACACTTTGCAGAGTGGTTCAAACAGATCATAAGATATTTGCTAAATGGTTTACATATAGAGTAATAATATAATGACATGGTATTTATCGAATGAGAAGTGATATGTTGTTTACATACAGATACTAAGTGATAATAACAAGATCATGGAAAAAGGGATTCTGTACCATCTTGCTTGGGGACCAAACACACAAGTCAGAAGTTTATAGGCCGGCATATTTTGTTAATGGATATAATTTTCATACTTCTACCCATGGATTCGGCAAGGGAACCATGAATAGTGGTGTTTGTGTTGAGAGTGTTTCTAATGACTTCTACGGAGTAATTGAAAATAACATAGAGGTGGAATATCCTGGGCCTGCAATGCGTGTTGTATTGTTCAAATGTATTTGGTATGACCCTGTTAGAGGGATGAATGTGCATCGCAAGTACAATTTGGTAGAAATAAATCATAAGAAGCGTTACAAGAGTTACGATCCATTCATCCATGCTCAGCAAGCAGTTCAGGTGTACTATGTACCGTATCCAAGTCTAAAGCGAGATCGTGCTGATTGGTTAGCTGTTTGCAAGACAAGAGCTCATTCTAAAGTTGAAGAACATTGGAAGGATACGGCATACCAACAGGATCGAGTTGTAGCACCAATTGAACCAGAATTGCATGATATCCCAACACTGCAGGATCCAAGTGGTGAAGTAGTATTCGTTGATGAATATTGAAATACATCTACCCCAGTTCGATATTACTAGTTTTAATGATGAAGAAGAAGAAGATGATGATGATGATGATGATGACACATCGGAGGATGTAGAAGACAATGATGTCGACAATGATGAAGCTGACGAATTTGATTTTGATTAGTTCACCGTAAGTAAATTTTATATTATACTACACTTGTATCTTTTTTTTGTACGCATATATACATATATGTATCTATGATACATACATACATACATGCATATATATATATGTATATTTACCAAGTTTAATTCGTTCATATTTAAAAAAAAAAAAAAAAACTTCTAGATTTTTATTTGTATACCTATTCATATATAAAAAAAAAATTAAGTTGATTTATAGTTTGTAAAAAATGCAATTTCATCTACGGAATAAGTAGATGAAATTTTTTAATATATATTTATATATCCAACTCATAAGTGCATACTTAACAACAATACCATCTAGTTGTTTTTTTCTAAATTTTTAGTCTATCATGTTGTAAATCTTATTGTTAATACACTACTCCTTTTGCCCCAGTTGTATTGATTTTTGTTTTTTGTGGTCAATGAAGTATTACTTTGTATTATTTGTTTTTATTTGGTTTATATGTTAAAGTTTTATGCCATTATTATTATTTCACTATATTTTTTAGTTATTTTCGATTTATAACTAACTAAAAGCAATACTATAATAAATCATATAACTATCTCGATAACTTTTGAATATTCGATACACCTTAATTAAGGATTCTATCAATTTAATTACCAATTAATTATTCATAAAAGTAAATATATATATCAAGTGTATTTCAATAGAAAAAATAAATATACTCATATAAAGGTAATACTTCTTAATTGTTTGCAAACTATACTCATTCACATTTAACAAAATAAGTTTTATCACCTATTTTAATATGGAACATGGTATAAGTTTTTAATACAATTATATATCCAAATCATAGTAATCACTACAAGAAAATACCCCTATTATGGCATATTTATAGAGATATGCATAAGAGAAGGTGCCTTAAAAAATAATTAGTCTTATTTATGAGTAAATACCATGTAAAATTAGAAATTTATAATTTAAACGATAACATAAAAGAAAGTTACACAAAAAAAATTCTGAGAAAAAAAAACAAACAAAACCGCAAAACATAGACCCGCTTAAATTTTGTGTACAATTGCTCACAGTATCTTTCTGGCTTTCCTCATCATATTTTTCTTTTCCCCCCAATCTTCAGAAGCCCTCCCATTCCACCCTAAATTCCCCTTCCCCCAAATTCCAAATTCTCTCTAATTTTTCCTCTCCTCTTAATTTTCAGAAGATCTGCATAAGTTTCCCCTCTTCCATCTCCTTCTCCATTTTCCTTTTTCCCCTTAAAATGTACTGATTGGCAGACATCAATCTTGATTTTTTTTTTTTTTGAATTTTTTTTGGGAAGATGATGCGATTTCTTGGAGTTTCAGTGTGGTGCTTCGAGGAACGTTGGTGTCGGTGCTTTCAACGATCCAGAAGGTCTTGAAGGCCTTCAATAAGCACGCATTTTCTTGGTATGGAAATTTTTGACGAGATTGCAGTTTTTCTATTACTTGGCATTGGTTGAATTTTTGCGCTATGAATGATATATTTTGATTCTTGTTTCATTTTTCAAGTCGGCAAAGGGAGCAACATCATTTGAAAACCATTCAAGACCAAGATTTTTAAATCTCTTTGGTTAAGAAGTTGGCATCATTTCGGTAAGAAAAACAAACTTTTAACAGGCGAGGATTTCAAATTAGGCTATTGACACGGAACTTTTTATTTCTTTCTAAATCTTGAATATAATTGTTGTTCAACTCTTATATTATTAATAAAATGGAGAAAACCATGTGTATTTTTGGGGCTTCAAAAAAAAAATAAAGCTTACTGGGATTTGGAGATGAAAGTAACTGGAGGATCTTGATGTATATAGAAGAGAGTTTTTTTTTTTTATAGCAGTTTCAATGCAGAATTCACTTCAACATAACTGCAGAATTCATTTCTGCAGAACTGCAGAATTCATTTCAGTTGTCTGCAGAACTGCAGACTAGAGATTTACAAAACTGCAGAGTCCATTTCTGCAGAACTGCAGAATGCATTTCTGTTGAACTGCAGAATCTAGTTCTGCAGAACTGCAGATTCCATTTCTGCAGAACTACATAATCCATTTCTGCAGAACTGCAGAATCCATTTCTGCAGAATGCAATTCTGCAGAACTGGATAATCCATTTCTGCAGCAATGCACTTCTGCAGAACTGCAGAATGCATTTCTGCAGAACTGCATAATCCATTTCTGCAGAATCCAGTTCTGCAGAACTGTAGACTAGAGAATTCTGCAAAATTGCAGAATTTGAATTTTGCAATTCTGCAGAATTGCATTCTATAATTTGCAAAATTGTACATTTCGTAAGTGTCGTTATCCCCCATTTTGTTGCTATTATGAGTAGATCGACTAGCATGAGTCATATTTCGATTGCCGGTGCATCTGAGACCCCGCGCATACTACAATCTCAGCAGGGGCAACACACTGATACTGCAGTCGTGCCGCCATGTGACATTTGTTAGGCAGCACATTACACCTAACAATGACGTGTAAGTATACTATATTAGTAGTTTTAAATCTATTTTATATATTACTATTTTATTATCTATTTTTTCCAACGACAAATCATTGTAGGTTTTCGGATTCCGGTATAGTGGTCCGCACTGTAAATAGTATCATCAAGTCCCGTTGGCATGATAAATTTATCAACTGGACGACTGCACCATTGAATGTACGTGATTTGTGGTGGAATGTAAAAATTCAAATTATTTTTTGTTTATTTTCCTCTATTACCTATATTGTTGTTTATTTATTTTTTCCCTAAACTTTGTAGCGCCGCTATTCATGGGAAGACAAGCACAATTGTGAGATCTTTAGGATCTTCTCTTAAGTTGGAGATTGTTTATAAGAGACCATGGCAAAGGCCAAGAAGGATATGAAGAAGCCAGACATCATGGCTGAGGAAGTATGGCTTCAAATTGTAGCCGGCTGGGATGATTCAAAATTTAGAAAAAAGGCAGCAATCAACAAGGAAAATAAGATGTGTATAAAAGATGGCTCCATATGCCGGTGGATCATCAACATCCAGGAACACAAACGAAGGATGGTATGTTTAGTAAATATTTAAATTCTTTTTTTTTTCTCATTAAGTTTTAGTATTAACTTTTATAAAGTGATTGGGTGCTAACTTTTTTATTTTATTTTATTTTTTCTTTTTAACAGACAGATAGAGAAGGTAATCCTCCTAACTTTGATATGCTCTTCGTAAAGTGTTATAAGAAAAAGGATAAAAGTTGGAGTGGACCGCGAGCTGAATCTGTTTATAATGAGTACCAAAATCTTCGAGTTGCTCAAATGGAGCAAACAGATTCTCCACTTATCAACGAGTCCTCCCAACCATCGATTAATGACACAGAGGATGTGGGTGAAAGCTGCTGGTGGAATTAAGTTTGGGAGAGTGTTTGGTATGGGTTCATTGGCCAAAGAGTATACATCTTCTGTCCGTGCCAATACTGGATGTTCATCTTGCTCCGCCTCCACCACCTCCACCTCCACACTCTGTCCACCTAATTCCACCACCTCCTCCTGTTGGCCAGATTGAGTTAGAACAACTCAAGGAACAGATCTAGATGTGTATAAGAGACAGCTGTACTATGAAGACTGCTTATACACATCTAGATGTGTATAAGAGACAGATGAAATGATGGCAGTCTTCATGCAAGTACATGGCAAGAGTTTGGATACTAATCAGGGCGGCAGTTCGAGCGGACCCTCTATCATTCACGGTCCAACGAGACCATCTACTACCTAGCTCTTCTACGACCTAGCTTTTGTAGTGTTCTTTTGTTATAAATAAAATTTTTATGTGTGAATCTTTGTATTTTGGTTGTTAAACATCGTATTTTGTTAATTATATTGCGCTTTTGTTATATTTCTATACAGTTTTGGGCTTATAAGTTTGTACAAGTAAATTTAACTATAAAATAAAAAATTAGGTCAAGAAAAATCTAAAATATTAAATATTTTTGTATATTTTTAATTAAAAAATTCGTTGGTATATTCGTTGCTAATTCTGAAAAATAAATAATATTTTTTAAATATTTTCGTTGCTAAATTCGTTGGAAACTGGAATAATATTTTTATTCTGAAAGACAGATTTTGTTGGTATTTGTAGCAAATTTCGTTGCTAATTTGCCACGAAAAAATTCGTTGCAAAATACGTTGCCCAAATTTTGATGCTAATTTCGTGGCTAAATACGTTACAAAATTTCCGTTGGAGAATTTGATACTAATTTTGTGGCTAAATACGTGGAATAAGTCGTTGCTATATTCGTTTCTAATTTGCAACAAAATTACCATTGAATATTATTCGTTGCTAATTAGCAACGAAACTATCAATTTCGTTGCTATTCCAGTTACCCACGAGCATAATTACCACGAAATTTTTTTCGTTGCTAAATTCGTGGCTGAATTATTTAGCGACGAAGTTTCATTTATTTTTCGTTGCTAAATACGTTGCTAATCGCGTAATTTTTTGTAGTGTTCAGTTATGTACGGTTAGTTCAACCAATAGCATGTTGTTCAGGGGATTCGGACTCCTGACCGTGACTAACCGATACCTATATATTGGAGTTCACCTTCTCATGTATCCATTCAGTTCTCGTTAATACAAATTCATTCTCTCACTACTCTCTCTCTCTAGTTTTAATTCTCATCAAGTTACACTGTCTATAGGAATCAATCTCATGACCACATGGTAACTGAAAAGAGGAAGAGCATTAATCGTGCGAACATGAAAAGTTGTGTAACATTAATTACAAAAGTGTGTCCATTGCTGCTTAACCGTTATATTTCCCTCGGGCTTGGAGACTTCAGGACCTCTTCGTGAATAAGATGGCTCGAAGCAAAACTCCAAACCCAAAAAGCATTCAAGTTGGGACAAATCTTAACCAAGGTTTTGACTCATGATCAACAAATCTAATATTAGATCAAGCTCCACTTCGGCTCGAGGATTTCTGAAAGATTACCTCGGAGACTACCAGGTTGAGGACAAATTAATCGATTGAGTCTGATATTCAATACAAACTAGTAGAGAGAACTGTTGATGATACAGGGAATAGTCCACCAATAGAATGTGTCCACATGGCATGTGATTAATAGTTTATTAAGGGCATCATTATAAATCTACCTGTTAAGACCAGTTCATTATGTAAGACCAGTTCAGCCATTATCAGTTGGCTAGGAGGTTTGGACTCTTGACTGTGACTAATTGATACCTATATGTATAGGAAAAATACTTAGGTAGACCCGATTTTTGGCCCCACCTGTAGACCATATGGTCATGATTAAATATTAAAGAATCTTGCTTACATCAGCTAATGTTATATATTCTCTAAAGTTTAATCCACACCACAGAGTCTATAAATAGGACCAAAGATCGGGTCTACCTAAGTATTTGCTTATGTATAGGGGTTCACCCCTCATCTACCCATTCAATTTTCATTAATACAAATTCATTGTCTCACTACTTTCTCTCTCTAACTTTATTTCTCATAAAACATCAATGTCATTAATTCATAAAGTTTGTAGATAAATTTCCCATATATCACATAAAAGATAAGTTATACATTTTAAGAGATAAAACCAAAATTAAATTTCTCAAGATGGATAAAGATTCTTCTACCGTAAAAATCCCAAAAATGGGATTTATAACTACATACAAATTCAAATCACTAAAGTTGTATTATATACCAGTGAAACCTAGTAGGCAATTGAAATCCATAATCCGTCAATTATAAGTAAACAAATAAAAAATGCAACATTGAATAATTTAGTTTAAAACATTTATAATGTTTTGGAAAATTTGAAACTCATCAACACCTGGATTGAACATAGTAAATAGTATTTTATTAGTAATTTGAAATTGACAATAAATATTTAAAATGAGATAAAGTCAAGATTTTAAGAGATAGCACTGAAATTCATGGATATATTACAAACCAATAGGAATAATAAGGGTTTGGGAACAAAAAAAGGTTTGGCTAATATAGAAAATATTGTCTTTTTCTTCATTGTCAATACATTTATTATCCTTGCTTGCATATTCTTGTCCAATTTCTCCATTTTTCCTTTTGCCCCGCAAGAGAAAAATGTGAAACTATATTGCATATGCAAAAAAAGATAAGCATGTTAAATAAATAAGCAGTACAGTGGTTATCACATGATACTTGCATCCTTGCATGGTCTGAAATTAGAAAATATTAGTTGCTTATTTTGTCAATTGAATGAAGTGCAATTATTCTTACCTCAATAGCTTTTGTAGTTAGAAAATATCAGTTGCATCCTTGTATGTGTACGAAATTCTTGTCATCACAACAATTGTAGAACTACAAAAGGTTACAATTGTTTACAAAATAGATTCATCAATTGAACAACAAATCAAAGCAAAAGCACAGAACCATTGGGACTGTGAGTGTCACATAAAAAACATATAAGAAACCAGATCGTTAAAAAGAAATTAAAAGCAAATAATTCCACCAAAACTTACTAGTTGTACTATGTTTTTTTATTATTATTGACAATTAAGGCCATATTTTGTTTAGTTTTGGAGACACACGCGCACACACACACATATATATATACATATATTCGATTGTGTATTATGTGCTATCATAATTAGTTGTCACAATCTAAAGTCATCCAATATGGCTTAAGTGAAATGGGCTTAGGTCATGCAGTTAGTATTATTTCCTATTTTATGATGGGGTGAAACTAAGAGAATAAGAAATCGATGTGCTTATATATTGGTTATGATCCCCAAACTCAATGTATCAAATTTTCCTGACATCCCATCATCAAAAATTGAGAAATCTCTTCTCTTAAATACATACATATCAATTTGAAAGATTTATAGCCACGAGATTCAAGAATCAAATTTGTAGACTCAACAATCACATTCCGGTGCCCAAGAATCACATGCATTCTTATGGATTCAGATACGTTTTCCCGTCTCTAGATCTAGTTTATTATTCTTGAGATTAAAAATAAATGATTCAGATTATGATAACATTAGTTATCATGATATTAAAGTTTAATTCAGATCCATCAACAAGTGGTATTAGAACATCTTCATGTTGAATCATTAAAAAATTGATTTTTCAATTTGATTTATGATGTGATTTCATACAGAACTAGTTCTTGAATAAGATACATTTTTATTCGGATATAATTTGTTGTATTTAAGAATAATTGTGGCTATATTATGGATTAAATGCTTGGGTTCAACAAGTTTTTATATTTATTTGGATTTTATTGTTAAATTCAAATTTTCTAATTAATAAATTTTGGATTTTATTTGAAATTTAATTAAAAAAAAAATGTAATGAACTGTAAATTGCAAATTATTTGGTCCAATCTTCATACAATAGATGCTTCAGGTTTCTCCTCAGTTAGGGTTATCAAGGTGTCTAACCGATTGTTCATTTATCATCAATGTACTTTAGGTCTTTATTCTTCAAAAAAAACAGCTTCACTAATAGTTTCAACTTTTGAGCAGACTCAGGGTCTACATCCAAACCAAAATTGGGAATTGAAAGTTTTTTCCTTTACATTCTTCAAAAATGTTTCTCATAGGAGGTTTTGACTTAATTTCCTTCCTTGTACTTATTTTTTTAACTAATAATATGGGTGTTTGACCGTTCACACATGAATATAATAAGTAAAAGATCAATTCTATCATTTTCATACATGTGAAAAATAAAATTTTAAGTTATAGGATTCCACTAGTGTATTTAATTTATTGTATTTTTTGTTCATATTATATATGTTTCTATTCTCTTATCTTGGCCTTAATAAACTTTTCTTGTTGGAGAGTTATACATATAATAACTTTGTCACTGTTGTATTTAACTAATATTTTCAAATTGAGCAAGTTAGAATTAAGAACACGTAAAGGTTGATTTGGAATTTATAAATAAAACAAACATTTTATTGTTTTTGTTTCTTGAAAATCATTTGTACCATACAAAAGCATTTTCCCTTATCCTGTTGCTTAAAAAAAAAAATGCACTGTACTATTTATCCTATATAGTGTTAGTTTTGTAGCTATTTTTGAGATTTATATGTATTTTCATTCATATAGATTGTTTTGCATAAATATCTATGGTTGATTTGTTTTATTTTGTTTTTTGTGGTTTTTCAGACATCAAATATATTATCTAAATTCAATGTTTGAGCTCTTGTGTATATGTATCTATACTTGATATCTGTGGTCTAAAAGTAGTAGTTGAAAGGTTCCCAACATTATCAAATAAGAAAAAGAAAAATAGTATCTTGGGTTTGCAAGTGATAGCGATTAATTTCAGAATTTAGCTAACAACTCTTACTTCATCTTTTCAAAAGTTATAAAATTCAGTGATTGTTTCCCTTTCCTGGGATTGTGATTCCAAACTTTTCAACAGAATTATTCTAACAAGATTGCATTTGTTTAAAGGGAATCATTGACTTTCAACGAATATTTTTTTTTTTCCAATCTTCATTATCCAATGTTGGCCTAAAATATTAGAGGAAAAGTTAGTTAAGTGATTCAATTACTTAACAAAAAATTCACTATTATTGATTAAGAGACCCGAGCGTAAAAATATATATATATTCAGTATGTGGTTACATTATATGCTCATTCATTATTTTTCATTCTAACTAAAAAATAAATAAAAAATCAAAGATTGATTTTTATCCTAAATGTGTTCAAACATTGGATATGTAATATAAAAATTCTTTAATTTCAAAATTTCTTATAGGAGTTATAACTAAGATGGCAAGTGTGATAAAATGACCCAATTCATAGACGTATACATTCTATTAAAATCTCTTTGCAAATGATTGTAAATAAATGACAGTTATCTAATTAGCCAATATACGACTATACAAGTGTTATTCAAAGTTGGCCTAAATAGTATGTGATTGCTCAGGGAGGAAAAAAAAAACTTATGAAATGCAAATCTAACTAAAGTTAAAGGCAAAGGTTCTTAAATATATTATATATAATATATACTTAATTTTAAAAGTTCTTGGATTTTGAGACTTGCTTCCTTCCAAACTTACCAACTTTTAGTATTGAAAGATTTAAAGTACACAACAAAAAAAATAGTTTAATACTTGTCTCGTTACTGATATCTTGAGTTTTGATAATTATTTTTTTTCCAATAAACTTTTTGGTTTCCACCCAAAATCGAGAATGAAACAAAAAATTAGGTTACTAAGAATAAATGTAATTACAGTATTGAAGTCATCTTATTACATGACATTTTGTTTTCTCTTAATGGTAACAAAATTTCAAAATAATTTGAAAATAAAAAAGTGCATGCAAAACGTCATTGAAAATATCACTTTTTCAAACCATTTTTTTTGTTAAATAAAAAGATAATTATATTAAAAATAGAATAAAAAATGACCATTAGTTGAATATTAAGGTTTGTTGTAACAAGTATTTTTTTAAAAAAAAATTTTATACCCACCACTCTCCTACCCCAAGTCACAGGAGAAGTGTCTTACTACCTAAGTTGCTCTTCGTCATCATTGTAACAAGTAATTTGGTTAAAATTCAATTAATATCAATAATTAAATATTTTGACGAGAATTCAATTAATATCAATAATTAAATATTTTGATGAGAATTCAATTAATATCAATAATTAAATAGTTAATTATTTAAATACTAATATGATTTATGTTTTCCTATCAAACTTTTTGCCTTCCACCAGAGATCAAGAATGGTATGAAAATTAAGTAAAATAAATGTAATAATTGTATTAAAAAACCATTCTATTACATGACATTTTATTCTCCCTTGATAATAAGAAACCGTTAATATTGTGAAAATAAAAAAAGCATGTTCAAATTTTCATTGAAAATCACATTTTCTTCAAGCCAGATATTTGTTAATAGAAAACATAACTCCATTGGAAAACAAAATAAGAAAAAGATTATTACTTTAATAACAAAGGCTTAGTTAATGTATTACAACTAATTTGAAGAATGTTAAATTAATATCAATAACTAAATGGTCAATTACTTTAATACTAATATAGCTTATTTTCAATTTAGTATTTATTTATTAATTGTCCATAATGTCCCTTTTATTGTGTGGATATAACAAGGATTTAGAATACGGGTATTTTGGATACAAAAAGTCAAAAATCTAAGGTAAGTAGTACTTTTATATATAGTATGGTCCATTACTTTAATACTAATATAACTTGTTTTCAGTTATTAGTGTTTATTTGTTGTCTATAATGCTTCTTGTTGTGTGGATATCAAGGATATAGAATAAGGGCATTTTTTGATAGCGAAATGTAGCCAAATTATAAGACTAAACTTCTCCTATCACCTAAGTCATGTGTTCGAGTCACCAAGAAGTAAGTAAAGATCTATTGTAAATCCTTTTTGAAAAAAAGAATAAGGGCATTTTTGATATAAAAAATTATTAAAAAAACACTAAAGCAAGTGGTGTATATATATACACACACACTACATATATATGAGTTAATCTTGCATACACCGTCGGTATAGAAATTTTTTATACTACCGGGTGTAAATGCATGACACATATGCATTGCTTAAATTTCAAATATCGATTTTGTTTATATGGCATGCATCCACATTCCCGATGATGTAAAAAAATTTCTACACCGACAGTGTATAAAAGATTAACTCCATGTTATTGACCTACAATTTTTGTTTTGATGATGACAAAT
This sequence comes from Cinchona pubescens, assembly GCA_025175665.1. Lineage (NCBI taxonomy): Eukaryota > Viridiplantae > Streptophyta > Magnoliopsida > Gentianales > Rubiaceae > Cinchona > Cinchona pubescens. Next base: position 812,809 of record JANKKI010000280.1, on the reverse strand, counting down.
ACAATCTAATAGTTTGAACTTGAGTTGTGTAGGAATTCTGTTTTATCTGTCACAACAAGGTTTTTGGACGCTATAAATCATCCGAACGGGACAAAGTCACTTGGACATAGGACTTCGTCCAAACAAAATTGTCTCGAATGCAACACATCATCCGACAGGTCAGGCAGAGAGCAAGGTTCTGAAGTACTTACAACTGACGCTCAATATCTTCCAAAGAAAATTCTATCAGACCCACCTAACTGTCCGAAAGATCAAGCAGAGAGCAAGATTCTGAAGTTTTGACAACGGACGCTTAATATCGTCCGAAAGAAATTCTGTCAGAAGTGCCTGACCTTCCGAAAGAAGAGCATCACTTGGACAAGCATTACACCTTTCGGACGCACTATTCTATTCGAGGATCTGACTCAACAACCTACTACTAGTCTTCGGACATAGGAACAGACGCAACTTCGATCGTTCGAATGAAGATTTCAACTCTATGATATCGTTGATCAGGCGCTTGTTCGGATGCTTAAAAAGGATCTCGGACATCCGAAACCTATAACGGCTAGTTTTTAGCATTTATTACTTAGCCGTTAGGAAGTGGTTAGGAGCTGATTTATTGGATCTATAAAAGCCAACATATCTGTATTTAAAAGATTTAACTTACATATTGAATACAAGCTAGTACAAAAGCAATTTGAGTGCAAATTAGCTCTTTAATAATATTGTATTAGTGTATACTTAAGTATGCTATTCAAAAAGCATTGAATGAAGTGATAATCTTGTACAAAAGTGAGGTTGAGTATAAAATTCTTGGCTCAACTAAAGAGAAGTAGTGTGAGCAAGAGTTATCCTACTTTGTGTACAATTTGGATTATTGAATCATCAAATTTGAAAAAGTATCTTAGTGGATTACTACTCCAAACTTGCTAGCTTTGGAGTGTCTTATCCACTGTTTATTTAATCTCTCTCTTTATTTATTCTGCTCATTTTGTGCTTAATTGATTATATTGCTATCAAATTACTTGTTAGTAGGAAAGATTTTATTTGCATATCATTTGAAAATTATTTTTTAAGAAACCTAATTCACCCTCCCCTTAAGTTGCTTTGGGCCAACACACATACACACACACATATACACACACACACATCACTCAAATTTCTTCTTCTTCTCAATTTCAACTTTGAATATTTAAGGGAATAACATATTGCTCTAGTGATTCTTTGAAGTATATTTGTCTAAAAACCTTCAAAATCTAAGAGGTGGGAGCAAATAACACTCCAAATATATATATACACACACACACAAACAGAGTACAACAATCAAATTTCTTCTTCTTCATAGCTACAACTTTGAATATTTAAGGCAACAACATATGGCTTTGGTGATTCTTTGAAGTTTATTTGTCTAAAAACCTTCAACAAATTCTAAGAGATAGGAGTAAATAGCACTTAGAATCAATATAGAGATCAGTCGCATCAAAGTTTTCCATTTTGTTCTACCTTCAAGTTTATTTCTTATTCTTTTAATGCTACCATGCCAGGGTTCAAAGACTCGGCCAAGTTTGAGTCAACTCGGTCTAATCATAACTGGAACTCATCCCTTTGGTGCAATCCCGCACCGTTTCATGTCGGATACTTTGTACGGGCATTAACTCTATCAAAATCAACAGATTTACTGTAAAACAGCTAACTGAGTCAAAAAACCAAGCAGACTCGCTCGAGTCAGACAAGTTGACTCACGAGCCTAAATCTCCAAGTTTCAGCCACCACCAAAAAAAAAAAAAATTACTTCCAAAATGGGAGAATAACTTTTGGAGTCATCTGCCAAGTTGTTTTATGCTACCCTCTTCCATTTCTTCGGTTTCTTCTTCTTCCATTACCTTGCTTTTCAACCCAACGACCCAACGCAATTCATTTTTTTCTTGCCTTCGATGTCTTCAATCTTGTGGTCTTTGATTTTGGGTATTATTAATTCGCAGAAGCCATAAATATACTTCGCCTGCAAAGAGATGGTTGACATTTTGAATTAGGGGAAGAGCTTCCCAAAACCCTCTTTCAATCTTAACCTTTTCAGAGCATCTATATTCTGTAATTGTATAAGGAAATATTACTATTAAGGACCAACCATTTGAGAATTTGTATAAAGATCCCAATTTATATTCTTATTTATCAAAAAACTTTATGGTCATATTTTTAAAGAAACCGAAGTGAGAGTCTAATCTAAACTACTATTAATATTCACTAGTATAACAACTTGGGATATGTATAAGCCAAAAACCATAAACCTGCTACTAAATAAACCAACAAAGAATATAGGCCAATGAAGAATAAACCTACCACTAAATAAGCAAATAAAGAATATTAGTTTGATTTATTTATTCAAGCTTTAAAATCTTTTATCCATAAATGTAATTATGCTTGTCAAATATCATATATTGTTATAATTACTTAGTTTGATAATTGAGTTTATTATGGTGAGCTATATGTTTTGTAATTTTTTCCAATAATTTCTCTATAGCAAAATTGGTGTATCTCCTGATACGCGATCGATACACTGCGACCGATATAAAAGAGTGAGGCCAAGACCGCAACTGTGACTGTGACTGTGACTTTGACTTTGAACCATGACCACGTCCTTGTCTGACGAACCTTATTAAACTTGTACTCAACAAAATTAAATACCACATGCTTTAGTGCTGATTATGGATAGGATAGATTAAAAGGAATGAGTGTGTGTTAAGAGGTGGGAATTTTATTCCCCAAAGATGTCTACAAAATGTGAAATCATGGAGGGCATTATAGATAGAGGCCAAGAATAAGCTGTATAGTATTAACAAAATGGGTGTTAAATATTTTCAGTTTCTACACTAATTACCCTGCTTGCATGAAATGACAAAAAGCTCTACAACTCTACACTTGACTAAGGATTTCTAAACTAATTAATAAAGTTCATGGGTCACTCTATCCATTGTTAATTATATTTTGAGATGAAAATTCGTGTTCTTTAATATGGTATCAGAGTTGGGCCTTGGGTTTTTACTTGCAAAAGCCCTACAACTCTACACTTGTCTTGGTTTCTCCCTAACCCATTTCAACTCTTGAACTCCTTGCTAGTTCTGCGCTCTCAACCAACCCAATCAACTCATATTATAGGTTCTCAACTAGTCCAAATCACGTGTGAGAGGGGGTGTTAAAAGACAAAATATTTCTTATTGGTTGCCCAAGAATTTTTAAACTAATTAATAAAATTCATGAATCACTCCATCCACTATTAATTGTTTTTGAGATAAACATCCATATCTTTAACAAATTCAAATTTGGATTATATTATACTTGAATCTGATTCTTCAATTATGGTTAACATTTTGAAACGTGATCCATCAATGGAATATCAGAAAATAAATTTCATCATGAATCGTAGAAGGATCATGAACAATATAATGCACCTGTAGTTATGTTTGTATAGATGGATTTGAAGAATAATAGTTAAAATCTACTTATTTGTTGAAATGATTTGTAAGGCTAAAATGGATTAGTTTCAAATTTACCCAAATTAAAAAAGTATGAATGAATGATTTCAAACAACTTTTTAATTTGGGTGGATTCAAAATTCATCCATTTTGACCTTATAAATCCCTCCAACAACTAGATGGATTTCGAATCTTTCCCCAAATCCAACGACCAAAAGACAATATCAGGTAATATTTATTCACATGGAAAGGGATATGGTTATAGATATTTTGGTTTAGTAGCATGTATAGGGATGATAGTGGGCTGGGTTAGCCTATTTGCCCGACCTAGATTTTAATAGAAGTAACCTGACCCACGGGTTATTGTCGGGTTTGGGGCTAGATTTTTCAATCTGTGTCCTGGCTCACCAGTCAACGATTCAGACCGAAACCTGGTCCTCTGGGCTAGCCTATGGACCTGACCCGATGGGCCGACCATTGAGTAGTTTTTTTTTTTAGTTTTAAAGTACTTTAAATGACCATTTTATCCCCAATAGCTATAAATGACTAGTTTTTGGAGGTACTATTGGAACAATTTTCTTATAAGTACCATACAATTATTTCAACAAATCACACAATAATTTTTCTCTAATTTCTATCATTTCATCTTCCTACTATCCTACTCTCTAAGTGTGATTAAATTCCTTTTATACTACATAAATTCTAATATATATGTACTATTTAGAAATTTATATTTTCTATAAATATTAAGTGGAGAGTACAATTGAAGATTTGGAGGTTTATCTAAAATTCAAGTGGTGAAATTCTCAAGTGGGAGTTCAAGTACTCAATTCAAGTGTATCAATTGAAGTTCAACATTTTAATTTCCAAGTTAGTGGTTTCGTACTTTTTAATTTATTAATTGTCTTCATCAACCTTTTTATTATTGTATTTTTAGTACTTTTTATTTGGAAAGTTAGTAGCTTACATCTTTAGTTTTTATTATACCACTTTATTTGTTTATTTACTTAAAAAGTTTTGTCATCTTATAAGAAAATGGAAGGATCACAAGCACCCCACATCCACATACTAGAAGGTCCTGAAGTAATTGTTGATTTAGATTATATGGATAATCAAAACAATATACCTAATGTAAATCCTAGTAAATAACCTAATACTACTAAAATAAAAAGTTTCATTTGGGAATTTTTTGAAAAAGATTAAGTAACTGAGATGGCTACTTGTAAATTATGTGTTCCACTTATGTCATTTAAGACAAGAAAGAAGGGGAACTCGAACACTTAATAGGCACATCACTAAGAAACATAGTGAAACTCGTGAAAAATTAAAAAAAAAAAAAATCAAACACAAATTCGCACCACGTAAGATATGATAATAGATAATTTTAAATATTCACATGAAAAAAAAGAAGAAGAGGAAATAGCTAAATGGATAATTAGAGATGAATTATCTTTTGTTATGAGTGAAAGTTCTAATTTAAAACCATACATACACAATGCGGTGCACTCACAATTTAAAAAGATTCCTATAAGGTTAGTTTTTTTGAAAAGTGATGTTGAAAGAACTTATAGGGAAAAGAAAAATGAATTGATAGCTATTATTGTATCAACTAATTGCAAAGTTACTTTTACTTCGATTCATGGAAAGCAATCACAAATAAAATTTATTTTTGTATTATTTCACATTGGATAAATGTAGATTGGCATTTACAAAATCAAATTATTAGTTTTCAAAGTTTTGAACACCTTCACAATACCGTCCAAATTTCAAAGCTAATTACTAATTGTTCCCGTGAATATGATTTACATGACAAAATTATATTTGTTTCTTTTGATAATGCTTCAAATAATACCGTAAATGTGCCATGTTAAAAGATACTTTTAAACCTATTTGAGGTGGTGAATTATTTCATTAGCTGTGCATGTCACATACTTAATACTTGTGTTCAAGATGGTTTAAAATGGTTGATGATATTATTACTCCAATTAGAAATGCTATTTACTTTTATCCTTTCATCTACTTCACCTGAACAAGATTTCAATACAACTTTATTTAGAAAATTGCATGAAATTTAAACATTTTCAATTAGATCTACCCACAGGATGGAATTCTACTTGTCAAATGTTATCAAATACTTTTATTTATGAAAATTACTTTCTACATTTTATAACGAGTATATTGGTTCAAATACTGAAACTTATTTGGGCAAGAAGGATTTCAATCGAGCCAAAACAATGGTGGAAATTTTAAATACATTTGAGTATGTTACAAACATTTTCTCTGCAACTTATAAACCTTCCTCTCATGTTGTTTTACCTCAACTAAGTGTTATTAAAATTATTTTTTTCAATCATAAAAATGATATATATTTGATGAATTGGTTACGGCAACAAAAGAAAAGTTGACAAGTATTCTAAAAATATTTCATTGTTGTATTGTTTGACTTATATTATTGATCCACGTATAAATTTTGAACTTAAATGCATTCATTGATTTTTTTTTTAATAATATATTATCAAATGTTTTATAAACAAATAAAGACTCATTATGCACGAATCAATCGAAAAAGTTTTTCATGAATTACATTCAATTTACAAAGAAAACTCTCCCACATAACAACGTGTATTTTTTAGTTCATCCACTTCAAAATCACAATCCAATTTTCCTAACATGAATGTTAGAACACATTTTGATCCTCATCAACTACTTTTGCTTCAAAAAAAAAGAGAGTCGAAAATAATAATATGTCTACTCTTTTTTTTAAAGGATCCACTACTAATGAGAGTTGAAAAAACCAATTCTAATTTTGATATTATTTCTTAGTGGCAAAATCATCAACATAATTACCTTATTATATCTCAAATTGCTCGTAATTTGTTAACCATACCGATTTCTATGATTGCATCAGAAAGTACTTTTAATGTAGGTGGAAGAGTTTTAGATGAGAGAATGGCTCAAATGGTACCTCCAACTGTAGAAACGTTGTTGTGCTTAAAAGATTAATTAGACGCTGGTGAAAGAAAACAAGGATTAATAATGCAAGATTTCGAGGATGATGATAGCATGAGGTAATAGTTCATCAAATTGATGTATTGCATACATAAGGATTTAATGTTTAATAATTGTTTCTTTAGAGGTAAGGTTCTACATCTCCCTCCTTCCTTCTTTATATATGTAGTAAATATGAATGACAATTTATTTAAATTCTTAGATTATTTTTATAACTTGTAATTGTTTGGAGTTAAGGTTCAATGCCCCCAACTTGTACTTTTTTTCACAATATTAATGTACATGGTAGGGATCTATGCCAAATCTCCCACCATGTCAAAGTGATTTTTTTTTTAATTATATACTTTTACTCTACGATTAATAAATAATAAATTATAATAATATGTATTGACTTATACTATGAAGTAATAACTTGATCTAATAAGTACTAATTTGGAATAATAAAGTACTAATATCTAAGTTATACTTAATAAATTACTTACTAATGAATAATAAGTTAACAATATTGAAATAAGTACTTATTTTAAAGTATATAAGTAGTAATTTTGAACATTAAGTGAGATAAACTACTTCAATTTCAAACAATAAGTATTAGTTTGGACTTTTATCAATAACTAAATTATAACTTAATGAATTATAAGTCAACAATTTTGAAATAATACTAATTTTAATTTATTAGTTTACAAATAAAACGTAATTACTTCAATTTCAAATAATAAATATTAGTTTGGACTTTGGGGTTCAATTATTACTAAGATTATTAATTACTTATTTTATATAAAATATGATTTAGTTTTGAAATAAAATAAAATAAAAATTCATTTGAAGTTATCGTAGGCAAGATAGTGTGGGCCAACCTATGAGCCAGTCCAAATCCAACACACACCGTAAGTTCGTGGGCTAGGTTAGGTATTTCCAATTCTGGCCCGGCAAATTAAAATAAAATTTTATTTTAAGTTGTCGTGGGCAAGATCCGTCAGTTCGTGGGCTAGGTTAGGTATTTGCAATTCTAGCTCGGCCTGGCCCGCCAAACCGTCTCGCGGATGCCATCCGCCCAACCCACCGCCAACCTGCCATCCCTAAGCATGTTGAAGAAAATTTTGTGTTATGAGCGAGTCACTAAACTTTTCTAGTTTGGCAAATGATGCAAGCAAATGTGGCTTGCTTAGGTTGATTTCTGTAATATAAATGTTTTAAGTAATGAAAATCTCTTCTGTGGATGCATAAACCAAAAGCCAAAAATAAAAATAAAAAACACAAAAAAGAAAAGCCAAATAACTCGGCACATGTTTCATTTGGTTATATTGTTTTATCCAATGTATACGTTAGGCATCGAAACATACAAGAACGAAGAAACATGATCAGCTGATTAGTTTGGCACAAACCCAAAAAAAAGGGGGTTTAGGGGGAGGAAATGTTCTTTGAAAAATAGACTTGCAGTGTAAACATTCTGTAAGTTTGACGTTAACCTACTAATAATATTTACAAGGAACTTCATGAGCTACAAATATTCCAATAATGTACGAACTACAACAGATCCAAATAGCAAGATGTGTACAAGTCGGAAAAAGCTATCTGCTACTCATATTGAATGTAAATAAATGGCCTCATAATTCTGTTGTAAACATCAACCGTAAGTCATTATCTGTTTTTCAAGAACGTACATACTGACTGAACATCAAATTCTCAACTTTGGATTGCTTTTCAGAGTCTTCAAGATCTTCCGGATATAAGCACCATCAGCTACCGTTGCAGATCATCAGAGATTCATCTTTGAAAAATGTATAGAAATCACAAATTACAAGAAAATAAATGCAATGGTTTGACTCAAAAAGGGCAAGAAACAATTTTTCATAGATGAATCAGCTTCTCTAGAAATCAATACTCCGATGAAGAGTACCATGACACAAAAACTATCTGAAAGCCTAGCCTCATGCCTGAAGCACCTGGCAGTGCACAATATGGCTCTTCAATCCAGTCCGTCCAGCGATACTTGACCATAAGTTTGTGAATAAATTTTTTATATGACCTTTACCCGCAATATTTTCCCAAAGATGAGGATTACTCTCCACTCGTTTATCATAGGACTTGAGACATCAACTATACTGATGCTCAAATTGTTTCGAATAATACAGAGCTTACCATTAAGGGGCACAAGGGCGGCAGCCTCCAGAGCACGAGAGCTACCTAGGTGTAGCTTGCTGTCAATAAATCTGTTCCAAGAATTTGCAGATTCATCATATACCCTAAGCTTGCACCCGTCACGGCAATCCAGAGCATAAAGCTTGCCATTCATAGAGATGCTTGGGTTGCGCCAACCAGCAACCATCCCATCATTGGCCGGCATCCATGAATTAGTTTCTGGGATGTAGGCCTCACTCAAAACCTCTCGGTGAGAACCCAGTCCTTTCAAGAACCACTTTCCATCATAAACTACACCAATAAAGGGCACCATTGCTGTGCTCATGTCAGCAATAAAGCTCCATCTATTCTTGTTAGGGTCATAAACTTCAGCTGAACGGAGAGTTCTTTGGATTCCTTCACATTCACCACCAGCAACATAAAGACAATTGTTAATCACGCAATAGAGCCAAAAAAATGACGTTTACGAAGCATATCGGGTGCCCTGTGCCATTTATTTGTCCGAGCGCTGTAAAAGATTACCCGTCTCATAGACCCCTTGAGTGGATCTTTCCCTCCAAACATGTAAAGGTGGCACCCACTGAGAACAGCACAGCCAAATCCTAGGGCTTCACTGTACTCTACTGGAACTGGAGGAAGTGGCTGCCAGATTTGGTAGGTTGGATCAAATGCATGCCATGAAATCCGTCCATCACGGTCCCTTTTTATGACATATACCCACTCTTCTGCCATTCCAAGGCTTTTCCTGAGAGAGTAAAAGAAGTTTCCAGCAAGAAGTCGGTACCATCTTTTGCAAATTAGACGGAGCTTGTTATGTTCAACACGAGGGACACGGATCAGACAAGCAATGGCAAGATCATCTGGAAGTCCAGGAATTAGGGGTGGCTGTACACGACTCCTCTCCCTACGGGAATTCTTAGTCTTGTGTGCACGCGGATTGATATCAGGTCCTTGACTGAATACAAAGTTTAGAACCTGGGACAAATTTTCTTGCCCCAGCAACCGTTTTCAGGCCAGCATCAACCTTGCAATAGCATGACACTGAATCAACCTGAAAAGGATTATATGTCAGTGCATATTGCAAAAAGCTTTTTTAACCGAAAATCTATAAAAGAATGAGCAGAAAAAGAATATACGAAACTATTAGAAACATCATTGATTTGCTCCTGCATGGGGAAAAGAAAATTAGAGAATCGTGTGAAGACTAAGAGGACAAGATAGGTATAATTGCATATCCAATGTAATTTAACAACAATGAACAAACACAAAGCTGAAGCAATATTCAGAACACCATTCACACATGTATCAAAGGTATCCCTGACATATGTATATGCATCCTCCACCGCTACATATCAACATGCATGTGTTAATATATGAGGATCAAGGATAGGTAAAGTTCGATAATTAGAAGGCTCATATGTGTACCATATATATTGGCACACATTTTTGTTTAATCATACTATTCGTGGCCAATTAAACCCTCGACTTTTCTGCTTCCCTGCGTAGTGCTTTGACAGGAAAGTGGGAGTGAAGGAGGACGAGAGAGGGACTAAATATCTGTAAGCCTGCCATTTCAACATGATCAAACTGAAATTTTTTAAAATTTAACAGGCTTGTTAAATCTGTGGAATGTAGGCTCCGAGAGGTGTCATGATCTTTAAGGTCATCAAATTTCTCCTCCATATATCTTTGATAAACACAACAAAAAAGTCAATTTGAGCACACATAACGTAATCATCAAGTGATATTCCCCAAAACATCCACAAAAAAACAAAAAGAAGAGTAACAGACATAAATATTTTCAACCTCACATAGAAATCATGAGAGAAGAAACAATAATTACCGCAAACGGGTCTAAAACAAGAAACAGATGTTACCTAAATATTAACCGTACCAAAAGGTAACCCAAAACAAAGATAACCGCATGCTTCAAATTCCCCTCCCACCCACCAAAAAAAAATTTACCATCTTTTTTGGGGAAGAAGTTCTTAATGTGTTAGTAACACTACCCTGTACTCCACCAAACCACCCCCCAAAAAAAAAAAAAAAAAAAACACAGAGAGACCAGCGCGCGTGCAGTCAACTATGTCTTTGCAGAACATCTTCATAGGTACAAATACATATATGAGAAAAAGGTGATAAAAACTATTTGGAGTCACAGCAAGCATATTTCTCCTAAAGATAACAAACTTTCTTTTGGATTTTGAATCAACTAAGTATGAGTTCCATGATTGCATCCTCCTCTTTCTCATCCTAACACAACCTCAATCTCTCAGCATCATTATTCCGCCACTTTTATACATAAAATTGAAGGTGTCCAGGCACCTATCAATCCCAATCCAGCAAGGCTCTAAAATGATATGGTTAACACCAGCACAAGTTCAATGAACAAAGTGCATCAATTTAACTATAACAACTCAGAGGACCTTATCTCCATAGTAGACCCATATCTTTCATTTCTTTTATGGTTAGATATTTATCACTTTCTTCAACTTAAGGTTTCACCATACCAATAATCTCTGAGGTCACTTGTTCATGATCCTTGTAAGACTTTTAACAGACAGCAAGGGCTTGGACTGCAAAAATATGGTAGACTTACAATTTCTTAAACTATACCAACAGCCTCATTTTGTTACAAATGCTTACTCTATAAAAGATATGGGCAATTTCGTCGACCATAAGAGAGAGTTAAATATTGATCATCCAATTTGGTATTGGCATAAAGTGACCAATAATTGAATTAGATGAAATGAACTTTGCTTCCATACAAAAATCATGTCAAAAACACTTGCCTAATTGCACACACATAGTCAATGCTAATGTACTTGGTAACATGAATAAGTTCAATTCAAGGTGGTGACCATGCATCTTACATAGTGAATACATAGATAAGGCATATAGACACAAAAAAAGCAGGAAAGCATGTGAAACAGAAGGAAGAGAGATGAGTGAAAAGAAAAGTTAGATGTGGTGAAAATTGTAGCGAGAAATCAAAACAATCGAAAAATTTTACAATGGGTATCAACTCTAGAAATGTATGTCTTAGATAAGAAAGTTGTACAAAATTACATTCAGTTTTCAATAATGATACAGGACAGAGCATTTATGACTAGAACACCAACCTCTCCCCCCCTCTTTCAAAAAAAAAAAAAAAAAACTGAAAAAAAGAAACAATACAAACAAATAAAAATCGAGATGACTCCAAATTTATAAATTTAAAAAAAAAAAGTACACAACAGAAAGGGGAATGCACCAAATGGAATTACTAAACCCCTTAGGAAGTAGAGACAACATTTTCAGGCAAAAGGGAAGGGAGAAATGAAGATAAATAAACATAAAGTAAAATCACCAATGATTACCACAAAAACAATATGAGAAGAGACACATAATGGCACACTGCCAAAGGTAAATTGTCTGGTTTCCGGAGGTTGGGAGCTGAAGTTTACACAAAAAGGAACAGACGGATGAAGGTTAAGTCTGAAACCATGAACAGCAAGATAAGAGACAACCAGATGCTCTTGTAAGAATAAAGATGTAAAGCTAGAAGCAAAGTTTTAAAAAAATTATATAAAAAAATACATCTCTTTTCTTCCTTCATCCTGCAGTAATGCTTATTAATTCATCCAATTCAAAATCACATGAAAACAAGAAACCAGGGCATTCCATTGTTTTTAACCAAGTTCCACATTGAATCAAATTAAACATATTTTCATCCAGCATCAAAACAAAAGGAAAAAGAAAAATCTCTTTATATTTAAATGCAGACTTAAACGGGCACATTCAGATGGCAAACTAATAAATCTTTTCCTGAACTATTACATTGACAAGAAAACAGAAGTTTCCTAAAACAAAAACATTTTATATTAATGCTCGACCTAAATTTTCTGGTGTCATACAGGGTTATACTCATTCAATCCCAGGCTAAAGAGATCAAATACAGCAAACATAAACACCAAATAATTAAGTAGAAAAATGCATATTCTAAGCCTATTTTAGTACCAAATAGCCAAACTCAGATATCATTTAATATCAATACCTTCTCAGAAAGGAATTTCCAACAGATTCCCAAAAAAAATTGTTAGTTTTGCACATTCGGCTAGAATAAGAATACAGTCGTCATCAATTATGGGAATTAAATGGAACAGAACAAAAATTCAAGAAAAGAGGCCATCATCACAAGCTCATTAAATTCTCAGAATTCTTCCCAAGATTGAATCTTTATAAAGAATTTTCATCTAGGTTCCTCAAAAATGTACTAATAACAAAAATTTAAAGCCAAAAAGGAGGTCAAAGTACTGTGTGAACTCACCAATGGAGCTTGTATTCGAAAGCCCCTGTGTCCATTTGGGGACCTTTCAATTGTTTGGTCCATCCCCCGAATTTTACACTAGTTTCATAAGCAAAACTTATGCAGAATCAGAATCAAGATTCAACCCTCCCTCTTCAGATATTCAAAAGATCAACACCTCCCTCAGCTACAATTCTTGAAATCCAATCCAAACAACAATTAATTAAAGATTACAAACGATAAAACAGAACCATATCAACATAAATATATATTTAAAGAAAAAAAAAATTCTGAGATACCCAAAACCCAAAGAAGAGCTTTTTGGATGTCCCTTTTGTTTGTTTAATCACTGCAAAATGCAAACAAATAATAAAACAAAGAAAAAAACAGCAATCATGCTTGAAAGTTAGAAGCAGAGAAGGGGCAGCATCTCTCTTTCTTAGCATAGACTAGTGACTAAACTGAAGATTACAGCTGGACCCATTGTCTTAAGCAAAGATAAAAATTGGGTTTTTACAGATTTTGATAATCAGTGAAAAAATACTGAATATAAGTACAAGAATTGGCTACTAATTAGAATATTTTTGTGGTAATCTGTCAAGATTTTCTTTTTCTTTATAGTAGTATTCAACGCCATTGATTGTTGTTGCAGTCATTTCTTTGCCAAAAGGACAAAGAGAGGCTTACCAGAATCTTTTAATGCATGCATTAATAAATGGGTCAAAACCAAACCGTCTATTTAGTGTATGTGGCCATGTGTGTATGTGTGTGTGATACTATGTGTATTTACATAGTAGTCCAGTAAAAAATTGTTTCTGTTTACAACCAACAAAAAGAATTCTAGAAAGGGCAAAAATGTTGCCGATAATGAAGTTTGACTTTTGTGAAATTTTGTGCTTGACTTGAAAGTGAGAGGAGATAAAATTAGAAATTCATCAATAGTTACCGTCTCTTTATTCTGTAAAGTCATGGTACATTTAAATTTTTAAAATAGATCCGCTCTATTCTTTAAATATGATAAATTATAAATTCGGTATGTAAATATAAATCTGGTTTATCTAAAGATATATCATTAAATATAATATAGTAAAATATCTAGTATTTTATTATATAATTATTTAAAATATAAAAAAAAAGTTCTCAAATAAAAATTATAAATTTTTTTTAAATTTTGACACAATAATAACTTTTGTCTCATGCTACTATATAATTGAAGTATCATTAGTTTAAGGTCTCGGCTATTATAATTTGTACAAAATGGCTGTTACAATACAAAACAATTAAAACATCTAGGTACACAATACAATACAAAACAATTGAAATCCAATCAACACATAACTTTATTGATAAATTATACAAGGATATTAAGCTTTTATATTTTTCAGCTCATGCCAAATCTGCATTTTTACATCTCAAAACTTGCGCTTCCTATTATGAAATCCACAGTTGCAGCAAACAATTTATATATACCCATAATTCTGTATTCATGACTGAACAACAGTTGAAATTCGCATAAATAATTGTTAATTGGTTTTATATATGCACATAATTTATATTGTACATTTACTACGTGAATGTACATATTTCCTTTTTATGAGTGTATAAATTTGTTGTACAATTGTGTAAACTCTTAGTCCTATTAATTCATGTAGGAGCAATTTGTTTATCAAGACGAAAAATTTGATGAGTTGACCTCTTTAATCATTGTTCTTAGGGTAGAATATATTTTTTCCAATAACAATTTCAATAATTTATATATTTAATTTGTGAAAATATATTAGGATAAGAAAAGAGAGGGAGAAAAAGGAAAATATTGTCTCCTTGGTTGGATGTAAAATGTTTTCCTGAGTATATAATTTTCGGTGTTTAGTTAACCAAATGAAAATAATTTGAAATTAACTTCTTACGATTTTTCATTCTTAATTTTATAAATATGAATTAAAAATAGTTGTGAGGATTATAATGAATACTTTACAAGTTATTATGATCAATAAAAAATTAAATTTTTTCAAAATTAAATTACAATATAATGCAATAGTAAAATAAGTGTAATGATAATTATATTATTGTGGGGCTCACAATAAAAAAAATGAATACACAATAATTGAAAACGAAAAGTAAATTTAGTAAATAAAGTTATAAAAATAAGTATTTGAGATTTAATATTATTTTTGAACTATCTCAAAAATAACTTATATTCAAAAATTCTGTAAGTTATTTTCAACATAAGGGAGGAAATTCGAAAATAATTTTACACCAAAAAATATTTTCTGATATTTATTTTTTTGAAAAATATTTTTAACCCAACCAAACAAACCCTAAATATTCTGACTAGAGATACAGTAGTCGACAATAAAAATATCATCAATGGAGATGATTAATGCCCGACTTGGTGAAAATAGAAGCTAGTAGAGACTTTTTGCCAGTATTTCTTAGTCGATATCTTGACATATTTTTAGGGTTAATTACACTTTATCACCTAAATTCAAACCTTAATTTCACTTTGTCCTTGAATCCAAATAATATATATATTGCTCCCTCTCAAATATTCCTTAATATAATTAACACAAAAGAATGATGTGGAATTTTTTTTGACAAAACTACCCTCCAAAAATTGTGGAGAAAGTTACTTTCCGTTTATTTGATTTTTAACATTCCATATTACCATTTTTTTCCTCAAAAACTCTCACATTTTTTAACTAATTTTTACTTTATTTTCTAATTTCTAAGATTAAGAACAAAAAGAAGAATTTTTGCAAATATTTGTTTTGCTCATTTTCATTTTTCAGTGACTAAACATAGTATTAAACATTAAATTAGTATGTAAAATATTACTTACTAATTTTATTTACTAATATTTACTTTCTCTATTAAAAATATTTTTCTTACTAGTTTTATTTTTTAATATGTTTAATTATTGTAAAACTAAAATTTCTTCATAAAACAATTTTAAAAATTAATATATAGAAAGTAACTTTGTCCAAAAAATTTCAGGGAGTTATTTTTTTGTCAAAATTAATCTCTAAAATATTAGTTTATATCTATTTATATAAGGAATATTTTATAGGGGGCAAATTGTACTCCTATATTGTTTTACTTTAAGGACAAAGTCCAACTGGGTTTACATGATGTCCAGTTGTCTTACTCTAACTTGTAATTAATCATTTTGTTAGAGTATTTTCATAAAAATTAAAGTTACTAAAATTACTATGAGTTAATTTGAATTTGAATTGTGAGACTTATATGTATAACGATTTTACATAAATTGGTTGTAATAACCATAAAATAGACTCTTGATTTTCATACAGATCTGTATATGATAAATATCTAGTAATTACAATCAACTCTATGCAAAATACTATGAATAGTGGGTAGATTTGTAGTCAAAATTGGTACACTACTCACGTATTTTGCAGTAAGATAAATACTCTTCTTCTCAATTATATTCTTACCACAAAAAGATAATATTTATCTTGTTAATATATTTTTGAATTTTATTTATTTGATATATTAATTGTGATTATCATGGTTTTTGTAATGTAGAATTAACAATTTTAAGACGATTAATCCAAAAAAAAAAAAATTTAAAAATAGATTGTTACTTGTGAACTGTGATTCATTATTGGTGTAAAGCAACTCCCAAATTTCCATGCAAAAAAGACTCTGAAGGTTACTTACATTTATTTCATTTTCTCTTGAATATCATTATCTTCTGCTGGATGTTAATACTAAAGATTTTGATAATTCACTTATTTTTCTACTTTGCATGAACCACCGCAAGTGGGAACCGCAGTATTGGCACTATACCGTTCTTTTGACACGAGAGGTGGAAATTCTTAAGTAAGAGTTATGCAATCTATTGCACAAATTAGATCCAGATCAACAAGCACTTGAAGCAAAAATTGATTATCGATAAATATGATACATTCTTTCCATCATTGACTTATTTTTGTGTGACAAGGTATGCTTATAAATTTTTTACTACAATTGGAGTATATGGCAGATTGGCAGTAACATTCTATGTTGTTGGAGCTTTTAACAAGAAGTAATTTGAAGTGAATAAATATACAATTATCTACAGAATACTGAACAAAATAATATAAGAAAACAAAAAATTTTAAACTAGTAGCAACTTTCCTCAAGGAAAGAGTTTCCATTGAATACTTTTTTATTCATTAGCAGATTTTTCATACATCTAAGAGATGTACTTTGAAAATTGTCATTTATGTGTGTGCTTCTTGGTTTTTTGATAATGAGATAGAACTAGGGAAATTCCTATTTTTGAAGGTTTATTATATTAAGTGAACCGTAAAAATGACATAAACACATAAATATAAACATTATGAAACTTTTGAATAGTTTGTCTCTTTGTTATTAAAATAATTCATTAGAACTAGAAGAAATGTAAAACATTTATTGATTGACCAGAAGGGATATATGTATTTCCTTTCTGAATTTATTAATTTATTAATTTATTAATCATGGAGTTAAAGAATGAGTATGATGGCTTTATCTTTTCTTTCTCTTCATGAAAACTAATATGAACAATATTTAATGTAAAGTGAAAGTGAAAGTCAATCTAAAAGGATGATTACTACAGTACTTGCAAATATCAATGCTAAGCTTTGATCCGATTATCATGCTAAATGTTAGTGGTCCAATATTGAGTACATTATATTTTTTGCATTGTTGGTTAATGTTGCATGCAGTTCAATATTTTATGAGATTGAGAATTAGTGGAGGGTTTATATTCTTTTTGCTTATTATCAGGAAATTTGATCCCGAATGTCGTATGTCTTTGGTTTAAATTATTATTGATACATTAATTGAGAAGTAAAGATTAAATTCTTAAGAGAAGAAAAATTATTTATAAGATTAGTTGAAAAATATTGTGAAACTGTGAATGATGATCATTGATAACAATAGGAAGGGAAAAAAAATAATTTTTGTGATATTATGATATTTTGTCAAATTGTGACCATAATTTTTTTTTTTAAATCTTGGAGTAATGATATTATATGACATGAAGATTATATCTTAGATTATTATATTGATCCTTATGTTGAGTATGTGCAGATTTGTAATCACTCACAAGTATAGCAATTTCCTGGAGTTCAAAATATAACATGGTTAAAAACTTGTACATGATATGTGATATTTTTTTGTAAAAGAAAATACATGAGGATTTATCCAAAGTGAGTTACTAGTAGGTTGTTAGACTACTATCCATTCAAAAAGTGATTGAGATATGTAAAAAATAAAATAACTCCTACAATGGACTATTGGTCATTTAATGATGATTTTTAATAGTAATATCACTCACTATTAGAGGAGTAAAAATATTAAAAAAGTGGTTTCACTAAATGTGAACACATATACATACATTTAGTGGCCATAATTATATGAGAGATTTTCTAGCTAAAATGATGATATTATGCGACTATTTTATCTTAAAAAGTTTTGAAATATTTTGACTTAAATATTAAAATTTCATATCTTTATTATTCTAATAATTTATGAAAATATAAATGCAAGTTTGGGGGAAAGGATATGACTATGAGGTATATCGATGAGAATGGGACTATCACCTAAAATTTATTTGATTGGAACCATCTATTAGGATACTTCTATTTAGGGACTGGAGATTCCAAGAACTATGTTGGAGAAAAATGAATCATTTAATAGTTTGGGAGAAAAGCATGCAATTGGTGATTAATTAAATAAGTCCATTCCTATAATGTGAAGTATGTATGTGATTCTATGACGAGAAGGTTGAAATTTAATCTCTTAATGAGTTCTATAGCCCATACAGGTGGGATGTCTTAGTTATAGGAGCATTCTTGATAGACTCACCTAATGAGTCTGGAAGTGAGGCCGTTTTTCATGAGAATTTGGCTAATTCTCTAGAGCACTTATGAATATGGGATAAAGCACAAGACCATAAAGTGCTGATTTAAGAAAATTATATTAACACCTTGAATATCATATGTGTGACATAGTCCTGCATACCCTAAAGTAGTCATAGTTTAAAGACTTAGCCACTTTGACTTTATTTTGGAGATTATAGAAACGCTAAGTGAACGTTTCAAAATATTGTCACTTTTATTATGCACGGTGTTCTTACTTTGTCCACAAATAATAGTACTTATTTTTTATTAAAATAAGCGGGGAATTGTGGGAGTATTTTAAAAAAAATTAAAGTGACTAACGAATAACTACTATGAGTTAATTTGAATTTAAATTGTGAAAGTTATAATTATTTTTAAATAATTTTAATTATTATTCTACATAAATACAAAAAACATATGTAATGATTTTGCATAAATTAGTTATAATAACCATATTAATGTATATTTGATACCTATACATTGTATATACACAACGTGATTTGTATATAAAAAAATAAAGTATAATTACACTTAATTTTATAGTTTTGACTCTTTCTAACGATTATTTTAACCTATAAATAGTGGACTCTAGCAGAATATATATATATATATATATATATATAATTTCCTACTACATGTCATTCTAATACTCTATAGTTCTATTCGAATAGAAATTAATATTATGTATAACTATTTTTTTGTAGACAAAGTAAGGTGTGTGGAGATGTTTTTGCTTCTTTTGGTTGTGCAGATCAAAAGATAATAATAATTTTGAATTAAGCTGTTATATCTTGTAAGTGACATACTATAATCTTCTGCATTGGAGTACAGAAAAAAATTCCGTAAGGACACGAATTGTTTTAAAGAGAGTGAATACGTATTTCAACACTACCATACTTTTTGATAACAGAGTGTTTGTGTAAAATGATACTAAGTTTTTTTTTTTTTCTCTTTTATCATGAGAATTTATCTTGTTAATATATTTTTGATTTTTGAATTTCATTTATTTGATATGTTAATTGTGATTAACATGGCTTTTGTGACGTAGAATCAACACATTTTATAAAACAAATTATCTCATGCTATTAACAGTTTTTTTTTCCCCTCACGCAGTTTGTTAAGAGAAAATCAACTTGCGAAAGTAACTAACTTGATTAGCCATTATTTTCTAGGAAATAGTAATTACGTAATTTGGGTTTTATGTACTTAACTTTTATTACCCTTTTGTTCCAAAAATAAATAAAAGAAGAAGTTTTATGACCGAAAGGACGATTTTTAATTTGTTTTGGAGTTAAGTATGATGAGTTGATTTAACATTGTGGTTATCAATTTGAAGTGGACTAACCTTTGTATAATAAAGTTTATCATGTTTTGGCATCATCAAACCGAACAATAAAATGAGACGAGAACTAAAGCTATCTGATTCCTCAATTTCTAAAACTAACTCTCTACTCTTTACAGTCATAACCATATGAAACTAACTGATCGTAGGCCAAAATATTTAATATGATGGAGACTAGCCTCCATATTCCATGAATGCTTCCCAACTGCATCGATGCATTCATTTCACCAAGAATTTTTTTTTCTTTTTTAATTTCTACCAACATTTATTTTGCAACAATCATTTTATATTCACCCACTTTAGGTAATTTAGCCCTCATCAAACAATCAGTTGCTAATTGTTACACATATTTTTTTTTTCCTTTATTCACTTGATTATTTCTCTTTTATTTCTTCATTTAATCATCTTATATTCTTTGTTTTATTGTAGATAAAGATGAAACTCAAACTACAAATAATGTTGTGAAGCAATATTGTTCCAATAAAAAAAAAAAAATTCCTTGGATTTTGTACTTTTTCTCTTTCACATCTTGTGCTATATAAAAGTTATAAAAATAATAATAATAATAAAAACAACAATCAAAATTTCAATTCTCACTGCTGCTGTTTTTTTGGTCAAAAGCAAAGATTAATTAATTTATATCTTGGGCCTTTATTGTTCCTTGACCAATCTAACAAGGAAAGTTCTTTTTCTTTATGCGTAGAATACACACTTATTGGTCAATTTGTTAGGCAAAAATAACTAATTGTCTAATTGTCCATGAAAATGGACTTGGTCACATTATGGTGGGGGCCAATTCACACTAGTACCCATTTTACCGGCCGCATCATTTCATTTATAGTTGAAAATGAAAAATTATTGAGGGTTTGGTTTATTAGGATCATCAACGTGTAATTATGATTTTTCATTGGGTTCCTCATGCACTAACCTTCGTTTCCATCTCAAAATTAATCTGTCTCTAATAGAAAGAGCACACTCAATATGTGTGTAAAATAAAAATAAAAAGTGTATCAAAAAATGTGGAAGCTATAAAGTTTTTTTTTTTTATAATTTTGAATATCTTTAAAATTAGGAGGAACTCAAAGAGAGAAACTACCATATTAAGTTGACTCTCTCTTTATATATAGTAAGATAATATCATCACTCCTCTCCTCTCCTCCCTCTCATTCAACACGTATTTTAGTTACAATCACATTAAATTTAATCATGGATGAAGTAAACACTTAATTACAATCAAACATTTTGTTAGTATACAGAGTAAATATTAAGTTTTTTGAAAATGAAATGCAGATTAGGTAGTAAAACATACACAATATATTCAAGTCACTAAAGGTTATATGGGTAGGGTAGGTTTAAAAAAAAATATTCAATAGTACTAAAAAAGCTTAGTCGTAAAGGTTTTTGGATTTAATTATCATCGCAAAGATATTTTAGGGGTAAAGAGAAATACCACATCACAAAAACTATTGTAATAGTTGTGAAAAATAAATTGAATTACTTATTGTTATAAAATTAAGAGTAATGCTGGTTGATGAGTTTAAACCACGGTTAATTGTTAGTAAAAACTAAATAGCCCAAAAAAAATTTCTTTCTAGCGGCATAGATACAGTGGTCCGCACCACATACGTACTTGCCCTTTTGGGCGGTTTCATTAGGTCAAAGAGCTGCTTTCTTTCATACTATAATCGCACGTGACGTCCTTATGCAACTCGCAGAATTCATATTAGCATCAAGTCATTAACCACACTTAAATTCTCTTAGTACAAAAATGATAAAAAAAAAAAAAACATCTTACTTACTTTTTAAAAATATTTTATTTAAGAATTCATTACAAGGGGTATTAGCGTGCTCAAACCATAATAAATTACGTAGTGATAATATTACCTTATCGCTTCAATAACCTCTCGAATTAGAGGTGTTTATGGACTAAATATTTAATTTATACGCTCATAATATTATTTGAACTTGTTTTATTGACTTAAGAAAAATTGAACTGTATTTTGTCCATAGTCAACCGATTAGCTGCTAAAAGAGGATCGGAAATTTTAAGGTACACCTAAAACATATTCTAATTCAACTTTAAAAAATCTGGAAAAAAAAAAAAGTTGGCACAAGATCAACAAAGATATTTGTCAATTTAACTACACATGGAGGAGGAATAGTAAATTCTCTCCAATTTGCTTATATATTTTAAGCTTGAAACTAACTAGAGAAAAAAATAGAGTTAACAAGTTAAAATATATATTATAGAAATAAATGCAAGTCAAAATATATTAGGGAGAAAGAGGAGGAGTGATTGAAATGGAGGAAAAGTAAGGGAATTAAATGAATGGGAGTGAGGCTGATGAGAGCCAAAGTGGAAGAGTTGATGAAAAACAAAAATGAAAAAAGTGATGAATACTAATTAGCATATTCGGCCCAATATAGGCCGATTTATTACGAATTGATTTTACTAATTTTTAGTTTTATCAGTTTTTTTTTTAATCTATATATATATTATAGCAAATCTCTTTTGAAAAAAGTTATAAAGAGTTGACATGTGTCATATAAAGTAATTAAAGAAATTTACTTGGTAAAAAATAGAGGTAAAAAACCACCTACTTAGTTAACTAAATCTTACCTTTAACTAACTTTATTTTTTTTTTAAATCCTTATTTTATCACACCTCTTATAGTTAAATTTTTTCTAAAAAGAGTTACAAAATTAAAATCGTATTATAAATTATCATATAAGTATCATTATTAACTATAAGTGAAGAAAATAAATATTTATTAATTAAAAAAAACTGTTATC
Organism: Cinchona pubescens; assembly: GCA_025175665.1. Taxonomy (NCBI): domain Eukaryota; kingdom Viridiplantae; phylum Streptophyta; class Magnoliopsida; order Gentianales; family Rubiaceae; genus Cinchona; species Cinchona pubescens. The sequence goes on along the minus strand of JANKKI010000280.1, from coordinate 789,892 downwards.
TATATGTCATTTTTAAGAAATTAATTTTAGATATATATTTAAGAAAAAGCTTCCATAAAAGTAGGAAGATATTGACTCCAATTATGTCTAAATGATATCATTCTTGCAACATAATTACATCCACTTAATACTTATAAAAAAGAACTATAATTTATTATATCAAAAAGATAAAAAGGTTATAAGGTCAAAAAAAAAAAATTTTGGGCATCTTCTTGAAACTTTATATTTAATGGTAATTAATAATTCAATGTCAATACACACTATTCTTAAGTGAAGATCACATAATCGTAATAAGTTAAAAAATAGTTTTAACAGTATGTATTATAATTGGAAAGTTAAAAAATAGCTTTAACAGTATGTATTATTATATCAGAAAGATAAAAAGGTTATAAGATCAAAAAAAAAAAAATTTGGGCATCTTCTTGACACTCTATATTTAATGGTAATTAATAATTTAATGCTAATACACATTATTCTTAAGTGATCACGTAATCGTAATAAGTTAAAAAATATCTTTAACAGTATGTATTACAATTGGAAAGTTAAAAAATAGTTTTAACAGTATGTATTATTATATCAGAAAGATAAAAAGATTATAAGATCAATTTTTTTTTTTTTTGGGCATCTTCTTGACACTTTATATTTAATGTTAATTAATAATTCAATATCAATACACATTATTCTTAAGTGATCACGTAATCGTAATAAGTTAAAAAATAGCTTTAACAGTATGTATTATAATTGGCCTCATCATTGGTTATATTACTTTTTTTCTGCTAATTTATGAGATATATTTAATAGACTGGAATGAAAAATAGCAAAAATTAGTATGATTTTTGACATAATAGTTTATAAGATTTGAAGGTCAAATTATTGATGATTAACAGTTATATGATACAATACTAAAAATTCTTAAACACAATCCTTTTGTTTTTTTTTTTTTAAGTTTTTAAGGACTTGAAAAAGGATGGGTCACAATCCTTTTGTTTAATATCTCATTTGCTAGATAATGAATATATTATATCAAACTTCTTTAATCAGTCATCATATCAATCATCCTTCTTATTCTCATTGCATACTTTTCTTTGTTCAATTAATTTTTATTTGATTAAAATAGAGATAAGTAATTTTTCACTTTTCATACACATATAAACTTTTTTTTTGTCTAAGGTTTTTGTCATATCTCTACTAGTTATTCTATCTTTATGTACAATCACCAAACAAAACAAAAAAAAAAATTACTTAATTTAAATTTAACTCCTATACTCATATCATAATTTGTTTCATATGCGCTACATACGTTCCTCGACATCTCAAAATTTTCAAGTCCAATCAAACCAATCTCCATTTTACTTCATCATTGTTGTAAAATATGATTTCCTTTATTTGGATATTCAATTTATTTATTTGGTTATTTAATTGTTTTTCTTCATTTTAAATACATAATTTTCAAATAATGCACTAATGCATGTCTTTTTCTATAATTTTTCAAATATTCCACTAATGCATGTCTTTTACTTTGTTTTCTTACATATAGCAATTAATAACACTACTACAAAACTTGAGTAATGGCCAGTAGAAAGATAATATTATAAATATATTTTTCCTTTTATTTTCTCTGAATCCCGTCAAAAGTAACTTTTCTATGAAATTATCAATTTACATACATACATAAACACATACATACATACATACATACATACATACATACATACATACATACATACATACATACATACATACATACATATATATATATATATATATTTGTAGAAAGTCGTACTACTTTAAAAAAATCGAGATTATGTTTCTTGACACAATCTTTGCTAATGCACATGCAAACGTAATGCTTGATTGCATGGTATGCATAAAATGACAAAGCCAAAATATGCACATGATTATATTAACTACACAAATTCCATTTCTTCTTAATTGTATTTTCTATTGACAATTTATATCGAGAAAATTAAATTAATTTATACTAAAAAAATTAATACTTCTAAATTATTGTGTTTATTTGATCATTATAAACAAAAATATGTTCGTTAGCATTCAACAAAATGAGTTTTATCCTTTATTTTCGCATAAAAAGTTGAAGTAGGTAATTAAAACAATCATATATCCAAGTTATAGAAATATAGTTACTATAGTATGTATATCTAATCTAATTTCAACTAATAACTAAGTTATATAGTTACTTTTTACTTATTTTTACATGACAAAAATATAAATATTGGACTAATTTCATCTTGCATCCCTCAACTTATACCCAATTCTCATTTTGCACCTCAAACAGTAGGTTTAATTTTGGATACTTTTTGCCTCAAACTCTCAAATTCCTCCCAATTCAATCATTTTCTTAACACCGTCTCAAAATTTAACAAAAATTTTTGTGTACAATAAATTCGGTAAGATATACAACAATGTTTTTGGGTGCAAAAATAAATATTTTGTTAATTTTTTTGATAGTGTTAAAAAGGAACAAAATTAGGATAAATTTGAGAGTTGGGGGTGCAAAGTGACCAAAACTAAAATTCAAAGTGCAAAGTGAGAATTAAGTATAAGTTTAAGAGTGGAAAGTGAAATTAGTCCTCTAAACATTTTATATGAATACTTGACATTAAGTATATTTTTAATTGTTCCATAAATTAAAGTATACTTTTAATTAGTAAAATTTATGGATATTATTACTTCTTTTTTTTTTTGTATTTATATAGTTTAATTACTAAAGGTTATATATAGTTAATATTATTTTATTAATATTATTTTGTTGCATTAATTGAATGTAGATATTTATCTTCCCGTATATAGCATGGGATATTCCACTAGTACTTATAATACGAATACCTCAGTTCTCTCTCTTTTATTTTTCCTTTTGGTAAGAAACTCTTTATCTTTCTACGTGGTTATTTTTATTATTATTATTTTTTATCTCAACCTAATGTGCAAAAAATAGTGTCAACGATTTGATTACCCGTTCTCTCGAGTTACTCACCAATTGCAGTAATTTTGCACAAATAACTGCACTTTTTATCCTAGCTTGCTTTCTCTGACCAACTTAAAATAGAAAGGGGAAAAAAAAAAGTCAAGGGGTTGCTAAGAAAATTCATATAGCATTTAAGGTGGTTCTATTTGTCTCTTTTTACTTTCAGTTCACTTTCTTTTTTCTCACTCCATTTTCCATTGTTAAATGTTCGTCAATTTCTGTTTTTGGTTCATACTTTGTGACCCATTCTGTGCATTCTAATTTGTGACCCACTTCATAAATCCAAGCATTCTACAACGTAATATACATGTAGAAGCTGCCTATTAAAGTTACATTAATTTCAAGTCACTGTCTACATTACCAAGTGCCAGAACAATACATTACGCGGTGATATAACATCTCATCAAGTGATTGAATGTGCTAAAACATTAATAAATTTTTTCAAAGCCAAAAATTAGGTAATCTAGAACTTTGACAATTTCCAAACAAATTGCTGGTAATGGCATCCACAGTATGCTTAACTAGGACTTTTAATATGATATGCACTATATCCAAAGAAAATCTCCACTTCAATTGTTACATCAAAAAGAATGGTCAAGACAAATTAATGGTAGATTTATACTGACTTCTCGACCAAGGAGAAAATTTTCCTTGTTACCCTCCCAACTTATTATAGTGTACAATAATGTTAATTCGCATATTATGTTATTCCCTCCCAAGATTATCGATATAATTACTTCGTTGCGTGATACTATTTGATTGAATAAATGTGATGTCCACTAAAATATAAGATCTTATTTTCACGGGCACATTTAGGTTTTCGACACGCATCTACATTATAATAACTGATAAGTTTTTAAGAAATATTTCTAATAAATATTCCAAAAAAATCGAAACATTATAATGTAGAAAGTACTGTACACTGACAAATTACATTATATACAAAATAAATCTTTTAAGATCTCACTTATCAAACTGTAGTTTTCCTGGCCAATAGAAAATTGGAGCCAACCTCTTGACAGCTCCTTTTTAGTTGCTACTGAATAGCCAATTTAGTACGTAGGCTATTACCGCTAAGCAGTCATCTAAATTTTTCAAAAGCTTTCAAGTAAAGCATTCTCATCCATTTCCAAATGCCGGTGTGAATCCAACGCCTTCATCCATTTTCGCATAGATTTCTTTCACGATGCTAACAATAATCCATTACAAGGGTAGCATTTTTCAACCGTTGAATGAAACATCAACAAAAGAGGGTCCCATCACACTAACTCCACATTCCACGACTACGTATTCAACAAAGACAAAATATAAGAATAAAGAAAAACACATGCATCACATTTAGTGGAGTCGCATGAAATTGCATCGCAACTAATCCACCACCGAAGACTATTAACTGCCTTACTTGTGGAGGAGGATCTAAGAAAGAAAATATCCAAGTCGAAGATTACAAACAAAACATACTCCTTTCACGTACCATAAAGACTTCTATTCCGCCATTTCTCATATCCTGCCAAGATATGATATGCTGGTCTTGGCTTGGCTATTCATTCATTTCACCGACTAGAAAGTCAACAGTATTGAAGGGAGAAATTAAATGAAACCAATAAACTGATAAACATCGTCCCATACATAAAAATCGAATTTTGTGTGAAAAAGAAATTCAGTAGTAAATGTAGAATATTACATGTATGGAACAAAATTTGCCCTCCAATATTGGCCGATAGAGTTCTGCTAAAGAAGTCAAACCAACAAATTAGGTTGAAAAAAATATACCTATGAAAGGTATTAAGTAGGTGGATGAAACATGATTCTCTCGATTCAGGAAAAAATAAGGGAAATGAAGAGGAGAAAACAAAACCTAATTTGTTACGTAGTTATTCACCAGCAGCAAATGCCATGCATCTATTTTCACTGTGCCTATACCACACAACCCCAAGGCACGCACGAACGACAGAGTACAACTGAAAGATTTGAAGTACACTAACTATTAAAGCAAAGAACAAGACAAAATAAAAACTGAACTAATGACATCTGCTAGCTTAAAGGTAGAAGTATATTTCCAGCAACTGTGGGATAAAAACGAAGACCTTTAGTCCCATGCACTTGTGACCCCCGGACCATATGCTCCGGCATACTCGCCAGAAGCACCATAGCCACTGCTGAGGTTGCCTCCGCCATAGTAGTCAGTGACCCCTCTAGTTAAAGAGGATTCTCTCCTAAAATCACGACCGCCAAAGCGACCTCCTCCACGTCGACTCTTGCCATGGGCAGATCGAACAGCAAAGCGAGAGAGCCAAGCAGGTACTTCTTGATTTGCTTCTTGCATCAGATCAACCAATGCCCTTGCCAATGAGGCATTATTCTCATTGAAGAAGGCAGTAGCTAGCCCGGTCTTCCCTGCTCTACCGGTTCGTCCTATGCGGTGCACATAATCATCAATGTCATTTGGAAGATCAAAGTTGACAACATGGGCAACATGGGGGATATCAAGGCCACGTGCTGCCACATCTGTTGCAACCAAGATCGGGGTGTTACCACTTTTAAATGACCTCAGGGCCTGTTCTCGCTCCTGCAGACAAGTTAAAATAATTTATTCACTTAAAGGGAAGAACAAGAGAGATAAAAGTCCAATCTGACTACTCAACATCAAGAGAAAATAACATATGGTGGTGAAGTTGACTCTGGGTTGCAGAAGCACCAGAAAGGTATATATTTGAGAATGCGAGGCAGTACATTCTCTTTTGGAGAAATCAAAGGGATTCTTGTTTTACTTGCATTCCCTTAGTTTCTTGAAATGCAGCAACAGAATTCTCAATGCTTCCTCCCATTTTTGTTGGCGATGCTTCCTTTTTTCAGATGGTACCACAAAAGTTGGCCATTATCAAAGTCAATGATATTTAACTACTAGATTCCATAGAAACCCTTATTTTATTTTCTCATTAATATGCTTTGTCCCAAAAGTTCCAATTCCAACGTGTGCAAATCAGGGTTAGATACACATTAATGTACTAGATACAATTTTATTAACCACGTGCCTGGCAAGTAACCAATAATTCTAGGGTTTTGGAAGGAGTACTAATTAAGCATGTCTCAATCAAAATCCTTCATCTTTCTGTTATCTTAAATCAAGCGAATACGGCCAATATATAAATATCTGGAAGTATTAAGCTACTGCAGGGTGTGAAGGACTATATATTTCTGTCTTTTCTTTATCAATTGGATTGCATTTATCTTAATGCTGCAGGCAACTAGATGAAAAATGGTCAAGTTCAGTTTGCACTAGGCAGGGGACTCGTTGTATCCTTCAGAAACAAATCTCCAACTATAAATCAACAACTTTCCCATTCTATAGGAGGGGGGAAAAACTAAAAACGCAAGGCAAAACGGGAAAGCAGAGAAGGCATCCTTCTTCCATACTCTTACCACAACTAAGAATGACCTTTAAAATAATTCATAATTAGTAAAACTTACAAAAATTAACCTAGCCTATAACAAACTAAAATTGATAATCATAAAAATCTAACAAAATTTTATGGCTCATGAATGGTGGGATCCTAATAACTATAAATGCCAACGAAGTCCAATTAATCATATTTCAGATAAAAGAACAGCTAAAGAATTATGGACAGGCCAAGGAATCTTAACAAGATACTTAAAATTTTCCATCTCAGCAAAATTTTAATCCAAAATACAAATATTTTGGACATAAATGTTCTATAACCATTGAAAACAGAGTAATGCACTAGATACTTTTCCTGATTAGACAAATGCATATCCAATTACACCTGAATGGTGCACAGTTTAACGATGGTACCTTAAATGAACCAAGTTAAGCCAAATTATCAAGTCCAAGGTGAGCATGTGCAGTAATCAAACAATTTGCGTTCATGGTCACTCCATATAACTAATAGACAAGTCTAGTTGAGCTTAAAAAAACTGACCACTTTCAAGCACAATAAACTTTGATTGCAATATGTTTGCATCCTTGAGGCGCTTGTTAGGCGAGTGGATTTTAGAGAGTAATCAACATAAGAGGGGCAGGGGAAGACCGAAAACGACTTGGTGGTTATTTCCTAAAAAAGATATAACTCATCTAGGAATTAATGAGGATATGGCTCATGACAAAGCGCAATGGCATAGCAGAATTCATGCAGGCTTGGTTGTCTGTTCATTTGTTTATGTTTGCATCCTTGAGACACTAAAATTAACAACTTAGCTCAGTTACACCAGTTGGAGAAAACCAATGAATCCAAAAATTTGGCTCTTAGAGGGAAATGCTCAAGAACTTCAAAATGAACCAAATGTAACTAATCAACTTTAAAAAAAATTGCAGATAAGAATACACAAAAACAGCTATGCACATCTGGAGCCTTTCAAATGGAGAAAGCAAAAAATAGCACCTAGCTCGAGTTCTTATGCAGTAAAGAAGAAAATAATAACCATTTCCAATTCAAGGGAAACTTGATAATTCAACAGAAAAGGTATTACACAATACCTGTCCAAAACACAATATAGAAAATAAGCCACTATCATGAAAGCAAAGACAGATTCTGGCCAGAAAACTGAAAACTTGCTACACTCTACTGTAACTTGGAAAAGGCTACATATTAAAATCATTAGAAAAGAGTGCAAGATAGAAGTTTAGCATTTTTGTTATAGGCTAAATTAATACTACTAAGTTCCACATCATGATAATCATCACAAGTAGGCAATCTTTTGGACAAAGGTTCAGAAAGGTTTCCTAACATTTCAAAAGGCAAGCATATTCATGATTCAACTTCAACGTGAATTTTCAATTCTGGTCTTTTTATAAATACATAAAGGCAAAATTTCCAACACTAATTCCTACAGCTGATCTAAATACAATGCACAAAATCAGAAACTGTATCCATCACCAAAGAATATAAAAACGACTTGCTCCACCAACCCACTATCGAACACAATCTATCTGTGAGACAGGTGGAAGGAGAGAACTATAGAACTTTTATAAGTTACAAGTCATTGAGGCATACTCAATGAGTATACTTATAAGGAGAACATGGATTAAAAGTGGGAGATAAGAGAAAGTGGTAGTTAAAAAATTTGAATAGAGGAGAGAGAGGGTGTGATCATTGGTTAATCAAATGAAGTTAAAAGGTAACCCCAAAAAAAAAGTTAAAAGGGTATATTTGGAAGTACATTAATTTTGACATTACACCAAATCACCAACCCTTCAGGCTTTATATATATTTAGTTAGATGGTGTTTTGAACAGAGAGAACCTAGGATAGGGGGTTAATTTTAAAAACAAACTTTGAAGTTCTACAAGATGAACTCTGAGAAGATGGAATTTCATTTAATAACCAAACCAGAATTACAATTGATCACAGAGCCAGAAAAAAGAAAGAGCATGTCTAGAAGTCTAACCCTAAACTATAATTCTAATCTGATTAAACTCAATGTCCTTATCCCTATGACTAAAATCCAAATAAACTTGAATTCCTTATCCTTTTCCCCCTCATCATTCTTACTTATCCATGTCATACACCTCTCTTATCTAATCTAATAGAACTTTCATTGGCATCAATTCTTGTCAGGTTGGAGAAAAACTCAGCATTGAGTTTGAGCTCTACGGTTTTCCAGGATAAAGAATTTCCAAATAAATCTTTCCATGCTCTTTTTTCTCCTCTTCCAACTGGTTACAGGGACACTTCTTCAAGCCCCAGCACATCTGTGTCGACACGACATGGGTACAGCTGTGGGTGTGGAATACGGATATGTGATTGATGGGTCAACATTGATAGGGTGGTGAGATAACTTTAGCATCAAACTGTTATTTTGCCACAACTGATGTTCCTAGTGAAGGAGGAGAAATACTCTAATGGAATTGGTTCAAGAGATGGGATGAGAATTGGTGAGAAGTTGTATTTTTATTGGATTGACATCTCTGGTGTGTTGTTGGGGTAGAGAATTCGAACTATCGAAATTGGAAGATGTGAGAAACTCTAGGATTTTGATGTCTTTGACTTTTCAATAAGAAAGTGGTAAACAGCTGTACACCAACATAGAATTGTTTTAACCTTGCCACAATGCTTTCAAGTTTTATGATACGACCCTAGACAATTTTAGACAAAAAGTTTGGCATAATACCAAGCTAATTGTTTTCTTCATTCCTATGCACCAAAAAAGGTCCTGATGAATACAAGCGATGTAAATAAATTCAAATTTGCTTTATGTCCTGATATTTCTTAAGATAACCTACATCTTAGCACAATTGAAAAACCCCTGCAGGGCCACACCTGTATCCAAAATTAGACATATTTCTGGATGCTAAATTTAAAGGTTGCGCACCCACACCTGACATCAGCACCAAGTCCATGTAACAAAAGCAATGACATACAATTAAATTTTTAGACTCATCTGATGATACAAAAAATTTTTAATCAACCAAACACAGTAAAAAACTGATTCTTCACCATGGATAGCACATACTTATCTGTCACCTAAAGTTTAGTTCCTCCCACCCAGTTGCAAGACATTCAGGTTCCTTGCTACCATCCAGACATACTGTTCCCTTGCTACTGTTCCTTGGTCACTGGAGCCAGCAGTTAGAGAGCTTGCCCAGGTGGGGCAGGGTTCGAAACCCCTCCAATAGCCATTCACCCAAGAATCCCAGTTGAGTCCCCTAAAAATTGTACTGTTGCTCTTTACGGGAAATAGAAATGATAGCTGCAGAAATTTCAAAAACAATTTTGCTCCCAAGCTTTTGTAACATAGCTGTATAGTTACGATAGTACTCCCTCCGTCCCATTTATATTGTCACATTCCCATTGTGGGATGTCCCCATAAAAATGTCACATTACCTAAAATAGATGATTTGCTTGGTTGAAATTTCAAATTTATCCTTCCAAACATTCAAATTATTCCCAACTTCAATAACCAATGGGTCACAATAATCAATTCATCATCTCTCTTTTCTATCATCTCTCTCCTCTCTCCTCCCGATTAAAGCCCTCTGATTTCAAATATTTGTCATTTAATGATGTCAAGACAATTCAACTCAACTTAATAAGAGCATTTGTGGACATTTAATAGAAATTTATAGTTACCTAAAAATTTGTGCAAATGTCTAATGTGACAATTATATTGAAACGGAGGGAGTACATTTCTCATAGAGTTTTAAAGACGCAAGTAACTTATATCACAAATAACATCTTCATTTGGTAAACACCACAGATTGGTGAAAAATTACAATCTTATCATCATCTGATCTATCAACTCCAAATTACTGGTGGAAAATCATGCCCTCTTCTCCCGGACTACCTTCTAGTATGTCTGAAGTGTTATGGTTGCCCTATTTAATCTCATGAATTTCTTTATCTTGGTTTATAATTTACATCAAGGCTATGAATCAACCATCCAAGTTGTTCCCTGTTTACTCTAAATCTTCACGAATTATACTACCTCCATATCATGGATTGACTTGAGCTCTGATCCCATTGACAAAGGTGGAAGCACAAGACATGGAATTCAACTTCCATTTATAAGTAAGGATTTTTTGGGGAAAAAAATGAGTAAACATTGGATGGGCGGCTGGTCTGGCACCAAAAATCTGGAATTCTATGATCGCATGAAATAAAAACCACAGATAGGGGATTTAGTAGCACCAAAACCTTATATTGTACAATAAAATGAACTCAAAGGAGAGTCAATAGCATTTAATTATAAAGACAATTACAATTGAAAGCAGAAAATGAAAATTATAACCAAAACTAGAGTTTCAATCTAACAATTCCTCCTTTTTTTGACCCTAAAATCTTACAGCATATTTGGATCGCATTTCAGAACCACAATCAGAACAAGAATTATAAACCATGAAACAGTTTTGTTTTAGACTTAAAAATCACTTAATGTTGGTGCAATAATTGAATGGGTTTCATTACAATAATTCTCATTTCCTTGAGTTGATAAATGGTTTTAACACACAAAATTTTTTTTGCCTTTTCACTGCAGCAGCCAAACCCTAGCTTTAAAGAGACACTGACAGTAAATGCTGGTGGCAAACAGTCCGATCACCATTTCTGGTCAAACCATGCCTCCAGCTTCATTTTTATGTAGAACTAATATTTAGTAAACAAAGCACCCATATCTAACCAGAGAATGGACGAGCACCACAATCAGTGCGGCTTCACCATCCCATCTCCAAAATCACCACATAACTTCTATGAAAACTTTTCTGCTAAAAAACAATCACAAGTCCATCTATAAGCTTTGAAAATAAAAAGTCAGTTCATATTAGATTCTGAGAGACACAAGCCAAACTAGAAGTTTCTAGTATGAATCAATTCCACAGGTCAAGATCCATGTAAATTTAGGATTTTTCCATTTCAGTTGGCCTAAAGAATACGAAGATGGTCAGTATTTCACAGCCTCATCTCCACCATAAAACCAACATTCTTTGAACTCTCTCTCTCTCTCTCTGTGCATATGCTAAGCCGCCATCCTTTGATCCCTATCCATCTTCTCTGTGTCTGAGTGTGCATGCATATGCTATTGACTGCTGTTCCAGTTGTAAGGGTGTGGTCTTAGGGGAGGAGATCTGGAACTGACGAGTCCCACTTTTCTTTCCTCCTTTTCTAGTTTTATTTTCTTTCCTTTCTTCCACACTTTAAATTCACTGTATCCACATGAGTTAATCACTTTGATACCTGGAGGGGAATGACCAAACTCATGATAGGGCCTTTGATACTCTGATATTCAGCTTTCCCAAAAACTGTTAGGGTATCAAAGTCTGGTGTACCCATCCTTTAGCGGCAAACAACCCCACCCCCACCCCCCCCTTTTAACAGTCTAACTCATCCTTCGTACAACCATCTGTCTTATCTAATCTGATAGAACTTTCATGCCTCAGATGAAAGTTCTTAGAAACCTAACTTTGAATTGATAATAACATTGTTCAGATGAAGATCTAGAAAAATCACCCTAACCACAGATACAGCCTGTATGGACGTTAAGCTATCAGTTCACAGAAATCTAAACCAATTACCTCATCAGGAAAATCCTGGCCTCAGATAACAAGGGAAGAGCAGCCTCAAAATTCAGGAAAAGAACAGTTTTGCTTGTCTCTTTTCCCTGTTCTTCTTTCATTTTTTTTATAATCACAGAGTATAGGTACACCATTTAAAATAAAAGCATTCAACAGGTCCACTCAGAGTGATGGTAGAGAAGTAAATTAAATACTGCACAGCTACATAGTGAAACGTAAACATGGAAAAGCGGAAAGAGTAATAATTAATGACTCCAGCAAGATTCTACTCATGATTCACGCTATAGCAACAGTCCAAACATACCTGTTGTGTCCTGTCACCATGAATAGCAGTAGCAGGGAAACCATTCGTACAAAGCCAATGTTCCAGAGCATCAGCACCCTTCTTCGTCTCCACAAAAACCAAAGTGAGAGCTTGCTGCAAAATGAAAGCAAAAGTAAAGATCTATTTAGCTAAGATTTGCAACAAACAAGCCAAGTCTTATTCCCACTAAGATTTTTAGCCAAGATATGGTGCTTAAAAATATTGATTCTAACAAGAATACAAAGGACAAAAAACCAAATTGAGCATCATGAAAAATTGTCCTCAACTTATAAAGACAAGCATTAACTATTAAAAAAAAAATGGGAAGTTCAACAGCAATATTCTCAAGAATAACAATCAGCATATTAACCAGTAAAATGATGATTAATAACTGGACTGGCATACCATTTAAGGAGGTATGTAATACACAAGATCACAGTTGCTAACGGAGTAAAAGGACCTTATAGGAAGGTGTCTTTTTGGTTCAAACATGTAAAACTGTCCCCTCCAAAAAAAATCTTTTATTGGAAGCTAAAGAACTCTCAAGTGCACAAAGCCAGATGCCCTTCGCAGCTCAAATTAACTCAAACAATGAAGGGTTGGGGGGGAGAACACTAAAAGAGTAAATTTCAAAAGCAAAAAAAAAAAAAAAAAGTAAAGTGAGACCAAATTGGTAATGCTTATCCAGAAAGACAGCTCTCCAAGTCTAGTTTCAGGCACCAGTTTACAACAGAACCAACATTACTACCATCTACTCTGTGATCTGTCCGAATTGCTCCAAAAAGAATTCAATTCCAACCATCCGACAATAGTGATGATGTGCACAAAAGCAGGATTAGGAACAATATTTAGCATATTGCCATAACTACACTTTTCTATAAGTTATAATTGTTCTCCATCATGAGAAGGATGTACAAAACCCAGAAATGTCACGAGAAAATTGTTTACGTTGTTAGGTCACTTTGACATCTAAAACTATGACATACTAGACATAGTCAACAAACTTCCTCTCTAACTTCAAGCCCTTTGCCAACTACAACTCTAACGAATTTGACAAAAGGCTCTTTTTTCAACACAGGCGCAATCTCTAAAAGCCGAACACTGTTGAATGGGCTCAAAATTATTGCAGATATATACAATCAAATGAAAAGAAAAAAAGCATTTAACGTTCACCTACACTGCAATGAGCAGCATTACCTTGCCATGGACACCATTTGCCATTTGCGCATGAAGAAGATCCATAAGATGGCTTCTCTTGTCAGACTCGTGAACATATTCAACTCTCTGGACAATCAAATCAGTACTCGAACCAACTCTTCCAACAGACAAAAATACATAATTTGACAAAAAATCTGCAGCTAGCCGCTGCATACACCCAAAAAAAGGTAAAGTAATCATAAAATTGTACTGGAGAAAACAGATCATTCTAATTGAGGGGAAGGGATGAGATAGAAACACACTTGCCACAAACAATAAAGTAAAACCTTGTCCCACAAAGAACAGATACATCATTATATATTCACAAAGTAACACTCCATGTAGCATGTAAAATAACATAAAACTTATTCAAGCATCGCAAATAATGTGGACCAAGGGTAACAGATACGCCATTATATATTCACAAAGTGCAGCACCTATTTTGCTTACAACAAAAGTTAAGTTCTCAGTTCACATCTGTAAATACTGATATAAATACCCAGCAAACCGAAAGCATTAGGTAACAGAAGCTAAAGAACAAATGTGAAGGTTTCTAACCTCATAAATGGAAAACAAACCTGTATTTCCCTGGGAAATGTAGCACTGAAAAGCATTGTTTGTCTTACACCAGGAGGAGGCATGTCCATCTGTTGCACAATTTTTCTTATCTGAGGTTCGAAACCCATGTCCAACATTCGATCAGCCTCATCCAGAGCTAAATACCTAATTAACTGTAATGAGACTCTTGCTCTTTCTAGTAAATCTACCAACCGTCCAGGGGTTGCAACAAGGATGTCCACACCTCTCTCAAGATCTCGAAGCTGTTCAACACCACAAGTCAACCAATCAGAATGAGATTCATGACTAGTGACTACTGGTAAAATTTATGCATGTCAGGACTGCACAATCTAATGACATCCAGAAGATGGGAGAAAGATCGTTGAAAGTCATCTTACAATATGCCAATTGACTGAAACAGACGTCTCCAAAGGGAAAGCGAATAAAGAAATCTCTCAGATCATAGATTAAGTGTTACAATGCTTTATGGATCAAAAAACTAATCCATGATGCAACTTCACAAAAATAAATCAAAGATTTTATGCCAACATTGGGTTTCACCATCTTGAGAAAACCTAATATGGTGAAATACAACTAATACTTCACACAGAAAAGCCCAAGTACATTGAGTTAAACAAATACTGGAATTGAGTTTAGTGTTCTCAACTACTAATAGGTTATGCCTGAAAATGGTGGGATAGCAAGCCAGCCGGAAGCAAAAAGGCATTGAAATTTTTTATTCTAAGACTAGCCTCCCGATCCTTAATGTGGTAACCATGTATAATGAGGCAGAAGAACAGGAGAAAATTATATAGCTTGGACCTGCAAGTAACTTTAAAGTTTGGTGCTGTTTTGTTATGGTAGGGTGTGGAAGGCAGGTTCTAATTAAATTGCGTTATTTATGGTCCTTCCTACTATTTTGGTTACTTCATTTCATATTCATATGGAACGAGGAAAGATAACTTCTTCGGCTTGTCAACAGGCTCCTTTCTCTTTAAACACAATTACTGTCAGGATTTTTACCAAAAAAGTGGTTTATCACTAAAAGACAAACTTAACATGATAAAAGCTAAGTAAAACAAACTACAATTTTCACAAATATGTGTTTTGGTCTATTAAAAAAAAAAGCATCCAGTACTCAGAAGCACTAGAAACTTCCTAAATGGAAAATGTATCAAGTTTTCTTAGGGTTGCCTAAAATGCTTAGTATGCAGTAGCATCAGTTAATACTTTTGCTTTTTTTAACATTATCTCTTTTTCTATCTCAAAGAGAGATAAATTCTGAAGGCCAGATATCTCTTTTTCTATCTCAAAGAGAGATAAATTCTAAAGGCCAGATAAGCTTGATGGCATTCTCATCTGTGGTAAAGTAGTGCAGCAAATGGACTATATATACTGGATAAAAGAGACTCGAGTAAAACATGAAATTACAAGTTATATGAGAAAAATAAGACCTGCTGATTTATGGGTGCACCACCATAAGCGACGACCACTCTTACACCAGTTTGATATGCAAATTTTCTGGCTTCGTCATGGATCTGCACATCAAGTCTCAAAATTTAGGTTCTGGTATGATAAAATACCAAAATGAACAGAAAAACATAAAGATAGCCAAGGCTCCATAACCCACTTGGCATGAGAGCTCCCTTGTTGGAGAAAGAATAAGAGCAAGCGGAAACGCCATGCGTGGAACACGGGGAGCCCTCTGTCCATGCTGGCCTCTCATTATTCCACTAATAATAGGAAAGCAGAAAGCTGCTGTCTTTCCTGACCCAGTTTGTGCACAAGCCATCAAATCCCTTCCCGCAAGTGAGATTGGTATTGTGTAACGCTGCACAGGAGTTGGCTTCACATACTTACTTGCACCTTCTAATATTTTGATTCAAAGCTTCACCCAAATCAATCTCGGCAAAAGTATTCACAGGAGGGGGCACATTTTCCCCACTTGTCTCCACTGGAATATCTTCATACGCGTCAAAATTAATCCCTGTATTCTCTTGTTCATCACACATCTCCTCTGTACCGTCTTCATCTCCAAAAGGGTTGGCCTCTCGCTCTCCACCATGGCCCCAACCACCGCTTCTGTTGTTCCAACCACTACCACGGCCACCACCGCTGCTGCCACCAACACCACCACCAAGCCTAGGAGCACCCCAACGATTCCCTCCTGCTGAAGAAACAGAGCCAGCATAAGAAGCTGGTGCAGATGGAGCTGATGAAGGAGGCCTATTCCTGAGATGGGGTGGTACATATGTCGACCTACCAGAATCAGAATTAGTTCCAATACACCCATTATTGGCAGAGCCAACAGTGCTACGTGCAGCCGAAGCCTCAGCTGCAACTGAATCAGCCCATGAAGTTGGCTTCATAATCAACACAGACAAAACGTGAAACCAGCTTTGCTCCTTTCTAACAATTATTCAAAATTCTCCCACAGCTTGAACCAGATTTATTCTTCTGCCACTACTAACCAAACAATTCAAAATCTAGGACCAACGCAAAATCCACGTTTCATAGCAATTCCAGCAAATTATCCAAAACCATCAAATCAAACCCCTAAATAAATTATCACACACATTTTCCACCGTAACTTCAAATGCCCTGATCACATATTAACAAACCACAAAATCCAAAAGAAACAAAAATCAAACATTAGTCAATACACATTCAGAACCTTTATCTATACCAAAAAAAAAAGAGTAAAAATGTCTCCACCGTCAAATAAATTAAACCATGTGAAATCATAAAATTTTGATTTACCACATAAGTGAATCACACAATCAGGCACAAAAAAAATGTTACATTTGAGCAAAATACTTCCGATACACAATCTCACATACACACTACACATCTATTTAAAAGGAAGCGCAGAAAAATAGGCCAAAAGGTAAACGCAAAAAATTAAAGAAAAATCTCATCGTGCAGCAAAAACTAAAAAGAGAAGAAAGCCATACTTACGTCAATAGAGAGGGAAAGAGAGATGTACAATGGAGCTGAAAGAAGAAATGCAGAAACCCTAATTTTCGCGATCGAAGGACGAGGATAAGCGATATGTAGGTGAGTGGGGGTTGTTAGGAGAGTAGAAATACTTCGTTTGAGAAAGAGGGGGGATTTGCGTCTCCGCTAATTAAACGAAAGAGGGAAAAGGGTTAGAAAAGAAAAGCCATTGGATTTTTTTGGGTGTTTTCCTCCCTACATTACGTTTTTTTTTTCTTTTTTTCTTTTTTTCCCCCGGTTTTTGTTTGAGCACATTGCGTAGCCGCTACATTTTCCGTCGCTTCTTGTTTTTATCCTTCACTTCTCTAGGAAAACAGAAAACTTAAGACTGCCGAGTACATTAACCAACAGTATTGAGGAGCCAAAAGGTCCAAAACACAGTTGTACAGTCGTCCAACTTTTTCAATAAATCAAAATGCTCTCTCAATTTAAAGTTTAATTGATTTAATTCATTAACTAAATACTTATGTCAATTTAATTCTTATTTGATTGTGCCACTCAAAATATATATTTATTCTCGTTGTGTTGTCCATAATCATACCGGTCATCACCTAAAAAACACAACAAACTTATATTTTGAGCGACATAACTAAATAGAAATCAAATTGATTATAAATATTTAGTTGAAGAACTAAATCAACTAAAATTTAAATAGACGGACCAATTCGGTTTTAATGAAAAATTAAAGGACTGTTGAGGTGGTTTACATAACATTGAGACGTAGTTTGCCAGTTTAGAAAAGAAAATAAAGAAAGAGAAAATTTAAGTCACGAAATAAAAGAAGCAAAGAAAAGGGATTCCAATATCCTTCTATGATGTTTGGGAGTTCGGGGAGGAAATAGATAAATTTACAAGTTTTATCCTTTTAACTAAATATTTTGTTTATATATTTAGTGGGTAATTTGGCATTACAAAAGTTTTAAAGAACAATTTTAATTTTCCTTCCACTTCTCTCTACATTTGGACTCTATTACTCTCTAAATCTTGTTTTTTCTTCTCAACTAAAACTCCCAAATAAAAAAATAAAAAAAATACCACACTTTCCTTTCTCTTTTCTTTTTTAATCCCAACGCTCAATCTAAGTCCAAAAGACTTATTACAATATATACAAATACATATATACTTATACACTCTATTATGTTATTATTATTATTATTATTTTTTTTTTACTTTTTACATGTTAGCCTAATATCTAACTAAGTGTTTATCTTGATCCACCGACTCAAAAAGATACGATAAACTGATCTATTTCAATGAGTAAAATAGGCCATATTTTTTATGCGGTCTCTATGAGTTTTGATGATACTTACACTTTCGTATTTTGATACTTGTTGGGTACTTGGCTCAATACATTTTAAGAGTAACTTTGTAAGTTAAACTATCAGAACCAATAGGTAATCCTACCACTATGTTTGTAAATTAATCACTAGGAATATTATGTTTGTAGATCTATCACCATGGGTGGGTATGGGTGGGATGTTACCCGCACATAAATTTGGCTAACCCGATCCCTATATATCGGGTTGGGAGAGAGTTGGGTTGCCAAGACCAATATCCAACCCTTTCCTTTAATCATTTATTTAAAAAATTATATATATATTACAAAGTATATGGTAATTTTTTAAAGAGTAGAAAAACATTAATAAAACAATATTTAAACAAAGCAAATAATTGCAAAAAGAGTAAAACTTGGCTCTGTAAGGATTTCTTTTTTTTTATTATTAAAAAAACTATAATTCTTCAAATAATACTTACAATCATTATTTGACACATTTTCTAATAACCTTTTTATATCATATATATCACACATAAGAAAGTAACTACAGTGGTTCTTTGCTTTCTACTAGTTTAGCTAATGTTTGTGAAGATTACGTCAGTAATAAGAAAAAAAATTCAATTCTAAGAATACATAGATGAACGTCTACTCTCACACACACCCTAATGAGTACAAAAATAATTTAGTCATTTAAGGTTAGAATTTATCCCACAAAATTACATGCCCTATCCCTAAAATTTTATGATAATTAATTATGAGGATTGGGTCGGCTACTCACAAGTTTTAAAATGTTCAACTCACATCCCAATCTTATTTCGTGAGTACCTAACTCTCATCTGAATCCGATCAATGAATACTTTCTAGGCTACTCGACTTCTCGGGTAGTGTGGGTTTGTATTCAGCGAGTAATTTTGCCTACCCTTATTAGTTGACTCATTTTTTAGATCAAAATCTTGCCTAACCTCCTGCCTCTTTCCCTCGAGTCTCAGATTACCACCACGCATAGCCTCTCCTCATCGTCCAATTGAACCACCATGCATAGTCTTTTTTCCTCCTCCAATTGGACTAATTTTATGGCACTCGTCTTCCCTCGTGCTCTTTAGCCACAAGAAGTGAAAAATAGTATAATTTTAATATTGACTAATTCTTCAAGCTCTATCACTGTTACAATGCATTATTCTTACCTTACTACTACTTTTTCTTCTGAAAATTTTCTAACTTCAACTCTCAGTGTGTTAACATAAACGAGTATTTCAAAAGAGTTCCTATCCTACATTAGAAAATCTATTGAACCTTATATCACTTTATATTGATTGACACTTTAGTGGGCTTGTGATGACAAGAGAACCAGTGGTGGGTTAGCGCACATGTGAGGAGGGCCGAGTTGGGCCGATCCAAGTTCAAACTGGCGAATTTGCCTCCTACACGTGGGTTAGATGTAGTTTAGTCCAATTTTACATTTTTTTATTTGGGCTCACTAAACCCGAATTTTAGTTTTACTAAAACTACTATGCTTATAAGTTTACCTTTTTAGATAAAATTTTAACAAAGATAGAATTTTACTTGGTTAGCCCTGATTACCAGGTCTTCTCAACGTTCCCCTTAACGTTCATCTCCTAATAAGTAGATTAGAAAATTTTAACGATTCCCCTCAACGTTCATCTCCTGATAAGTAGGCCAGAAGATTCTAAAAGTTGTCCTATAAATACAGCCCTTCAGCAGTTGCTTCAGTATGCCAATTGCCTTCCAATCTTCTTCTTTCTCTACTCAGTTGCTAGTTCTGAAACTTTCTTCTGTTGTTCCTACTTCCTCCTCTTAAGGAGGAAGGCTTATTTAATTTTGTGGAAATATTTCAATTCTACTAAAATAGTTTCTTTAGGACAGTGTAGCTCCTTGTACGACTCAAATTTTTTTTTTTTTTTTGCTGCACCAAATTATCTAACAATCTAAAGAAACTATAGCCTCCAACACTGCTACTGTAAAGCCCATTCCTACTAATAATGTTCAATCTTTGCAATCTGTTGCTGGATCTGTTTTAGCAATTGCTCCTGTCACCCTTCCATTTGCCAAACTTTTTCAAAACGTTTAAAATTGAAACTTTCACAAACAAAAATTTCAAACAGTGGCAAGAACGTGTGTTTTCACTGCTCGACGTCCATGGAGTTGCAACAACACATGTGCTACTCCATCCATAGCCTAGTCCAGATCATGATGTCCAGACACAAGAAGCATGGAAACATGCCAATAAGGTATGTCGCCACACTATTTTTTAGACTATATCTGATGAACTGTTTGACGTATACTGCAATTATAAGGAAGCAAAAGCTATTTGGGAAGCATTAATTAAAAATTTCACTGCTGAAGATGCTACTAAGCAAAAGTTTGTGGTAGGAAAATTTTATCAATGTCAAATGACTGATGAGAAGGAAATGAAGGTCCAGACCAACGAATACCAAAAATTGCTTGAAGATTTGAAAGCCGAAGAGATCTTGCTACCAGAGAAGTTTGCTGCTGGGGTGCTGATTGAGAAGTTTCCAGACTCATGGAATGACAACAAAAACAACTTGAAGCACAAGCAGAAAACCTTTACCATTGAGGTGCTGGTGACACACATATTGATTGAAGATACTAATAAAAAGGAGTCTGCTAAGGAGATGGCCTTTAAACCAAATCTAGTGAGCACAAAGCAATAATAAGAGATACAAAAATAAGTTCAAAAACTACAAGCCTAATAATCCCCACTTTAAGAAAAAGAAAGGCATTTGATTTGTTTGTGGAAAACTAGGTCATCATGCTGCTTAGTGCAGGTATAAAAAGAAAAATGACAAAGCAAAGGCTAGTCTTCCTAAGACTAACTTTGCTGAAGGAGATGAAATTATTGCTGTAGTCATTTCTCAAGTGAACATTGCAGCCAATGTGAAAGAATGGGTGGTAGACTCAGGGGCTACTCGGGGTATTTGTGTAAATAGAGAAGCATTTACCTCCTATACTCCAATAGGGAATGATGAAGAAGTGGCTTGGAGACTTAAGAACTGCCAAGGTCTTGGGTAAGGGCAAAGTTCTCTTGAAACTTTCTTCTGGAAAAACTTTAACCCTAAAAAATATGCTGCATGTTCCAACTATTAGAGCAAATTTGGTTTCTGTAGCCTTGGCAGGAAATGTTGGGGGTGAAAGTGTCATTTGAATTACACGGTGATAAGATTGTAATGACCAAAAACAATGTGCTTGTAGGAAAGAGCTATTGTAACCAGGGACTTTTTGTCTTGAACGTTTCAAATGTTATCAATGAAAATGCATCTTCTTCTGCTTATATTGTTGATTCAATTTCTTTATGGCATTCTAGATTAGGACATGTTAATGTTACATATATAAAGAAAAAGCAATCTCTAGGCTTAATGTTTGAGTTAAATTCAACTAGTATTGATAAATGTGAAATATGTGCAGAAACTAAAATTACCAAAAGGACTTGTTTTTCTATAAATAAAGAAAACCGAATTGTTGTCTTTAATTCATACTAATTTAGGTGATTTAAAACAAACAATGACTAGAGGTGGTAAAAAATATTATGTGACTTGTATTGATGACTTTTCTAAATTTTCTAAGTTGTATTTACTTAGAAATAAAAGTGATGCTTTTAATGCCTTTATTTCCCACAAAATGAGGTAGAAAATCAACTTGGTAGAAAAATAAAAAGATGATTAGATCAGATAGAGGAGGAGAATATTTATCTTTAAATGATTTTTGTGAAAAGGAAGAATAATTCATAAATTAACACCTCCTTATTCACCTCAATCTAATAGAGTAGCTAAAAGGAAAAATAGAACACTAAAAGAAATGATGACCTCTATGTTAGTAAGTTCTTATGCACCTGGTAATTTGTGGGGTGAAGCTATCTTATCTGCATGTCACTTACAAACTAGGATTCCATATAAAAGAATTGGCAAAACAACTTATGAATTATGGAAAGGTTATAAACCTAACTTGAAATATTTAAAAGTGTAGGGGTGTCTTGCCAAAGTATTATTGCTTGAATCTAAGAAGATAAAAATAAGTTCCAAAACTTCTGATTGTATGCATATTGGATATGCTGAATATAGTACTGCATATAGGTTTCTTGTTTTAAAAAGTGATGCACTTGACTACAATACAATAATTGAGACAAAGAATGCTGAATTCTTTGAACATATTTTTCCACTGTCTCTTATAATAAAGTTTCTCATGCACTTGTTGAAATACATAGAGAAATAACCTCTACTGAGGAATTGAGAAGGAGCAAAAGGCCTAGAAAAGAATTTTCTTATGGAAATGACTTTCAAACTTTTATCGTTCATAATGATCCTTTAACTTATTTTGATGCCATCTCCTCTTCTTATGCAAAATTATGGAAAGAAGTAATAATGACAGAAATTGACTCTATTATAAAAATAAAACTTGGATTCTGATTGATTTACTGCCTGGTGCAAAACCTATTGGTTATAAGTGGATTTTCAAAAGAAAACTTAATCCTGATGGGTCTGTACATAAATATAAAGTTCAATTAGTAGCAAAAGGATTTTCTCAAAAAAAAATATTGATTATTGTGATACGTTTGCACCAATAACTAGAATTTCTTCTATTTGGCTTTTATTTGCCTTAGCTTCCACTTATAAACTTTTTGTTCATCAAATTGATGTCAAAACGGCATTTTTAAATGGTGATTTAGAAGAAGAGATTTACAGGTATGGTTCAACCTGAGGGTTGTGTTCTTTCTGGACAAGAAAATAAAGTTTGTAAATTAATTAAATCTCTTTACAGCCTTAAACAAGCTCCTAAATAGTGGCATGAGAAATTTGATCAAGTCTTAATGAGAGACGGTTTTTCTTTTATTGAAATGGATAAATGTGTTTATACTAAAATTGTAAATAGTGATTATGTGATAATTAGCTTATATGTTGATGACATGCTTATATTTGGTTTGAGTTTAGATATTGTACAAAATACTAAATATTTTTTGTCTTCTAACTTTCATATGAAAGATTTGGGTGAAACAAAGATGATATTGGGTATTAAAGTCATAAGAAGAAGAGATTGTATTATGTTATCACAGGAATATTATGTAGAAAGACTTCTTAAGAAGTTTGAAAATTTTGATGTGACACCTGTGAGCACTCGTTATGACGCTAACACTCAATTGAAAAAGAATCTTGGTGATCCAGTTGCTCAGTCTAAATATACTTAGATTATATTGGGAGTCTAATGCATTTAATGAATTTTACAAGACCTGATATAGCTTATGTTCTGTGTAGACTGAGTAGATATGCTCATAATCCCAATCTAGAGCATTGTTTCGCATTAGTTAGATTAATGAAATACTTGAGAGGTACTATGAATTACGGTATCCTGTATAGTGGATTTCTCACTGTTTTGGGAAAGGTTACAGTGATGCAAACTGGATCACCGATTCAGATGAGACAAAAATCCACTAGTGGTTATGTGTTCACTCTTGGTGGTGGTGCAATAGCATGGAAATCAACCAAATAAACAATCATTGCTAGATAAGTTGGCTGGTTCTAAGCCTGATTGGTTAAGAAAATTTTTAACTAATATTTCTTTAACTAGGGATTTATCGCCTCCTATATCCATACACTGTGATTGTCAAGCAGCAATTGCTATTGCGAAGAATAAATCTTATAATTGTAAAAGTTGACATATAAAATTGAGACATGATGTTGTAAAACAACTACTCTCAGAGGTGGAATAATTTCCATTGATTATATGAAGTCAGAAGTGAAATTTGGCTGATCCTCTGACTAAACCTATGGGAAGAAAATTGGTTCTTCAAACCTCGAAGAAAATGGGACTTAGGCCAATAAGATGTCAATAAAGATGGTAATCCAACCTATGTGATTGGAGATTCCATGAAATAGGTTCATATGGGTCAAATCAATATTGACACTGAAGCACTTCAAGTTGAGTCCCTCCCAAGATGAGTGCTTTGACTGCTATAGTTTGTGAGGATGAGTTAAAAACTCTTAGGCCTCACTTGGTTGGCAAGGATTCTAGTCAAGGAAAGTAATTTTTTTCCTAAAATTTAAATTCTTTTGTTTGGTTCAATTTTTGACTTATAGGAAAGTAAAAAACTTTCCACAAATTAGGGAAAGTTATTGTAAAATATTAGGATTCTAATTCCTCATATCATGTTGGTATTCTTTTTACTTTACTCAGGAATTTAATCAAAAAAAATATGCTCAAGTACCTCTTAACCCTTTTCTTTCTTCTCTTTAATAAACATCAGGTCTTTCTCTTCCTTCATACCTCTCCGTTCTCATCTTTTTCTTCCTCCAGTATTCAACTGTTCCCCTTCTCAAGTCATCATCATTAGGGTTTGAGCATAGCACAACCTTTTGAATTTCAGGTTAGAAACTTATTATATATTTATGTTGTTTTATTCAATCTTTAGTTTTAACTTATTGGCTCTAAATTAGAATTGTGAAAATGGATGAATATGATATTTATAGGTTTTTTTTTTTTTTTTTTTTTTTGGTTATAGAATCTTGTGTGTAGTACTGATCAAAATTAAAATATAACGTTGCAACTAATTTGATATGCCTACCAAAACAATATTGAATGAATATTATTTGTTAATCAATACACTATGCTTGATGTTATGCCTTCTTCGTCAAGTATTTCATAGGGTATGGAATATGAAAGTTGAAACCATTTTACAACTCATGAGATAAGTTTGCTAATTGTGCTGTGGTAAATGGATTTCTATTACGGGGATGAGATTACGCAATCATGTGGATGGATGCAAGTGTATGCATCACCACTCTTATTGGAGACATTATAGTTGACTTATGGCTTAATTGTCTAGATTTTTGTTGTGTTTCTTTTTGAATTTTAAGGGTTGTTGATTAATTTTTTGGGTCAGAGAAATCATTGCACAAAATTTTATTGTGTTTCGAAAGATCAGTTGGGAAAATTACCATCAAAATGAGTTGGCCTTGTTTGAGTGGTAGATATTTAGTTAACCATCAGTCCAAGTTGGACTATTGATGGTCGAAACAAGTGATAGTTTCTATAGTTTAGTTTAAATTGTTAGCTTAAGTTAAGTTAAGAGAAGTTACTATTAAAATATTTTTCATTCATTTTTGTCATTTTGCATTCATATCACATGAAACTTTTTGTGTTTCCATGATTATCATTTGAAGCTTAACTAGTGAATCAATTGGTATTATTTTGCATTAGGGTCTTGTTATTTTAGTTAATCTAATGTTTCTATACTGTTTAATTATTTACAAGTTTTTTAATTAATTTATAGGTGATTGATCTAAAGAATGGCTCGACTGGATTCGTCTACAAAGAGCAAATTACTTTATTTACTAATGAATATGCAAATGGAACAATTAAACATATTAATGGTCATATTTTATGTTGTTTCTATCACTAGATTACATCATCATCGAAAATATTGTTTGAAAACTCCTTATTCTGTTAACGAGTATGATAGATCTCAATTCATTCATCGATTAATATATGCTAGTGATTCTACTTGTCATTCATAATTATGCATGGATAGATTCACATTTAGAAGATTAGTATGTATGTTTCGGACTACTGGGCGATTAACCGATACAAGAAATACAACCATAGATGAACAAGTAGCAATATTTTTATACATACTTGCACATCATGAAAAGAATCGTACTATGAAAACTGATTTTTTGAGATCGGGGGAAATAATTAGTAGGCACTTTCATAGGGTATTGAGACATGCAGTTCCTAGACTTCAAGGACAATTGCTTAAAATACCTGAACCAGTCTCTCAGGATTACATTGACGAAAAGTGGAAATGGTTTAAGGTAAACAATATATATATATATATGTATATATATACATATATATATGTATATATTAAATTTATACTTATATATATATATGTATATATTAAATTTATACTTATGTGATATCAATATTCATAGATTTTGTGTTGTAGAACTGTTTAGGAGTTCTGAATGGAACTTATATAAAAGTGAAAGTACTTGAAGGTGATAAGCCTAGACATCAAAATAGAAAAGATGATCTTGCTACAAATGTCTTAGGAGTATGTTCACAAGACATGCAATTTATTTATGTCCTCCCTGGATGGGAAGGCTCAGCGGCAGATGGGATAGTGCTTCGAGATGCATTGATTAGAAGAAATGGACTACCAATCAATTATGGTACGTAAAAAATGTGAAAGACTAAAATCTTTATTTTCTAATTTTTATTTTAATCATTGATATGTTTTAAAATTTATTCTCCTATTCTAGTGACACGATCCACCCATTTAGACGAAGAGGTTTGGCCCAGAATGAAGGTCCAGACGTTTGGCCCAAAATGAAGGTCCAGACTCTTTTCCAGAAGATAAAGGAACATTCTAGAGTTCTTTAGAGTTTCCTTAATTGACTTTAGATTCCCTAAAATATTCTATGAGGAATATTCTTTGTATAAAATTCTCTAGAATCATGTAGATTTGTAATTAATGTGGTAGGTTCTAGAATTCTCTCTTGTAAGTATAAAAAGGGGCCAACCCCCTCATTTGTAACATACCTCACAAGTTTGAGCAATTAAATACATAGAATTTTCATTCTCTCAATTCTCTTTTCTCTTGTTGTGAGTGTGAAGAAAGCTGACTTAGGGGAAAAACCTAAGCGCCGCACGAGTTGGGAGCACTAGAAAGAGTGAGCCCGTGACACTAGGATATCACTATCTGGTGGACGCTGGATATACAAATGGTAAAGGAATTTTTGCACCATTTAGAGGCTAGAAATATCACCTTAACGAATGGATGCCAGGATATCAACCAAGTACTCGAAAAGAATTTTTTAATATGAAGCATTCATCCGCAAGAAATGTTATTGAAAGATTTTTGGATTGTTAAAATTACGTTGGGAGATTATTACCAATCCAAATTGGTACCCAATTAAGGTATAAAGTAAAATTATAACAGCATGTTGTCTTCTCCACAATCATATATGAGGCCTGTTGATCCAATTGAAGCTGATTTAGACGAAGAATTAGAAGATGAAGAAGAAGTGTCTATTGAGTTAGATGGTGAACCAATCACTTTAGTTGAACCATCTGACAAATGGACAAATTGGAGAAAAACTTTAGCTAGTCAATGTTTCACCAATGGACGCAAAATAGGAACAACGGATAAAAACAATGCACAACTTCCTAGTTTTATTACATGGCTTTATTTTAATTTTTTTATTATTTGGTTTGTAATAAAATTGTTCAACTATATCGAGATATGGAGTACAATCAATCTCGATACTTAAACCAGTTAAGAATGAGATTGATTAATTATGTTCAAAGTTTGCTTTTATGTTAAGAATGAGGTTGATTAGTTATATTCAAAGTTTGCTTTTATGTTAGATGTGATTTATTTTTTGATTTAGAGATTGTTCTTGAAATTATTTTTTTATTTGTTTTCCTTTATGCACAAAATTAATATGATAACATGGTATCTCAGCATTGTCATAAAATTTTATAGTTTGCAAAATTTAGATGTACTAAAACATATTACTTATTCGTACTTTAATTAGGCATGCAAATAATTTTTTGTTGTAACATAAGCAATATATATATATATATTAATATTTAATCTAAATTTTACTAGTATTACAATGCAAAATAACTTGAAAAATATTTTGTCCACATATTATGCTTGCAAGGATATTTTGGGTAATCTAGTGATAATCTTAAATACATTTCATATATTTATTTTGAACCAAACGTTGGAATATGAATCCTTTAATACAATTTTCCTGTGAACATTCCTGAGAGTATTCAAATATAATAAAGAAATATTTTTCTATAGAATCACAATCTGAGTAATCAAATTTCTAATTTACTTTACTTTCTTGCCAACCAAACGAGGCCATAATGAATTCATATTCCTTAGAGATGATGTATTTAAAGTAGTATACACTTAATGAATTTACCTATATGAGAATGGAGTAGGGCAGCTCCTATAAGATTTTGGCCAAATCTTTAGAACTCTCATGAACAAAACACGCATGCACACGGCCTATTTGCGCAAAAAAAGCATTGAACAGCAAAATTGTGGCTTAGCAATGTGATTGATGAAATCTCTAACATACAAGAAGAATTATTGGTTCATAGAAATGTTATATTTCACCTATAATTCTATAAGCCATGTTTTATCAATCTGAATTTGGTTCATAGTCCAAAAGATTGGTTCATGGTCCAAAAGACACCAAACTAATTGCACGTGCACCCATACAGATCCAGCAAATTCTTTACTCCTTTTATTCAAAAAACTTTTGAAATATGTAGGGGATTGTTAGCATAAATGAGTATTTCAAAAGAGTTCCTATCCCACATTGAAAAATCTATTGAACCTTATATCACTTTATATTGATTGATAGTTTAGTGGGCTTGTCATGTCAAGAGAGCTAGTGGTGGGCTCGCGCGCATGTGAGGAGGGCCGAGTTAGGCCGATCCAAGTTCAAACTGGTAGATTTGCCCCCCCTATGTGTGGGTTAGATGTGGCCTAGTCCAATTGTACATTTTTTTTATTTGGGCTTACTAAACCCGAATTTTAGCTTTACTAAAATTACCATGTTTATAAGTTTACCTTTTTGGATAGAATTTTAGTCACTTGGTCAACCCTGATTACTAGGTCTTCTCAACTTTTCCTTCAACGTTCATCTCTTGATAAGTAGATCAAAAAATTTTAACGTTTCCCTCAATGTTCATCTCCTGATAAGTAGGCCAAAAAATTTTAACGTTCTAAAAATTGTCCTCCTATAAATATAGCCCTTCAGCAGTTACTTCAGTATGCCAATTGCCTTCCAATCTTTCTCTTTCTCTACTCAGTTGCTGGTTCTGAAACTCTCTTCTACTGTTCCTGCTCCCTCCACTTAAGGAGGAAGGCTTATTTTATCTTGTGAAAACATTTCAATTTTGTTGAAATAGTTTCTTTAGGACAGTGCAGATCCTTGCACGACTCAAGTTTTTTTTTTTTTTTTGCTACACCAAATTATCTAACACGATGACGGTGGCTTTGTAATGCATTTAAACAACTATCACATCGTTAATCACACTTAAGCATGATGATGCTTATAACCATCGTAATGGCCAATCTAGTCAATCCAAATTTCTATTAGGAGGTGATGCCAAACTTTTTAAATAAATATTCAATTGTTGAATTTTCATCATATCCCATTTTTTTTCACTGTATGTGCTTGTGGCTTTTGATTTTATGCCATATTTTTTTAGTACTTGTTGAGGGGATCTCACATTACTATATGATAATTCTCTGTAAAAATCTATGGATCTTGTAGTCATTGTATTTTGATGATGAGAAATTGAAAATCGTGCTCTTTTCCTTTTATTGGGAAAGCCTCAAAATCAAATGCATGGTGTTACATAAGAGTCGGGTATCCTTCTATCTAACCCGTGTTTTGTGGTACTAGCTATGGCAGAATTAGAAATACTTATATAGTATAATAATACCATGTACTTTGAATACTTGTACAATATAAATTTTAAAGCACAAACCTTTAGTACCTAACAGGACCATAGAATTCCTTATAGAAAAATACTAGCTTATCTTTACTAGGATATAAATGTTCATCTAAAACTCTTTATAGTTCTAAAAACCAATCAAGAAACATTGATTGAAATAGAGGTAAAAGGGTTAAAAAAGAAAAGCCATTGGATTTTTTCGGGTGTTTTCCTCCTTATATTACGTTCTTTTTTCCGGTTTTTGTTTGAGCACATTGTGTTATGGCTATTGTTCTTGTTTGACTGAGAAAGTCCACTTTTTTTTGACTTTTGTGTTATCATGCCGGTATAGGGTATTTAAAAAATCTAGAAAGAGCGAATGGCAGAAATAGTTACTAAATTATTACTAAACTTGATTTTACATTATTCAATTATCACATTCGCAAAATTGATTACTTAATTGAAAAGAATATGATGTTTTCCAAACCTTATTTTGATGATGACATAAACACTTAACTCTGTAAAACAAGCTTTTACAGGAACAGATATTTCGGACGCACAGGACCGTCCGAACTAGGACAAAACTCCTCGGACGCATTGCATCGTCCGAACAAACTGGCAGAAAGAATGGGATCCTACTGCCTTTCTTTCGGACGCTCAGGACCGTCCGAAACCTCTGTCGGACGAAGGACCGGACGCATGTTCGGACGTCCGAACGAAGCTTCTCAACAACACTGAAAGAAGATCGGACGCTTCCTCGGAAGCATTCAATCCCTCTCGGACGTCCGAAACCCCAACGGCTATTTTTTGTGCATTTATTACTTAGCCGTTAAGAAGAGTAACCATAGTTGAAACCACTATTTATTGCTCTTATAAATAGGGGCTTTAATAACCTGAAGAGATCATCTAATATCAGATTGAATACAAGCCTAAGAAAAGAGTAATTTGAGTAAAAATTGACTATAGTGCTTTGTTGTATTAGTGTGAAGTTGTGAGTGCAATTCAACTTTGAGTGGAGTGATAATCTTGTATGAAAGTGTGGTTGTAAGTAAGATTCTTGGCTCAACTAAAAGATTTTTAGTATGAGCAAGAACTTCCCAACTTTGTAAAGATTATTGGCTCACCAAGTGTGTGAAGCATTCAAGAAATTTGATACTTCAAGCTTGCTAGCTTGGAAGTATTGTTTGTTCAATTTTCTCTCTTTACTTTACTGTTCTAGTAAATTAATTATATCTGCATTTAAATTAAAAAGCTCACTATTTTCTGAAAGCATAATTTTTTAAGGAACCTAATTCACCCCCCCCTCTTAGGTTGCTTTGGGACCAACAATTGGTATCAGAGCTTGGTCTCATTAATATTGCTTAAACTGCTATTGAGTAAAGAATTATGGCAACCAACAATGCTCTATTTTTTGAAGGCCAATCCGTTATTAGGCCCCCCATGTTTAATGGGGCAAATTTTATTAGTTGGAGAGATAGAATGAAAATATTTCTGCAATCTATTGATATTGAGTTATGGTATGTTGTCAATGAAGGTCCATTTGAAGCTTCTATCATTGATGATCACACAAATAGAAGAAGAGAAAAGACAAGAAATGAGCTCACTCCACAAGACAAGGCAAACTTGACGTTGAATGCAAAAGCCATGAATGTGTTATATAATGCCTTGGATGCCAATGAATCAACTCGTGTACATGAAGGGTTGCAGTTCTGCTAAAGAAATATGGGATAAGTTGAAGGAAATTCATGAATGGAGCGATGATGTTCGTGAGCAAAAGAAATCTCTACTTGTTGCCAAGTATGAGTCCTTCAAGATGGAACCACATGAGAACATAGACAAAATGTACTGCAGATTCAATGACATGACATCATATAAAGGATCTTGAAGCCTTGAGTAAGGAGTACTCTTTGGGTGAAAAAAATAGAAAAATCCTGAATGCTCTATCCAAAGAATGGGATGCCAAAACAATTGCCATAGAGGAAGCTAAGAATTTAAATTTAATGCCTATTGAATCACTAATCAATTCTCTTACATCTTATGAACTCAAGCTAAAGGCCAAGGTTGTGGATGATGAAGAAGCAAGGCCAAGAAGGAGCATTGCTCTAAAGACCTCTCAAGAGGAAGATGAAAATAGCTCCATCAATCTAGAAGATGAAGATCTTGATGAAGGAGATCTTGCACTCATCACCAAAAGATTTCTTAAACATTACATCAACAAACGAAGAATGAGAAGAGGCGGAGCTACAAACACAAATAATTTCAAAGGGAAGTCAAGACTTGAAATAAAGAAGCAAAATGATAAATGCTTTGAATGCGGTCAACTCGGGCATTTTGCAAATGAGTGTCCTTCCAAGAAAAAGAAGGAAGGAAGGAAAAACCAAGATTCAACAACTTTCAAATCACATGGGACGATTGCAACTCCGAAGGAGAAGTTGAAGAAGAAATGGAGTCGGCACAAATGGCCTTTATGGCTATTGGAGATGATGAGGTAAAATCTAACTATGACTCTAATGATGAAAATGATGAAGATGATCTTGAAGCTTTCATTTTAAAATTGCATGATAGCTTAAAAGAATCATATGCTAGAAATAAGGAGTTAGTAAAAAAGTCAAATGCTTTATTGAATGCTAACTCTAAACTTGTGAATGAAAACAATAGGCTATCACAAGAAAATCGTGATTTGAAGAAAAGAATGCATGTGAGATCAAAGGTCAAGGAAGAACAAGCCTCCTTGAAGAAAAGAATGGATGATTTGAATGCTCTCTTAGCTAGAAAGAAAGAAAATGTTGTTGATATGAAAAGAAATAGAAATGTAGCAATCAACAAAAATTTTGTCATGTTTAGAAGGGATGACTTATGTATTATAAAACCAAATTCTTATCTTCTTTATATGGTAATAAAAGCATCATTTGTAAATATTGCCAACAACATGGACATATTAAGAATATGTGTTATGTCAAGAGGAATGAAAAAACTTGGAATGAAAGTTGCATGGATAGTAAGAAATTTCACTAACACAAATGGACCCAACAAGAATTGGGTACCAAAAGTTATCAATTGATTTATTGTGTAGGTACTTAACATCGCCAACAATGCTAAGTGGTTCATAGATAGTGGATGTTCAAGGCACATGACGGGTGATGCCTCTCTCTTCACAAATCTTACATCCAAAAACAGTGGAAAAGTCACTTTTGGAGACAACAACAAAGCAAAATCAATCGGCATTGGTGATGTAGGTAAAAATGGTGAAACCTTGATTAAGAATGTATTTCTTGTTGATAATTTGAACTATAATTTATTAAGTGTTAGTCAACTTTGTGACAAAAATTTATATGTTTTCTTTACCAAGCATGAATGTCTTATCCTTGACAAAAATCATGGTTGTTTTATTCAAGAGCACTAGGCACAATGATGTTTATGTGATTCATCTTGATAAAATTAGCAATAGCAATGTAAAATGTCTTATCGCTTCCGTAGATGATCCTTGGCTTTGGCATAGAAGACTTTGTCATTTTAATATGGATTTGATTGAAAAAATAGCCAAGAAAGATTTGGTAAGAGGCTTGCCAAAACTGAAATTTCTAAAAAATAAAATTTGTGATGCTTGTCAATTTGGTAAACAAGTCAAAGTTTCTTTTAAACCTAAGAATTTTGTGTCTACTCATAAACCTTTAGAATTGTTGCATTTAGACTTATTTAGACCTACTCAATATGCTAGTCTAGGTGGTTGCAAATATGCATTTGTTATCGTAGATGACTATTCTAGGTTTACTTGGGTATTATTTCTTGTTCACAAAAATTAAGCATTTGAAAAATTTGTAAAATTGTTTTCCAAAATTCAAAATTTATTGGATACAAAAATTGTTCGGTTAAGGAGTGACAATGGTGCCGAATTTAAATTTGGGAGTTTTCCCGACTTTTGTGATCACAACGGTATCTTTCATGAATTTTCGGTTGTTAGAGTCCCTCAACAAAATGGTGTTGTTGAAAGGAAAAATAGGACTCTTCAAGAAACGGCTAGAACTATGATTAGTGAGTGTGACCTACCACAATACTTTTGGACCGAAGCGGTTAACACGGCTTGTTATGTCATGAATCGAGTTTTATTAAGATCTTTTTTAAATAAAACTCCTTATGAACTCATTTTTTGTAGAAAACCCGTTGTGAGCTATTTCAAAGTTTTTGGTTGCAAATGCTTTATTTTAAAAATCAAAGTAAAGAGAGAAAAATTTGACAAAAAATACGGATGAAGGAATTTTTTTAGGATATTCTAGTGACAAGAAAGCATACCGAGTTTACAATAGAAGAACGCTTTTAATTGAAGAAGTTGTGCATGTTACATTTGATGAAACTAATGATGTTATCTCAAAGAATTTATGTGAGGATGATTAGATGCAGGTATTTTAAAGGAGCTCGAAAAGCTCGTTATTCATAAAGATCATCAAGAGATTACATCAAGCGTTGATATCAACAACCATCAAATTGATGATGAAAAGAATGAGGATGCTCAAAACAATCTTCCGAAAGCTTGGAGATTCGTCTCTAGTCATCCTCAAGATTTAATCATAGGTGATCTATCCGAAGGGGTAACTACTCGTTCTCATAAACCTTTGAATAATAATTGTGCATTACTGTCTCACATTGAACCCAAACATATAGATGTTGCCTTGAGTGATGAATCTTGGGTTAATGCTATGCAAGATGAACTTAGTCAATTTGAGAAAAATAATGTATGGACCTTAGTTGAAAGACCTTCTTCTCATCCCGTTATTGGTACTAAATGGGTTTTTAGAAACAAATTAAATGACAAAGGTGAGATCATAAGGAACAAAGCTAGACTTGTTGCAAAAGGTTACGCTCAAGAAGAAGGTATTGACTTTCATGAAACCGTGATTGCACCTGTGGCTAGATTAGAATCCATCCGCATGTTTCTTGCATTTGCATGTTTCAATAATTTAAAATTATTTCAAATGGATGTCAAAAGTGCTTTTTTAAATGGTTTTATCGACCAAGAAGTTTTCGTCGAACAACCTCCGGGCTTTGAAAATAAGAATCTTCCAAATTATGTTTTCAAACTTTCCAAAGCTTTTTATGGTTTGAAACAAGCTCCAAGAGCTTGGTATGAAAGATTAAGTGGCTTCTTGATAGAAAATGGTTTCAAAAGAGGTATAGTTGACACCACATTTTTCACAAAAACTGATTTAAAAGGATTGTTAATTGTTCAAATTTATGTTGATGATATTATTTTTGGAGCAACTAATGAAAGTTTGTGCAAGGATTTTTTACAATTAATGCAAGAAGAGTTTGAGATGAGTATTCAACTAAGTTGCAATTTTTCCTCGGACTACAAGTTCATCAAACTAAGGAAGGAACATTTATTACACAAATCAAGTACACAAAGGAGCTGCTCAAACGATTTGGTATGGAAGATTGCAAACAAGTTAGTACGCCAATGTGTACTTCAACCAAACTTGATAAAGACGAAGAAGGTAATAGTGTTGATGAAAAACACTATAGAGGTATCATCGGAAGTCTACTTTACTTAACTGCCAGTAGACCAGATATCATGTTTGCTATTTGTTTATGTGCTAGATTTCAATCTTGTCCTAAAGAATCACATTTGATGGCAGTTAAAAGAATTTTTAGATATCTAAAAGGAACAACGGATTTTGGTCTGTGGTATCCAAAGTCCTCTACATTTGATCTGATTAGCTATTCTGATGCTGACTTTGCTGGGTGTAAAATTGATAGAAAAAACACCAGTGGTATGTGTTATTTTCTGGGAAATTGTCTTGTGTCTTGGTTTAGTAAAAAACAAAATTCCATTTCTCTTTCTACAGCTGAAGCCGAATACATTGCTGCCACAAATTGTTGTGCTCAACTTCTTTGGATGAAACATACTCTGGCTAAAGATTTTGGTGTAATTTTTGATTGTGTTCCTATATTGTGTGACAACACTAGTGCAATTAATCTCACAAAAAATCCTGTTATGCACTCTAGAACCAAACACATTGATGTTAAGCATCATTTCATTAGAGACCTCGTTTGTCAAAAGGAAATTCGTGTTGATTATGTGCCTACTTCAGATCAATTGGCTGATATTTTTACAAAACCCTTAGCTCTAGATAGCTTTGAATCGCTCAGAAAATGCTTAGGGATTTTACAGATAAATTTGGCATAGGTTCACAGTTCGGACACACTCCTTCGTCCGAACAACTTTCCTTTCGGACGCTCTGGATCGTCCGAAAGCATCTGTTACTTCTCGGACGCTCATATTCGTCCGAACGATATTCCTTTTTTCCTTAAACTCTCTGGAAATCTTCCGGACGCGCAGAGTCGTCCGAAAGAACTTCGGACGCACTAGCTCATCCTTCGGCCGTCCGTTCTTCAGCTTTCGGACGCTGTGTCGGACGACACACCAAACGTTCGGCCGTCCGAAAGGTACCCCTGTTTCATTAAAACCGTCCAAATTCCCCTTTTCGGACTTACCCTCTCCCCCGAAACCCTTAGGCGATTTTTCTTCCTCTCCACTACCCCCTCAAAATTCTCACTCTCTCTTCCAAAATTGATTGGAAAATCATCCTACCCAGAGCCCTTATCACCTCAATCTCATCTTATTTCACCCATAACCATCTCATTTCCTCAAAATCTCACCAATCCTCAATTTTTTTTTAAATTTTCCTCTTCTTTTATTAAAATGGTGAAATCTAGCGGAGGTTCCTCTTCAGCAAATCAGGGTCGAAAAGCTAAAGGAAAGGCTCCAGTACGAGGAGAATCGTGAGCCAATCCTCAAGTCTCCACCACTCCAACTTTATCAAAATTCATCGATGCTAAGGCATCTGAACGGTATACTTCGCTTCTAAGCAAATCTATAATCGTTCAACGTCCCGTTTCTAATAGTCTATTTGATGAATTTAATCTTCCTTCAATTATCAAATCCTATTTTGAAAAGCAAAATTGGGGTCATCTTGTGCACTTTGATTTACCGGTTTATCATGACATGGTGCTTCAGTTCACGGCCAATCTTCGGAAAGGTCCTACTGTTCGCACCCTCACTTCTCGTGTGAACAACACTGATCTTGAGATTTCATCAAACATAATTAACACCATTTTTGAATGCGAAATCTCAAACCCCACTAATTTTTCCTATTTCTTTTCGTTAGACAAATGGCCCGCTGATGATACTCAGTTTGATATTGATGAAGATAGAGCCATTTTTAACATCCATTAAAAAGGCCTCAGAAGCCAAAACTACTTTGCTTTCTCCTGAACTTAATATTCTGTACACCCTTGTCACAAATCTGTTATTACCAACCGACGGGCATCGATCGAGCCGGAAAAATGCAACTTTACTATATTTGTATGTTATCTCAGTTTGTAGATTATAATGAATTTTGGGTATCAGAGCTGAAAGAGATGGGAACTCTTTCTTAATGATCTACCCGAAGAAACATTCCTTTTGGAAAATTTCTCACCAAAGTTTTTGATTTCCTCAACGTTCCATTCAGCGGAAACAAACAATATTCTCCCTATTTTAACAAATCCTACATTGAACGCAAAGGCCTCCGTTTTTTCAACAATTAATGGCTAACCAAGACAGCCTTTGATATTGCACAATCACAATCCCATGCCTTCACCTCTGATTTTGCTATCCCTCATTCTCCTACTCCTCAACCACCTCCAATTCCATCTGCACCATCTACTTCTGAACCATCTCTTTCACATATCTGTGGACTTCTCACCTCTCTGAGCACTCAAGTCAATTCATTTCAACGTCGCACAAATCGAAAGCTAAAACGACTTGAAACTCGTCAAATGATTCTCCAAGAGGCACTCAGTCTTGGCATGTCAGCTTCGCCTCAAGTTCAATTTGCTAATCTTCAGTCCCAATATCCACTTGAGTCATCTTCCGACAGTGATGAACCTGAAGATGAACATACACGTGGAATTAGAAGACAATGCAGAAGCTGCTCAAGGAGCTGCCGATGACGATGACGACGATGATGAAGATGTTGACGACACGTTTAACTTTATCATGCAACGTCGTACCGGGAAGGAGGATGATAGTGAAGCCACCGCTGAAGATGTTCCATCCAAACGTCAAAAGACTGAAAAGCGCTCCAAAAAGCGAAATGACTCCCATTAGTTCTTTTTCCTATTTTGTACTTTGTTTTCAGTGATTCTCTGCTTTTTAGAACATTTCAGTATTTCCTTTGGTGTTCAGCAATTATGTGGCTTGGATATGTATTTACTTAAACTTTTTAGTTGAATGTATTAAACTTATTTCATTTTTATCAAAACTGCCTGCATATTCTAGATGGGAGTCTTTTTGATTAGATGTCAATAAAAGTACAGATCTATTCTTGTGATATGATTACAACATTGTGCTTTGATATGATTAATTTGTTGATAATTGATATCCAATTATGATATATTGCAAATTGATTAGTCATATTCAATCAATCTCCCTGAGGTTTGTCATCATCAAAAAGGAGGAGATTGATGTTTTCCAAACCTTATTTTGATGATGACATAAACACTTAACTCTGTAAAACAAGCTTTTGCAGGAATAGATATTTCGGACGCACAGGACCGTCCAAACTAGGACAAAACTCCTCGGACGCATTGCATCGTCCGAACAAACGCGAAAGAATGGGATCCTCGCCTTTCTTTCGACGCCAGACCGTCCGAAACCTCTGTCGGACGAAGGACCGGACGCATGCTCGGACGTCCGAACGAAGCTTCTCAACAACACTGAAGAAGATCGGACGCTTCCTCGGACGCATTCAATCCCTCTCGGACGTCCGAAACCCCAACGGCTATTTTTTGTGCATTTATTACTTAGCCGTTAAGAAGTAGTTGAAACCACTATTTATTGCTCTTATAAATAGGGGCTTTAATAACCTGAAGAGATCATCTAATACATTGAATACAAGCCTAAGAAAAGAGTAATTTGAGTGCAAATTGACTATAGTTTTGGCTTTGTTGTATTAGTGTGAAGTTGTGAGTGCAATTCAACTTTGAGTGGAGTGATAATCTTGTATGAAAGTGTGGTTGTAAGTAAGATTCTTGGCTCAACTAAAAGAGTTTTAGTGTGAGGAAGAACTTCCCAACTTTGTAAAGATTATTGGCTCACCAAGTGTGTGAAGCATTCAAGAAATTTGATACTTCAAGCTTGCTAGCTTGGAAGTATTGTTTGTTCAATTTTTCTCTCTTTACTTTACTGTTCTAGTAAATTAATTATATCTGCATTTAAATTAAAAAGCTCACTATTTTCTGAAAGCATAATTTTTTAAGGAACCTAATTCACCCCCCCCTCTTAGGTTGCTTTGGGACCAACAGAATAATGATCCGGAATCACTCTGTCTAAAACACATTAGATGGAATGAAAAAAAAATTGACTTTTTAAGATTTAAAACACCCTAGAAAGAGAAAAAATAAAGATTAAAAGAAAAAACTTGGGGATTCAATTAAATTTTAAGAAATTATAATTTATGTTTCTTTCTTTCTTTTATTGGTGGATGGGAGAATAACATCAGAATCAGAATAGCTTAGATACCTAAAGATCTTAATGAAAGGATACAAAGTTCTCCATTTATCCTAAGTATACAATAAGATGCACTAATTTCACTACTCACAGCTTTCAGTTTTGTGGTTATTTTTGTCATTCCACATTCGTTTTTATGTTGTTTGAGCATGTGCAAGAATCAAAAGGTGTTATAGTTGAGTTATTAACTATTATGCTCTTTGATGATGCCAAAATATCATACTAACTGGTTGTGACCCTGATTTTTGAACGGTAATAGATGTCAGATGATAAAATAATTTGGTATTTGAAAGTAAAAATAGAATAAAGTTCAATATTTGTTTT
The DNA here is from genome assembly GCA_025175665.1 of Cinchona pubescens. Classification (NCBI taxonomy): domain Eukaryota; kingdom Viridiplantae; phylum Streptophyta; class Magnoliopsida; order Gentianales; family Rubiaceae; genus Cinchona; species Cinchona pubescens. Next base: position 750,183 of record JANKKI010000280.1, on the reverse strand, counting down.
TAGTTTAAAAGTACTAAAACCTATTATTTGATTAAATTTTCAAATTCAATCTCTTCTAATGAGTGGTATAGTTTGGGATAAAATTATACAATAAAGAAAGATAATTATCTTAATATATATAAAAGGAGATACTATAGACCCCATTTGGTTTCCTAACTAGTTATTAAGAAGAAAAATTTTAAATTTTAAAAAATAACTGCCATCAAATCGAAAAAAAACTACTGTTAAGTAACTAAAAAAAGAGGTTTAAAACTACCCAATTCTTTAATTACTTGCAAAAATTTGCCTCTTAAATTTATTAAAAAAAATCATTCTAATTTAACAATAATGAAATATTTAATTAAAGTTATATTATAATTTTTTCTTTTAAATGACACACATACAGAGTGTGCAAAAATACTAGTACTAATTAGTGTTAAGAGTGTGTGATTTAGTGGAGCGTAACTTGGGGAATGATGAAAATTAAAGCTTCAAATCTACTCACTCTTTAAGTGACATTTAAGGTTATAGTACAAAGATTAAAATTACAATTAAATATTATAAATTCTAAGAAAAATTGATTCTGTATGACTAAATTGCCCTTTTGACTAGTTTATAATTGTCAACCAATCTTATCTGCCTACTATATAATAAAACATAACAAGTAGTACTGTAGCAACTCTATATGTTAACATGTGGCACACTAGTTGAAAAAACACGTCACCTTTTCTTTTGCTATCAAAGTTGGGTTGTGTTTGTGAGGTCAAGTTAAAGAATTTATCTCTAGAATTAGGCTTTGTATTTGTGAGGTGACATTAAAAGAATTTATCATACATTTATTTTCTCAACTAAAAATCTTTCATCTTCTAACTCTTAAATCACGTTACCCTTCTTAATTGTTATTCTTAACTTTTTTTTCCCTTTCTCCTTCTCTGGTCCTCGCCTTTTCTCCTCTTCTAATCTTTTCTGTTCTTTTCTTTTTCTTTCCTTTCAAAATTTTCCATTCTCTCTAAATTCCCAAAAACCAGATCATCACACCACCTACCCATTCTTCTACAGCCTTGGCAAAATAACAGTAAAGATCTCTTCTTTAATTTGATTTTCTCCCATTTTTTCCAGGTTTCCTTTTTACTTTATTATACTTTCTTTGTCTATTTGTTACATGAGGAAGGCATAAAGATTCACATTATATCTCAATTTTTGAAGAACAGTGATTCAATTTTTGCAAACAAATCCCAAGAATGGTTGATGATCTTTATCGGTAAATATTTTTAGGAGTTTGTATTTTTTAAAGTAGTTTATATATTACTTCTAATATTCTATTCTATAATCTCTAATCTGATTTGGGAAATTTTTTATTATTATTATTATTATTTTGATAAAGTAAGAAAGAAAGAAATAGGAGGCAACTTTTGTTTTTCGAACATCGGAGGTAAATTCAAGGTTTGACATTATTTCTCTTAAAGATTGAATTTGTTTAATTATTGAAGGAGTGAATGTTTTTTTGTCTTACTTTTCCCTTCCTGAATTTGGATGAAGAGATTTATTAGGGTTGAGATTATTCTTTTGGATATGTAAGTGTGATTCATATCTAAGATACTTTTTTTTTTTTGTTAAAAAAATAAAAATAGCTCTCTATCTAAACCTTTTCATTTTCATAATTGTTGTTGAATAAGGTCTTGAGCTAATTGATGAATGTGTGGTAATTTTTGTTATTGTTATTAATACTTGAAACATTGCTTTTTTCTTTCTAATGTGTTACCCTTATTCCTTTAATTTTCCTTAGTATTAGAACTTAGGATTTCATGAAAGATGAGCAACAAACTAATTGAATAACTTGAAAGGAGAGAATAGTTAGTAGAGGGTTGGATTTCTATATATTATTAATTTATATATTTAAGAAAGATTAAGTTTATTTTTTAATTTTTGTTTATTTCATATGGAGGATGCTATGACAATTGTTAACATGGCAGAAGATTTCAAAGACAGTCATCCACAAAAATAGATTCTAGTTCAACATCTAATTAGCTAGACTACAGTTTTGAGTATAACTACTAAAATGTTGTGGGTAAAATAACATATGAATGAATGGATTTGTCAATTTGATTCACTATTATCTGATTAGATTTTTTATTTTCAAATTTTGTGATCAAAATTATGCAATTGCATGATATGTACCTAACTTAGCACATTTAAGATTTCGTGTTAAAATGATAGCTGCTCCTCCTTTCATTTTATGGAGTGTTTATGATTTTACTTGAAAAATTGTATTTCACATTTTTCATCATAAACTCAAACTTTCCCAAAGAAATATAAAGTAACTCAAATTCAGTTTTTCCCGTTAGTTGTTTCTTTTGGTGGCATAGCCAACCATCCTTAGTGCGCGCGCGCGCGTGTATCTATGATTGAATGGTTAAAGTGCCCAACTCATAATTGGCGAATTTATAGGTTCAGTTCCTATTGGATGCTTGCCAATGGGACCCTCCAATAAGTCTATTGGAATTGACTTTGTATCAATGGAATCTCATCATCTATACATACCAAAATTGGTGTAGTATATTCATATCATAATATATGAACAGTAAGAACTAGCATTGTTATTGAGACTAAAACTCATAGGAAAGAAAATAGATTTATGGATGGAATCAAATATGCAGTATTTACAGACAAAAGTATTCAATGTATATATATATCTGTACTAGTTGAGTATCTATATCTAAATTCAATTTCTACAACAAAATAATATTAGTAAATAATATTAACGACATATAACCTTTAGTAATTGAACTATATAAATATAAACAAAACTAAGTGCTAATATCTATAAATTTTACTAATTAGAAAATATAAATTAAAAAAATTAAAATATACTTTAGTTTATGGAGACAATTAAAAATATATTAACTATTAAATATGCAATTAAAATATTTATATTTTTGTCGTATAAAAATAATTGAAAAGTAACTATATAACTTAATTGTTAGTTGAAATTAAATTAGATATATATACTATAGTAAAGCACAAATAAAAATTTTACACTCACAAGTTATTTGATAGCAATGTAATCAATTAAGCACAAAATAAGTAGAATAAATAAATAGAGGGAGAGAGATTATTCCAACAATACTCCCAAGCTAGCAAGTTTGGATTAGTAATCCACTAAGATGCTTCTTCAAATTTGGCCAGTTAATAATCCAGAAGTTGTACACAAAGCAAGATAATCCTTACTCATACTACTTCTCTTTAGTTGAGCCAAGGATTTTACATTCAATCTTACTTTTGCACAATGATTATCACTCCACTGAATGCTTTTGAATAGCACTTTCAAATGCACATTTTTTTTTTCACTAATACAATACCTTTAAAAAGCTAATTTTCACTCAGTTTGCTTTTTACTTCCTTGTATTCAATGTTGAATATCAAAGACATAAATTTAGGTTGGCTGGTATTTATAGATACGATAAATGATCTTCCAACCACCTTTCAATGGCTAAGTAATTAATGCTGAAACACTAGCCATTTTAGGTTTCAGATGTCCGATAACTCTTCATTGCGTCCGACACAGTGTCTGAACAATTGAAACACAAAAGTTGAGATCTTCGTTTGGACGGCCGAGGTTGCGTCCGCTCCTTCGTTCGAAACTGATGGTTTGTCAAGTTGGATCCTCGGACAGTATAGTGTGTTCGAAAGATCTAATGCCTTATTCAATGATTGATCTTCCTTCGGACGAGTAGGTGTGTTTGATAAAATTTATTTTGGATGATGTTGAGCGTCCATTGTCAACTGCCTCAGATACCTTGCCCTTTGTCTAACTGTTCAAACAATGTGTCGCATCCGAGACAATCTGTTCAGACAAATTCCTGCGTTCGAGAAAATAGGTTCTATTCGGACATTCTTTTGCGTTTGAAGCTCCTCCTAAACCCTAATTTGAATCTCCAAATAAAGAAAATCATATTTTACAACAATGATAAAGTAGAAGTGATGATTGTCTTGATTGGACTTGAGAATGTTGAGATGCATAGGAATGTATAACACATATGAAACAAATTATGATATGTGTGTAGGAGTTAAACTTAAATTAACAATTTTTTTTTTTTTTTAAAAAGTTTGGTGATTGTATATAAAGATAGAGTAAGTGGTAGAGATAAGACAAAAACTTTTGAAAAAAAGTTTATCTGTGTATGAAAAGTGAAAAGCTACGTATCTCTATTTTTTTCTGTGCATATCAGATAAAAACTAATTGAGCAAAGAAAAGTAGGCAATGAGAATAAGGAGGATGGTCGACATGATGACTGATTAAGGAGTGCTGACGTAATATGTTTATTAGCTAGCAAATGATATAGTAACAAAAGGCTTGTGACCCATCCTTTCTCAAGTCCTTAAAAACTTAAAAAAAAGAATACTTGTGTTTAAGAATTTTCAGTATTGTACAATATAACTGTTAATCATTAATAATTTGGCCTTCAAATCTTATAAACAACTATGATAAAAGTCCGCAAATTTGTACTATTTTTCCCTCCAATCTATTAGATATATGTCAAGTCTGTAGAAAAAAAATAATAGAACCAATGGTGAAGCCAATAATAAGACATGCTGTTAAAACTATTTGTTAACTTATTACGATTACATGATCACTTAAGAATAATGTATAGAATGTCTCCTCTCTCTCTCTCTTCCTCAACATTCTTGATTACTGAAACCCTAGCCAGACTGAAGGGCAACCTCCTATTCCCAACAATGTTCATTCGTTTGTTTCCATTGTTGCTAATAATCTCGATGACATTCCACTTAAGGATCCCTCAATGTTTAAAGGAGACATCGTAGATTTCTTCACATAGCATGAAGTACACATTTTATCTCGGCCATTCAAGTATGCTTCAATCGGCAAATTCTCAAAAGGGAGACCTTATATGGAATTGCTCTGAAAGGAATTTCTTGTAGTAGGTTTTATAGGAGCATTTACTCTTGGGTTAATGGATAACAGACATGTCCTCATTAGGTTTTATCTCGAGGAAGACTACATTAGGGTTTGGTGTCGTGGGTTTTGGGCTTTCCAAGGTTTGGCATGTGGATCCTGAAGTGGACATCATTGTTTCGAGTTGATATTGAAGCCCCTCTCGTTCCATTCTAGATATCTTTAGAACATCTACCATGTCATCTATTTCACAAATTTGCTCTCTACTCCATTGCCTAATTAATTGGCACTCTCCTAAAAGTTGATTTATCCACATTTAGGATAACTCTAAATTGCCTCGGAATTGCCCGGGCATGTGTTGAAGTTGATTTGACGAAAACACTATCGAAGCGAGTTAGGATAGGTAATGGAGACGAGGGGATTTCTGGTAGCCAATTATTCATCATGATGTTCCATCCTACTGTGTAGAATGCAAGAATTGGTCACTTAATTGATGATTGTAGAAATCTCCAATTGGAAGAGATAAAGGGAAAACCCAACCACAGATGATTCGACTAAAAACATGCATTGTTTTGAGAAGAACATTCAAAGGCTCGTGGCAGCAATGTCATCTTGAAGTTAGATCTAGTGAAGGCCTTTGATTGAATTTCATGGGTTTTTTTTTTTTTTTTTGCGAAAAGTCCTTAAAAAATTTGGGTTTATTGATAATTTTATTATCTTAGTAATGAAATTTTTGTAGGGAAGCTAGTTCTCTTTGCTTGTCAATAGTGAAGTGATGGGATTTTTTAAGCCTTCTGGAGGAGTCAAGCAAGGAGATCCCTTGTCCCCTTTCTCTTGTTCATCTTGTGTTCGGAAGTACTTTCTAGGGGCTTAAATTCATTGACACGTCAAAACAAACTCTCCCCTTGTGTAGTTCCATGAAGTTGCCCTTTGGTTACGCATCCATCTTATGTAGACAAGATAACAATATTTACTAGGGGTGATAGATGAACAATTCAGAACTTGATGGAATTCCTACACTCTTACTAGCTTGGGTCAGGACAGAAGATCAACCCATGTAAAAGCTCCCTAATTTTGCCTTCTAAGTGTCCTAACCCAACGAGAATTTGGCTAGAGCACTTAACAGGTTTCCTTCACAAAACTTTTCTAATGCTATATCTTGGTTGCATGCTTTTTGCAAGAAAATCAAAGAGGGCTTTTTTTCAACATTTGGTGGATAACTTCAATCTAAGGTCGAGGGTTGGAAGAACAATCTATTAATCACTTGTGGTCGACTGGTCTTGATCAAGCACGTATTATCCATGACACCAATCCCTCAATTTGCTGGAGTAGAGCCTCTTCTAAAGCTATTCTCAAATCTATGGAGCTAGTGCTAGCTAATTTCTTTTGGGGTGGCACACCTAATGCCGATAGAAGGCACTAGGTGAGTTGGAAGAATTGTTGCCTCATAACTGAGGAAAGTGGTCTCGGCATTCAGAGTTTTCTCGAAATCATCGACGTTTTTTCCCTAAAATTATGGTGGCGTTTCTACACCTCGGATTCTCTTTGTGATGTATATGCGCAGAAGGTACAAAAGTATGGATTTCACTTCTCTTTCACCTGTTTGGCACCGAAGGATGCGAACAAAACAAGCTGCGAATGAGAGCTTTCACAAGCTAATAAGATATGGTTACTCAAAGTTTTGGTTTGATATATGGATGGGTGATTGCATAATGGCCAATTATGTGGGTGGTGACATACATGGCCCGAATGTCACCATATCTAAGCTTTTTGACAATGAAAGTGAATGGAACTATTGGTCCCAAAAGAAACCTAAGAGGAGGGGTGAATTAGGTTGTTTCAAAACAAACAAACCTTTTTAATGTGCTTAATGGAAATGCAACAAATAAACACTTAAACACAAATGAATATAATAAATATTCAACAATTAAAGCTTAAAGAACAAATATAAAGATAGAGATAGAGAGTATCAAACCAAACTCTCAAGTTTCTCAAGCTTGGAGTATTTCCACTAGGAGTGCCTCTTCAAAGAAGGTGAGACAATAACCTTCTTGTACACAAAATAGGCTCACCCTTGCACCAACTAAGTCCCACTAGTTGAGTCAAAGGGTTTTACACAACAACCTCATTTTTGTACACTGTTATCCCTCCACTCTTACACTTGAAGATCACTCACTAGTCTACTTTTGCTCACACTAATTCCCTCTAGTTGAGCCAAGAGAACTACACTATTCAAACCAATACAACCCACAATATTTTAGCCTATTTCTTCCCAAATAGCTCTTATAAGTGTTTGTCTTGAATACAGTAGTTCTACTCTTTATTTTTCTCATATACAGACTTGGGAGTATTTATACGGAATAGATGCCCAAAAACTGCCTCTAACGGTTCTCTAACGGCTATTTTCTGTTTCCTGAGAAACTAGCCGTTTGGTGTTTCGGACGGCCGATGTTGTGAATGTGCGTCCGAACGAACTTGCCTTTGGACCTTTCGAACGTCCGATGTAAAGCCTCTACGTCAAATGAAGCGTTCGTTCTTTGAGGGTATTCGTTGGACGTCCGAGAATGCGTCCGAACCTGTCTCCGGTCCAAGCAATGTCTTCCGAAAATATGATCGACGCTATTCTTCGTCTGAAAATATGATCGGAGTTTATTCTTCGTCCGAGACAGCCTCAGGTTCTGTGTCAGATAATGATCATCGTCAGAACTGTATTCCTTTTGGACAGTCATCATCGTTCGAATTGTCTTCTGGTTGTTTTCTTGATTGTGTTCGGACAGTCTTGTACGTTCGAAACTCCCTATTTTTCTGCACCCTTGTTTTTAAACTGTTAGTGCGATTTGGTTCTCATCAAAACATGATTATCATAATAATTGTGGGTTCAATAGGAACCTCACTGGACTGAATTTATCCCTTCACTGCTCCAACAAATGCGGGCACATCATGTGTTCCTTACCCCTTAGCCAGACTCATTTATGTGGAAGCACTCGTCTTCTAGAAACTTCACACTCTTTTTAGCCTTTTGGCTGATTCGAAGACGCGACTCCAAGTTGATGTCAAGGAAATTCATCTGAGATGCTCATATTCCATGGAAGACATCCATTTTCGTGTGGTGGTTACTTAGTGGCAATATCCTGTTCATGGACACCTTGCAACAGCTTGGGTTTAGCCTCCCTTCAAAGTGTTCTTTTTGTAATGCTGTTGAAACCATTGAACACTGTTTTGTATTTGTGCTTTTGCACAGAAGTTATGGTAGCATTCCGAAACATTTTAGGAATTCCATCATGGCCAGCCTCATCCCTTTTGTATCAATTGCAATTATGGTGGCTCCATTCTTCTTCTAGTCTGCAAGGTTAGCTATGCTTGCTCATCCTTCATTAATCTTCAAAATATAGTAGGTATAGGTGGCTCGAAATAAGAAAGTGCCTCACGAAAAACATGTTTGACAGAGTAGTGGTGTTGTTGAAATTGGTGCTGAATGTGTCTGATGATGGCGTCAATGGTCCATGGGATCGCAACTTGATTTGTGATTATTCTTTTGAGAATGTCGAGTTTGTCTTGATGTGAATTGAACTATACCTTCTTACCTGACAGAGCTCTAATCCATGCAATAATGCTGGAGCTTCATCTTCTAAGTTACTATTGGCAGCAATGGATTTGGAGAAGGCAGCAACAATATGGCCTTATGGGTCACGCATTGATAAGCTCATAAATATCGTATATTTTATGTATCGTTTACCTCCGTTTTAATGTAATTTGAGCAAGAATTGAGTAATTATGAGTTAAAATGGTTTATTTTGAGTTTTTTAGGGTTTGAGTGAAGAAAGAATCCAAATTGATCACAAAAGTAGAGGATAATTTCAAATTTGGAAGTTACGTGCATCGACGAGGAGTGATCTGACACAGTTTGATAGGTTGAGCATAACTTTCTTGTCCAAGCTCCAATTGAGATGATTGAAGATATTTTGGAAATTTATGACATAGAGCTATGACTTTGATGTTTTGAATTTTTCCAAATTCAGCTCACATTATGGTCAAAATGGAGAAAGAAATTGAAGCTGTTTCTGTCCCTGGCACCCAAGCGCGACAGAATTGTAGCGCCTAGGTGCCAGCTCCAAAAACCCCACTTCTTGGTTCTGTCAAGTGCACCCAAGCACTGTAAAAATATAGCGCCTAAGCACCGATCGACGGATAAGCCATTTAAAGTTGCTTATTTTGCAAAAAAAGTCCTCCCGTAGGTCCGATTACGTGGAAAAGTGTGCACTATCATCCCAGAGCCCCAAAACCCTAAAAACACCCATAAATACACCAAGAGAAGGGGAGGAAATCATCATAATCATCAGACATCATTAGTTTCTTAGGTTTTCAATAGTTATGGCGATAATTTAGTAGTAGGGTAGATTTTCAGAGTTCAATTGTTCGAGCTAGAATTTTATTCTCTTATCAAGGATTCAAGACTAGACAATCATCAACATTTGTTTTTACTGCAATTACTGAGTTTGATTTATTTTTATGAAATTTAATTCTTGTTCTTATTGCTTTCTTCTCTTTAATTATCATTTTTGTTTTATTGCTTTTAAATTCTTAATTGCTTCCATAGTTTAGTAGTTAGGGTTTTATTTTATCGCTTTTGATTGCTTTTATAGAGTACATTAATTTAATTTCTCGTTCTTGATTAAATTCTCACAAGTAGGGTAGATTTAAATTAGGGTTTTAGACAATTACATTTAATTGCTTTCCGTATAGTTAGAATTTTACATTCTTGTCTTTATTTTAATTTCTTGTGATTTATTTTAGTTTAAGTTTTGTTAAAAACTCCTGATTGTTTGGTCTAACTAGTAAATAGGCTTGTGAACCTAGTAATTGTTCCAATAGTCCTTATGGAAACGATCCTTACTCATCGTATGTACTACATTCAAACTTACCTCGTAAACTAGTTCATTGTTTTCGAAAACCTAATCAATATTCTACCGAGCAAGTTTTTGGCACCGTTGCCAGGGATTATTTTTTTTGGTAACAATATTAGGTGTAGTGAATCTTACTAGATTAGACTTTTTATTTCTTTCGTTATTTATTTATTTACCATTATTTCTTATTCTCTCGAGTTTGTTTGATTTTTGTCTTCGATATTTGATCTTTGGTTTTCTTTTCTTGTAGTTTACGGTAGATACTCGTACGTCCAATCAACCACTTCATCCGATTGACTTGGAAATTGAATGGACTATAAGTAGAAATCATAGACGACAAGATTTAGACCAAGGTGACAATCTAATGGAGAATCTGAACCGTGCTATTAATGAACAAGAAAAGGTTGTAGGTAACAATGGCAACTTGGTTAATGCTAATGCTAACTCCAGACATCTTAGAGATTATGCAATACCTAATTTTGAGAGAATGAGTACTAGTATTTCTCGATTGCCTGGCAGACGGCTGCAAGCGAATAACTTTGAAATCAAGCCTACACTGATACAGATGCTCCAAACACAATCTATGTTTGGAGGAGGACCAAATGAAGATCCTTATGAGCACTTAATCAGATTTGAGAAGGTCATTGATACATTCAGGTACAATTGAGTCCACGCCGATTATATCCGGATGAGAGCATTCCCTTTTTCCTTACGTAATAGAGCAAGGTCTTGGCAGCAATCATATCGATAAGGTACTTTTGCAACATGGGACTATCTCGCTCAAGAATATGTAGTCAAACACTTTCCACTGGCTAGGACCACTACGCTTCGAAACGAGATTATATCATTCAGACAAATTACTAAAGAGAGTTTAGTAGAAGCTTGGGGTCTGAAAGAGGTGTTGAGGAAGTGTCCACATCATGCTATACCCCTATGGCTGCAAGTCTAAACCTTTTATAATAGATTATTTCTGGAGATGAGACTAATAGTTGATGCAAGTGCTGGAGGTTCTTTTCCCTATAAAACTCCGGGGTTCAGGAAGCACAAGAATTGCTTGAAAGTATGGCATCTACTCATTACTATTATGGAGCAATAACTCCTTCAGGTGGATAACAACAACCACAAGTGCATCAAGCCAACGTCCAACAAGGAGGTATGTCTAGCTATGATTCTTTTATATCTCAGGAGAACATGATGATAAGTGCCATTACAAATTTAACCTAAGATGTCGAGAATATGGGGAAAAACTCATTGAACTCCATTGGTTCGACAAACCAAGAGATCTTGAATTGTGATTTCTACGGAGAAAATCATGATGCTTCGGTGATGCAAGATGAGCGGGCTCAATAGTTTTCTAATCAAAATTCTAGCTCATATAATCAGCCCACATACTATGGAAATACATACAACCCTTCTTGGTGAAATCACCCGAACCTTTCTTGGACTAACCAAAATAGTGTCCAAAATCCTTCATTTCAGCCTAACCAACCACAACAAAATTTTCCCAACCGAATCTCATTATCTAGACCATATCAACCTCTATCTCATCAAAGGTATACCCAAAACTTTTGACCTTAGCAAAATAACTCATACCAGCCTCCACTAAGAAAACCACCATCTCAAAATCCAAACTATCCCGCACAAGTGAATCATGATTTATCCAATGATGATAATCTGAGAAGGGATTTTGAGAAGTTGAAAAGGGATTGTAAAAATTTGCGGGCTACCACGAGGAACTTTGAGCAATAATGGGGACAAATATTCTGACAAAACAATGAGAGACCGGTTGCAGCATTGCCGAGTGATACAATCCCAAACCCAAAAGAGCAATGCAATGCTATCTCCCTAAGAAGTGGAAAAGAGTTGGTTGTGCTGAATGAAAAACAAGAGGATGGTAAAGAAGAAGAGAAGAAAAATCCAAGATGATTGAGGAGAAGAAGGAAGTTGGTTGTGATGACGACAGGATGACAAAAGTGGATGAAAACAATGAGCTGAAAAAGAAACACATAGTAGATCCCTTGAATTTGCATTTTCGGTGAAGATTGATTATTCCCTGAAAGGCTCAATAATTCTAAAAAAGAGGAAAAAGATAAACAATTTCAATAGTTCATCAACATGTTCAACAAGGTTAATGTCAACATTCCTTTAGTTGATATGCTCACCAAAATGCTCAACTACCCCCAATTTATGAAAGATTTACTAGCAAGGAAGCGGAAGTAGGATGATGGTGGGAAAATTTATCTAGATGCCAAGTGTAGTGCAATTTTTCAACAGAGATTATCCCTTAAACTCAAAGATCCAGGTTACTTCTCAATACCGGTGAATATTAGAGGAACAACGTTACATCATTCACTTTGTGATTTAGGGGCTAGCATCAACATTATGCCGAAATCCATTTATGATAAGTTAGGAATCACCAATGCCAAACCGATTAACGTTATACTCCAATTAGCGAACTTAACTGAAAGGAAACCAGATGGCTTGTTGAAAGATGTGCTTGTGCAAGTAGAGAAGTTGGTGTTTCTTGTTGATTTCTTAGTGTTGGACAATGATCAGTAAGGACAATGAAATACCATTGATTCTTGGGAGGACATTTTTGTCAAATGCACATGCATTGATAGATGTTAATAAAGGGAAGTTGATTTTACAAATTAAAAATGAATCGATTGAAATTGATGTTTGTGATTATAATGATAATTTTCCTATTTTTGAAGAAAAATGTGCTAATCATTCACTTGATCCTTCTATTGGCAAGTCAAATGAAGAATCAAAACCACTCGACAATGTGTGTGGAGTGAAAAGAATCAAGAAAATTGTGCAAAGCATCGAAAAGTTTGTGACGTCCAAAAGTTTAAAGAGCTCAAAAAGAAGAGGAAAAGGTTCGAAAAATAATTGGACGTGCTACAGAGGACATTAACTTTGGCGACTACAAGGAAACGTGGATTTCATCAAAGAAAGCAAGGAATCAATAAATGATAGTTAAGAAGAGTGGGATTAAACTTTTCTCGTAGAGGTATAAAAGAAGGGGTTGGCTAGCCAGCCTAACATGTTTTACAATGAGAGGCAGTGCAATAGTCGAGCCTAGGCAACCCATGTTTTTTCTTAATTTTATTTCCTATGTTTTTGTTTAGTTTCTTGGTTTTATTATGTTTCTTAATGTCTTAAGGATTTTTGTGTTTTGTTTTTGTTTTAGTGGTTAATGTTTTTCACCTCAACTCAAGGGTATTTAGTTCAACATGAACGGCACTGAATGTTCTTCATTAATAGAGAAGCTTCTCTTTTTCTCTTTTTACTCTTTATTTTTGCATTGGGAACAATGCTATACTCTAAATGTGGGATGGAGAGTTTTCTTAATTTCTATGTGTTTGGTGGTTTGTTTGTTCATTTTCTTCAATTTTTGCTTTCATATGTGTAGCTTAGCTTTTGATTTGAGAGCTTTTCAAATTTTTGAAAATTTTGTTCACAAATTGCTTAGCATGTTTCTTTGATTTTCTACTTGATAATTTTTGAGTTAAGTTGTCATGAGTAAGGTAGTCGGTGTTAATATTTTCTGGCATTATAGGTTTCTAATTTTTGAGCACTAATAGCCCTACAATGTTGTACCTTTTTGGCACTACGAGATAATTGTGTGGATTCACTTATATTGCACTCCAGATACTTTCTTTAATACATTTTCGAGGCAAAATTTTAGATAATTTGATTTGAAGATGTGGGTAGGTATTTCTTTGGATATTTGAGCCTTTCAAGTCAACTCTACTGTAAAATTTATCCCCAAAACCCTATTTGAGCCTTATTTTGTTTTAAATGGATACAAGCACCATTCATTTTTTTCTAACTCATTTTTTATCTACCTTTGTGAGCTATTCTAAATGTCGTTCAAGAGCTTTCATGCCATATTAATTGTTAAGGGGATATAAGGATGGAAGGTAATTGTATGAGAATGTTTGAATGAATGGCATATAGTTTAAGGTATAGGGGTGTTTTAAAAAAAAAAATTGTTGACCATAGCAGGTGGTGCCCATCACTGGCACTTGTGATGGAATATTGCAGATGGTGCCTATCACTGGCAACCTGCATTAAAGTATTAGCAGGTAGTTTCTATCACTGGTACCTGTGTAGATATTTTTTGCAGGTAGTGCCTACCACTGGTACCCTTTTTGGGGGAATCGAAGAAAAAAGATGAAAAGAATGAAGTAACAAGATATTTTTACAAGGTGTTGGTGAGTAAGGTTGAAATTGAAAAAGAATAATTTAATTCTACTTGTTGCACAAAATTTTTATAGGTGTTTGGAGAATTAAGTGTAGGGTTACTTCTTTGAAGGATGGGTGTTTAAATATTGAAAAGAAGTTTTATATTGATGTGTGGCCAGCATTAATTTAAAACTCTTTCTTTCTTATTTATAATATCCTTTTCCCTTCTTTGTTAGCCAAGACCCCTTACATTAAAAGCTAAAAGTTCTACCTAATTTAAGTTTTGTCAATTGTCTACATTAGTGGAGAAATATAAGAAGAGTAAGCTATGGAGTGTTTACAAAATTCAAAAGGTTTGCATGAATTGATCTGAGTCTCTTAAAAGGTTATTTTTGTATGGCTATGCACACATCTACATTAGAATTCATGTATAGGGGTTATTGTCATTTGACTATTTTCCTTATGATGGTTTGATTCTTGGTTATTTATGTGGATAATTGATGATATGTGTTCAATATGTTTGTTATTTATTTCTATGTTTTGCTCGAGGACAAACAAAGACTAAGTGTGGGATTGTTGATAAGCTCGTAAATTTCGTATATTTTATGTGTTGTTTACCTCTGTTTGAATGCAATTTGAGTAACAATTGAGTAATTATAAGTTAAAATGGTTTATTTTGATTTTTGTAGGGTTTGAGTGAAGAAAGAGTCCAAATTGATTGCAAAAGTGGAGGAGAATTGCAAAATTGGAAGTTACGTGCACAAGCGAGGAGCGATCTGACATAGTTTGGTAGATTGAACACAACTTTCTTGTCCAAAATTCAATTGAGGCGATTCAGGATGTTTTTGAAAGGTAAGACATAGACATACGACTTTTATCCTTTGAGTTAATTCTGAAACATTTTTTTCAAATTCAGCCGGCAGTATGGTCAAAATTGAGGAGGAAATTGAATCTGTTTTTGTTCCTAGCTCCCAGGTGCAACAGAATTGCAACGCCTAGGCGCCAGCTCCAGAAACCCCACATCTTGGTTTTGCCAAGTGCATGTCCAGGCATTGTAAAAGTATAGCGCCTAGGTGCCAATCGACGGATAAGTCATTCAAAGTTGCTTATTTTGCAATAAAAGTCCTCCCGTGGGTCTGATTACGTGGAAAAGCGTGTCTTATCATTCCAGAGCCCCAAAACCCTAAAAACACTCATAAATACACCAAGAGAATGGGAGGAAATCATCATAATCATCAGCCATCATTAGTTTCTTAGGTTTTCAATAGTTAGGGCTATAATTTAGCCGTAGGTTAGATTTTCACAATTGTTCGAGCTAGAATTTTATTCTCTTGTGAAGGATTCAAGACTCGACGATCATCGATATTTGTTTTTACTGCAATACTGAGTTTGATTTATTTTTATGAAATTTTTAATTCTTGTTCTTATTGCTTTCTTCTCTTTAATTATCAATTTTGTTTTATTGCTTTTAAATTATTAATTGCTTCTGTAGTTTAGTAGTTAGGGTTTTATTTCATCGCTTTTGATTGCTTTTATAGAGTAGATTAATTTAATTTCTCATTCTTGATTAAATTCTCACAAGCAGGGTAGATTTAAATTAGGGTTTTAGTCAACTACATTTAATTGCTTTCCGTATAGTTAGAATTTTACATTCTAGTCCCTATTTTAATTTCTTGTGATTTATTTTAGTTTAAGTTTTGTTAAAAACTCTTGATTATTTGGTCTAACTAGTAAATAGGCTTGTGAACCTAGTAATTGTTTCAATATTCCTCATGGGAACGATCCTTACTAATCCTATATACAAGCTTAAAACCAGATAATGGCTTGATCCAAGGTACAGCCACAAGGCGTCACCTTGCCGTTGGTTGTGTGTGAATAGAAAGTTGAAGTTGCAAACTTCCTGGATTTGAATACATCTAGAATCAGTCGAGAAGGGTTTTCCCATGCTTGGTACAATAAATGGTAATTTCATTGTTCCAATGATAGTCCAACCAAACCTACTCTCAACTAGCTTTTAGAAAAAGGAAAAAGAATTTTTTGGTAAATCCTTAATAACTGAAAATCCATTTAGAAGTGATAAATTATCATTTAGTTAATGTTTGCAGCAATTGTATCTTCACAGAATGGACTATCTTTTTATTTCTGTTAATATAATGGTTTAATAATTTCCTTCCAATTTCCAACTTTGAAATCCCAAATTGCTCATTCAAATTTATGGCGATTCATTTATAACTTCATGCATGTTAACTAATTTAGAAAAGGTTATATAGTCTATTAGACACACAGCTCATTTGGTATTCATTCTCACTTCATGGTAGTAGTACACAGTGGTCGAGTTAGTAGCTCTGCAGTACTTGTTTTCCATGTCTCACCTAACACTGCTCATTTGGGCTTTTATATAAAGAGATTGTGCATTTGCCTATCTTCCATGTCGTCTAAGTACCTATTATCACAATTTCACACTCATTTAATAAAGCCTGAGCTCTCTTTAGGCATAAAAGTTTTCTAATTAGACCAATTTAGCAGACAAGTCTAATCAGGATCTGTGTGTTAAATCCATTTTAATGTGTTAAAATCTTATCCTGGACTAATTCAAAAAATCCATGTATTAGGTGTAAAGTTAGGACTTTTTATGCATCTTCTCTAGTAAAATCTTTTGTTGTTTGCTACCCTAAAGAAGTGGATGTCATGCCATGTAATTTTTTATACATTTGGAACCACCATTGACATTAATTGTGATGAATAAAGCGGCGATATCCAAGTAGAAAAGCTGCAGTTTAAGATATTGATTTAGTTATGGATACTAACAAGTATTCTTTTAACTTTAAAAGTACAAATTAACTTTTCAGTGATGATATATCATTTGTGGCTGGCCTGGTCTGTGCACTTTGTTTTCTACGATAATGCTCCAGTTGTTATTCATCATTTACTTTTCAAGTTGTATGTTACGCTAGTGCATAGTCACGTGCTCAGATTGTTTAAACTTTAGATGTACCTACTTGCCACCATGGTGTTTCAGTTACTTCCGTTATCACTTTATGTCTAGTTACCATAGGTTTATTTAAGATGTTATTACATTGGAAATCCAGGATTGAACTTGCATAGTTTTGGATGTGTTGCAAGGCAATTTTTTTGTCAATGGGTCTAATAACGATGGATGTTGAGATACCACCTAACCATGCTTTTATCTTCTGCACCAAAATGGCTATGTTTCTCCTTGTTGCCACCTCTATTTCTGTTGACTGCTTCATATTTGGTATATGCATTTTAAGCAACTTTCACATGTGTTCATATTTATCAAATTCACATATTGATGATTAAATTATGCCCTCTTTATGCAAAAAAATCCAAGTCATGACAAGTACATCCACAAGAAGATTGACTTATGAATGAGATGAAGAGTTTCTCGCCTCAATCTTTGATCATTTGGTGAGCAAAATTTGCTAAATCATTTATTGTGAAAAGTGATAGGTTTCATTTATATTTTCTTGAATATTTCAAGAAACAAAGGTAGACATAATTTGTATTTAGTTATACTTTTGTATTTAGAAACAAAGGCAAACATAATGGTGTTGTATTCAAATTCATAGACTTTCTTTGGCAATTTTCTTTGACATGCTTAAAAATGGTGTTGTATGTCTTGAGGTCTCTACCCCCCTCCCAAAAAAAAAAAAAAAAAAAAACAAAATGTAATTGACTTTTAGTAAGTGGGCTTTTCTTAGTTATGAGGGGCGAGTATTAAATAATTCGGTTCTGTCTTCTTTGCAATTTACTAAATTTAGTTTTTTTTTATACCTATTTTACGTTTTGTATTTGTTATAATGATCTAGTATTGTTGAGTATAAAAGGATCGAAATAGTTTAGAATAGGTTAAATTAAGTTGCCAGATTGAATATGACACAATTTTGATAGAAAGTATGCGACTTTAGTTGATATAAAGTAAAATTTGATAGTAAATGGTGATAATGTTTTTAAGCTAGAAAACATTTATAACATTTCAACAAACACTAAAAAATGAATTTGAAAATTATTTTCACTAGACTACTATCCAAACACCTAAAAATTATGCAAAGGAAATTATTTTCACTAACTAACCAAACACTTGAAAATTATTTTTAAAAAAATTATTTTCTATGAAACTGACTTGGTTGGAAAATATTTTCTTAAGGAAAACATTTTACGTCCAATCAAATAGAACCTAAGTCTGGCAATATTGGTGGCAAAAAAAGTAACAATACATATATATATATATATATATATATATATATATATCTGCATTACAAGAAAATCTTGTCAATTGAATCTGCAAATATCAATGACAGAAAATTACGTATAGATCTATGTACATCTACACATTACATATCAAATAAGTTATTTCTTACACATTGAAACATAGAGACAAATAGGGTAGTTATTATCGCTCATTTTTTCCCGGAACAAATAGAATGTAGTTGAAGTTCACGTTAATCTCTTTCAGCTTGCGTGACTATGGTTTGTTGGTCACAAGAAATAGCTTACAGATCAAGCATGGTAAAATGAAAGAAATAGAGAAACCAATATTTACAGATGATGATGCCAAAAGAGACCATTCTTAAGCCACGAACTATTCAAACAGAAGAGCATAAATAGTAAGTTAGAAAGTAAATAAAGGAATTCTAATTTTCATTCTCTCAACTCCTACAAATACCAAAGTCTCAAAGTCTTAAGAGAAATGCAGCAACCACTTCTTAAACTTGTTAAATTATGGCTGTCAGACACTGCCAATATCCGAAGAGACGAACAGAGCTCTATCATTTCACCAAGTAGACTGGCCAACCCATCACAATCAGAGATTTCCAATTGCTCAAGAGACTTGAAGAGGATTTTCTGTCCTTTATTAGGAATTACCAGATTGGGGCAGCCAAACACCTCCAGCCTCCGAAGAGACTCTAACATTTCAACAGGTAGACTGGTCTAATCCATCATAATTAGATATTCTCAAATGCTCAAGATGCGCGAGGAGACTTTTCTGTCCTTCAGGAATTACTAGATCAATTCTCGGGCATCCTTCTATCTGCAAACTAAGCAAAGCCTTGAATTTATATAGATAGTCCGGAAGTTTCAAAGTCTCAAGAGAAGTCCAGCAACCACTACTTCTTATACTCATTAGATCTCCCGGCAAATTCTTCAATGTTAGATTTTGAAGACTTGGAATATGACAGAGACGTTGGATTTCACTCAGAAGACTGCCACAACCTCTGAGCCTCAAAGAACTCTCTAGAAAAGAAATGCTACCGCCATAACCATCTTGTTCTAAATTGTAACATCGTTTCTCCAAATATAGAGATTCTATGTGTTGATGAGCGTTGTTTAGCCAAGAAGTCATATTACCATCTAGTTCAAGGGACGAGAGAGTAGTTATATTGCTAAGAATCATTTTCACAAGCGACACATGGCAATTATCTCTCATTTTCATGGGCTTTTCAAGGCTTGCGAACTGTATTGGTGCGATTGTCAGTTGAGAACAACCCTCAATCAACAGTGTATTCAACATGGGAAATACATTTATTGCCTCACTTACCGTTCACATTACCATTGCTTCCTTCCATTCAATCAAATTCACCAATTTATTAATTTGAGAGTTTTAAGGGCTGGAAACAATTTTGACACCACTATTTCTACCTGACTACCACCACCACAACTGCTAGGAATGCTCTCTAATCCTCCCCTGCCCTCCTCCTCGTCAATAGTACCATAGAATGAAAGCCCAATACTTTGTATGTTTTCCAATCCACTTAATTTCAGATTTTTGAGAAACGGTAGTTGACCTAGTGCAGGAAGCTCTCCGCACCTTTTGCAATTTTCTAACTTCAAGTCCACTAATCTCACCAAACTTACGAACCATTTTGGAAATTTATTACCCATAAAATTCCAAATTACGAACACATTCAAATTTGGATGAGGCTGTAGGCCTTCCAACCACATCATCTTCACCACCATTGTCTCCTCGATCCTCACTGCCCACTTAAATTCCAACTGAAACAGATTTGGCTTTCCTAATAATTTTGCTCCTTCTGCACCTTGTTTACCATTCGCTAGTTCTAGGTTTCTCATCTCCGGTGATCCTTTAATATTTTTCAAGTTTCCAAGCTCTTCAATACGGACAAATTTCTAAAACTGTGATTGTTTTGAAAATTGTTCTTTTTTCATGCTGACTGAAAATGGTAATTCCGGTAAGAGGAACTCGCATTTATTGAATGCAAGTTAGTGACAAAATAAAATTGTTAAAATTTAAAAAAAATAAAATAAAATTCATGACCTCGCATTCAGTGAATGCTATGTCTAAAACTTTTTTTTTAAAAAAAAAAATTCTGACCAAACGGTCACTTTCTCTCCACCAGCCTTGTCACTTCAACTAGGGAGAAAATCTTGGAGAAAATCTTTCTTGGAGATATCTAGCATATATTTGGTTTATTCATAAAAAATTTTAAAATTAATTATTTCAAGTATTTTTAAATTTTAAATAGTTAAAAAGTATAATTCGAGAATTAGAATATTAGTAATTAATTTGAAGCATATTTATATTTTTAACAATATTGATAATATTATTGAATTTTATTTTTATCCCAATTTATTAAATGCTACAAACCTTACCTAAGGGGTAAAGTGTAATTTCACTTAAACCTTAAAGGGGTTTACCACAATTGATCTTTAGGGGTAAATTTGTCTTTTTGAAAAAGCTAAAGGTGGACTTACAATTGACTGTTAGTCAAAGAGACAAAGTCACAAAAAATTAACGTTAAGGGATTTAGTGCAAAATAGCCCAAACATTAAGTGGTTTAATGTATTTAACCCTTTAAAAAATCTAAAATTTAGATTAAAAACCGTAGTTGAAGAAAGATTTTTTTAAAAAAAGAGTTAATCATTAGAATTATTATTATTATCTAATCTATGAATTTATTCCAATAATTTCCTCCTTGGACTTTGCAAGTTTTGTTAGATGTGTGGGCTTATAGGACACCTCTAGTTA
The DNA here is from genome assembly GCA_025175665.1 of Cinchona pubescens. Classification (NCBI taxonomy): domain Eukaryota; kingdom Viridiplantae; phylum Streptophyta; class Magnoliopsida; order Gentianales; family Rubiaceae; genus Cinchona; species Cinchona pubescens. The sequence continues at coordinate 729,185 of JANKKI010000280.1, read as the reverse complement.
AAGAAGGCTTAAGTGCTTTTACATTGGGATGACATTTGTACTTCCTTCTTTCAAGGGTGCTACTCTTGGATGGCGGAAGAGAGGAAGTGACAAGGGTGGGGGACAGGAAGTGACCGTTGGCAGATATTGGTCAGAATTTTTTTTTTTTTAAAAATTTTAGACCTTGCATTGAATTTTTTTTTTTATTTTTAAATTTGACAATTTTATTTTGCCATGAACTCGCATTCAGTAAATGCGAGTTCCCCCTGCCGGAATTACCATTTTCATTCAGCATGAAAAAAGAAAATTTTTTAAAACAAGCACAGTTTCGGAAATTTCTCCTTCAATACGACGACCAGTTTCTTGACCTACAGATAAAGAACTTCAACGTCTGAAGACAAGTCAACCGCCCCATCTCTGACGGCATTTGGAATTCTGCATGAGTATCATAATAGTGAAGATGTCTCAAGCTAATCAAATTGTTCATCCGTTTAGGAAGACCTTCTTCAAGTCTAAAACCATTCTCGATCCTCATTGTTTGCAAATTATAAAGTTTGCAAAGAGATTCTAGAAGTTTTGAAGAGATCTTGCAGAAGCAATCTCATTGTTTGAAAGGTGAAGATATCGTAAATTTATTAGTTTGCCAATGGATGTTAGGAGCATCTTGATATCTGATCCAGACAATTTTAGTGTTGGGTTTTGAACATTTATATATATATATATATATATTAATTGTGCAATATGTACTATTATATTTAATTGGCCCAATATAAAGTGATCTAATATGATTTAAGATAAATGGGCCAAAGTCATCTAATTAGTATTGGCTTTTATGTTTACATGTCCTAAAATCTTGTTTCCTATTTTTATGATGGGCAAAACTTGAGGAATAAGGAAAGTATCTCTATAGGTAGGTTATGGTAAGAGAAATTCTACGTATGTTAGTTTTTTTGACATCCAACATCAAAAAAGTGAGAATCATATTCTTTAAAATACATACATAGTAATTTGGAAGACTAATAACTCACAATATTCAAGAATCAAATCCGTAGGCTCAAGAATCACATCAATTCTTATGGATTCAGGTATGCTTCCGCATCTAGTATTTAATTTATATTCTTGATAATTAAACATAAAGGATCCGGGTTATGATAACATCGATTGTCATGATATTAAAATTAATTTGGTATTCCAACAAGTGGTATAAGAGCATTTTCATGTTGAATCATTGCAAAATCATTTTTTTTATTTGATTTATTATGTGATTTCATACGGATTAAGTTCTTGAATTCGACAAATTTTTATATGATTTAATTTGTTGAATTTAAAAACGATTATGGTTATATTCTGGATTTAAGATTTTGGATCCAATAATTTTTATATTTATTCGGATTAAATTATTGGATTCAAAATTTTGATTTTAATTTTTTTCCCTTTTGAAATTATTTGATATTAGAATTCAAAAAAAAAAAAAAAAAAAGGCTATTGTATCGGTCATGAACATATTGTTCATGACTAGTGAGGATCGGTCATGAACGTGAGTTCATGACTATAAGAAGTTAGTTTACGGTTTACTATTGCATTCAATTAAGAATTCAAGAATTTATAAAAAAAAAAGGTATTAAATTTAAAGAATGATAAATTAATTAAGAATGTCTAATGTTTAAAAATATATTGATTGACACAACGTGCTATAAAAATAGCCCCTTTTGTGTAGGTCAATTTATTTTGAAATATGAAGATGATTGTGAGTATGTAATTCATGCTGATATTTATCAGCTTAAAGTAAGGTTAATATTTGGCCGAATTACATATATACATGTGGTAATAAATGCGTGACAATTATTTGGTATTCCATATTAATAATAAGTCGGTCCAAAGATAGACTTATTATTTGACAGGATTTATTATCAATATTTGATTACTACACCAAGAGTACCACTTACAAATTAATATTTCTGTGCAAAGACTAAATATTAATGTTGTGCAAGGTATCTTGTGATGAGCCCTCCATTATTTGAATTTAATTTATTATTTAAGATTTGGAACTTATGTGAATATGTTATTTTGTTCTATTTTCAGTTAATACATCTACTTCTATGATATTTGTCAATATCAATTCCATCACTATGTTGAATAGAACCAATTTTAAGGAATGGAAAGAGAACGTAATGATCGTTCTTTGTAGCATGGATCTAGACCTTGTGCTAAGGATTGAACCACCCATTCCTCTTACAGATAACAATTCCATAGAGAAAAAAAAAGAGTATGAGAAATAGGATCGTTCAAATCGCATGAGTCTAATGATCATGAAATGTGCAATTCTAGAAACCTTCAGGAGCAATGTGTCCGAAAAGTGACTGCCAAGGAATTCTTTATGGAAATTGAAAAGCGTTTTGTGAAAAATGATAAGACTGAAACAAGTACGATTCTATCGAAATTGATTTCAACGAGGTATAAGGCAAAAGGAAATATAAAAGAGTACATCCTAGAGATGTCTCATCTTGCTTCAAAACTTAAGGCACTAAAGTTAGAGTTGTCCGAGGACTTGCTCGCGCATTTTATTTTGATCTCTCTTCTTGCACAATTCAGTCAATTCAAGGTTAGTTATTGTTGGCCCCAAAGCAACCTAAGAGGGGGGGTGAATTAGGTTGTTTCAAAAAACAAACCTTTTGAAATGCTTAATGAAAATACAAACTTTGTGCAACAAATGAATACTTAAGCACAAATGATCAAAGATAAATATTTAGCAATCAAAGCTTAAAGAACAAATAAAAGATTGAGATAAAGAATATTAAACCAAACTCCCAAGTTTCTCAAGTTTGGAGTACATCCACTAGTAGTGCCTCTTGAAAGAAGGTGAGGCAATAAGCTTCTTGTACACAAAGTAGGCTCACCCTTGCACCAACTAAGTTCCTCTAGTTGAGCCAAAGGGTTTTACACTACAACCTCACTTTTGTACACTTGTTATCCCTCCACTCTTACACTTGAAGATCACTCACTAGTCTACTCTTGCTCACACTAATTCCTACTAGTTGAGCCAAGTAGAACTATACTACTCAAACCAATACAACCCACAATATTTTAGCCTATTTCTCCCCAAATAGCTCTTACAAGTGTTTGTATTGAATGTAGTAGTTCCTTACATCATTTGCAAGTCCTTGGGCTATTTATAGATGAAAGATGTGCTGAAATTTGAGCTCTAACGGTAAAAAAACTAGCTGTTAAAAACTAGCCGTTAGGGATTCTTCAATGTGTAAGAGACGTCCGTTCACACATCCTACAGCTTGATGAACAGTGTCTCGGACGGTCATATGCGTCCTACAGCTCTGAGAAACTTACTTCATTTTGAGCTCCTTTTTTCGGACGCTTCCTTGCGTCCGATCTCCTTTCTTTCGGACGCTCTTCATCGTCCGAAAGGTGTTGTTCAACTTTTGGTTGTTTTTCTTGATTGTGTTTGGATGATCATTTTCGTCCGATCCTTCCTGTTTTTCTGCACACTTGTTTGCAAACCATTAGTATGATTTGGTCATCATCAAAACATGATTATTATCATAACTGGAGTTCAACAGTTATAACTGCCAAAAGGATAAATGGTCTCTAAATGAGCTAATTTCTCATTGTGTGCAAGAAAAGGAAAGGTTGAAGCAAGAAAAGATTGAAAGTACTCACTTGATAAGTACTATTAAGGACAAAAACAAGAAAAGAAAAATGGATAAAGAAGCTGTGGGTGGTCCACTTCGAAAGAAACAAACTGAGAAATTTGGTTGTTACTTTTGCAAGAATCCTGGACACATGAAGAAGGACTGTACCAAATATCATGTTTGGCGTGCAAAGAAATGTACGCTTCTCGCTTTGGTTTGTTCTGTGGTTATTTAGCTTCAGTACCTAGACACTCTTGGTGCATAGACTCCGATGGTACTACTCACATAAGTGTGTCTATGCAGGGTTGTCTGAATTGCCGAAAGCCGAATGATGCTAAAAGATTCATCTATGTGGGTGATGGAAAACTAGTTAAAATTGAAGCAATAGAGACTTTTAGGTTATTATTAAAAATAATATGGTTATTATTTAGATTTGAAAGAGACATATGTTGTATCATCTTTTAGACAGAATTTGGTTTCTATTTCTATTTTGACAAATCCGGTTACTTTTGTTCATTTAGAAATAGTCAGTTTAGTCTTTTTCTAAATTCAAATATTATTGGTACTGATTTTTTTGCCTTATCATGATAACCTTTATTTAATCGAAACTATTGCTTCATATAATGAAACCTTGCATATAAGCTCACGTGGTATTAAACGCAAATTAATCAATGAGAATTCTATTTCACTATGACATAAGCGTTTAGGTCATATATCTAAACAAAGAATTGAATGACTTGTGTCAGATGAAATTCTTGATTCCCTTGATTTGTCAGACTTTCAAACCTACGTTGAGAGTATTAAGGGGAAACAAACAAACATAAAGAGCTTAGGTGCCAATAGATCTTCGGGCGTCTTAGAAGTAAAACATACGGACATTTGCGGGCCATTTCCTAGGACTTCTTGGAATGGTCAACAACATTATTTAGTACATTCATAGACGATTTTTCTCATTATGACTACCTTTATCTAATTCATAAGAAGTCTCAGTCACTAGACATGTTCAAGACTTTTAAAGCTGAAGTTGAGAACTAACTTGTTAAAATAATTAAGGCGTCAGATCTGATCGTGGTGGTGCATACTATGGCAGATATGATGGATCAAGTTAACAACGTCCAGGATCTTTTCTTAAATTCCTAGAGGAGTGTGGAATCGTTCCACAATACACCATGCGGGGATCTCCTAGCATGAATAGTATTGCTAAGAGATGAAACAGAACTTTAAAGGATATGCTAAGAAGTATGATTAGTCATATAACTTTATCAGATTCACTCTTGGGAGAGGCATTAAAGACTACAGTTTATATCCTTAATAGAGTTCTAACTAAGGCAACGACCAAAACCCCCTATGAACTATAGATTGGCAAAAAGCCTAGTATAAATCATTTATATATTTGGGATTGTCCAGCTAAGGCAACGTCTTATAGACCCAAATGAAAAGAAACTGGACTAAAAAATGGTCAGCACCTATTTTGTTGGTTACTCTGAATAGTCTTGGGGGTGCAAATTTTATGATCCCACATCCAAATCCTACTTTGAGACGGGAAATGCCCAGTTTTTTGAGGATATTGAGTTTGAGGGAGAGATAAAGTTAGAGACTTTGTCTTTGAAGAGGAATCTATTTCTCTTCCTACCATTGTTATTGATAATGATCAATCTTTTATTCCTGACATTGTTCAATGAGCAATACCTGTACCACAAGACAATGTTGAAAATATTCCCCGTCAAGAGAAACAGGAACAAACTCAACAACCTCAAGAACAAATGCCATTAAGAAGATCCACTAGAGAAAGGAGAAGTGCGGTTTCAGATGATTACATCGTATTTCTCCAAGAACATGAGGATGGCATTGGATTGGTGGAAGATGATCCAATCGACTTTCATCAAGCTATGCATAGTGCTAATTCTCATAAATGGATTGATGCTATGAATGAGGAAATTAAATCCATGAAAGACAATGACGTTTGGGAACTCATCACACTACCCGAAAGTGCGAATCCTATTGGTTGCAAATGGATATTTAAAACCAAAAGGGATTCAAAGGGTAATGTAGAGAAATATAAGGAACGTCTTGTTGCAAAGGATTTTACTCAAAAAGAAGGCATTGATTATAAAGAAACTTTCTGTCCAATATCATCGAAAGACTCTTTCTGGGTAATAATGGCTTTGGTGGCACATTTTGACCTTGAGTTACATCAGATAGATGTAAAGACTGCGTTTCTCAATTGTGACATTGATGAGACCATTTATATTATACAACCAGAAAACTTTATGTCCAAAGATATGACGAATATGGTTTGTAAATTAAAGAAATCCATCTATTGGCTCAAGCAAGCTTCCCGTCAATGGTATCACAAATTTCATCAGATTATCATCTCATTTGGTTTTGAGATGAATTTGGTTAATGATTGTATATACCACAAGTTTAGTGGGAGTAAATACTATTTTTCTGGTTTTATATGTTGATGACATACTGCTTGCCAATAACGATATAGGCTTATTGCACGAAATCAATAGATTTCTATCACAAAAATTTGAGATGAAATATCTTGGGGACACCTCTTTTGTATTAGGGATTCAAATACATCGAGATCCCTTTCAAGACATTCTTGGATTATCACAAAAGAGAAATATCGAGAAGGTACTTAAGAGATTAGGCATGCAAGATAGCAAACCAAGAGATACCCTTGTTGCTAAGAGAGACAAATTCTGTCTCACTCAGTGCCTTAAGAATAATTTTGAAAGCAAGGAAATGTAGAAGATTCCTTATGCTTCAGCAGTAGGAAGTCTGATGTATGCTCAAGTTTGTACGTGTCTAGATATAGCGTATATTGCCGGGATGTTAGGTAAATATTTAAGCAATCCGAGTATGGTTCATTGGATAGCAGCCAGAAGGATCATGCAGTATTTTCAGAGAACAAAACATTACATGCTCACATATAGGAAGATCGGATAAATTAGAAATCATTGGGTATTCCAACTCTAATTTTACTAGATGCCAGGATAGTGATAGATCCACTTCAGGCTATATTTATTTGTTTGCTAGTGGAGCTATCTCCTAGAAAAGTGTTAAACAAACACTCATAGCTCATTTCACCAAGGTAGCTGAATTTAGCTTGTTATGAGGCATTCAATCATGGAATATGGTTGAGAAATTTTGTCACAGGGTTGCGAATTATGAATGGTATTGAAAGACCACTTAAGTTATTTTGTGGCAATAAATCAGTAGTTTTATATTCTAACAATAATAGGAGCTCAACGAAATCTAAACACATAGACATCAAGTTCCTAGTTGTTAAAGAAAGAGTTCAGAGTGGTCAGGTGTCTATAGAGTATATTGGTAAGAACTCCATGATTGCGGATCCGCTCACTAAAGGATTACCACCCAAGGTCTTTCATGAGCACACTGCTCATATGGGTGTTATGTCTTTTGAGGATATTCAAGATTACGTGAGACTTTGTATTCAGTTTATATACTTTTATCTTTTAAGACACATATTATGTTTATGAATATTTTCTACAGAAATAAAGAATTTGGTTTTAGGTATAAAGTATTTAGTTTATGTTTCACTCTGACTTTAATTTCAATTTGATCTCTATAAAAAATAAAGTTGGACTAGTTGGAAATAGGCATGCTTAAGATCACATTACATGTAATTTTCATGCTACACATCCATACTTGATCTATGTCATTTGGTTGTGTTGATGTACATGACCAAGAATGGGTTTAGTTACGATTAATGTAACGAAAATCGTCTTGATCCTATATTGGCATGATTAATGGACTAAAATTGTTCGAGGATGACTATGGTCATGATGGTTAAAGGTTTTGAACTCGTAAGGTTTTATGCAATAATATATATGTAGTCCAAGTAGGAGAATATTGAGTTTTTGGACATTTATATATATATTAATTGTATAATATGTGCTATCATATTTAATTGACCCAATATAAAGTGATATAATATGATTTAAGATAAATGGGCCTAAGACATCTAATTAGTATGGGCTTTTATGTGTACATAGCCTAAAATCTTATTTCCTATTTTTATGATGGGCAAAACTTGGGAAATAAGGAAAGTATCTCTATATATAGGTTATGGTCCCCAAATCTACGTATGTAACTTTTCTTGATATCCCATCATCAGAAAAGTGAGAATCCTATTCTCTAAAATACATACATAGTAATTTGGAAGATCAATAACCACAATATTCAAGAATCAAATCCGTAGCCTCAAGTATCACATCCGGATATTTAAGAATCATATCAATTCTTATGGATTCAAGTATGCTTCCGCATCTAGTATTTAATTTATAATCTTGATGATTAAAAATGAAAGATCTGGGTTATAATAATATCGGTTGTTATGATATTAAAGTAATTTGGAATTCAAGAACACGCAAGTACACAAATTTTGATAACATGTCACTAGATATGCTAATTCTCTACATAAGAAATAATGTGTGAAGTGATGTCAGCATACTCTTTGGGATATCTTCAGTCATTCCTTCATATGAGCTCAATGCAAGGTAGCGGACTTGATTGATGTTATCATGCTCCAATTTACTACTTTCAGACTTCAAAACTACTTCTGCAAGGTCATGCACAAGATCGTGCATTTTATAGCATGTTCCCCTCCAACTTTTTACTACTTCTAACAAGGAACTCTGCAATAAACTCTGAAATACTTGTCACTGATTTTCTCCATTACTGTTTCATTTTCAAAAAATGGTGGAAGAAAACCTTCTGCCACCCAAAGCTTGATTAATAGATCCTTTCTCAATTCGGTATTCTTGGGAAACATCAAGCAATATGCAAAACATTTCTTAACGGACATAGGTGACAAATAATCGAAGCTCACTTCAAGTATTTGCTCGACATCATTTTGGCGTCCTCTCAAAAGCCTCTTCGTCACAATTGATAACCAGTCCTCTTTTCTATTTAAACATAACATACCTCTAATTACACTTGCTGCCAATGGAAGACCATTACATCCTTTTAAAACTTGTGCTTTTATTGCTTCCAGTTCCTCTGGTACTTTGCCCTCAGAAATTGCCTTTTCTTCCATGATAGACCAACAATCATCATCAGATAATTTTCTTAGGAAATAAGGGCCAACATTCATCCTCAGATGCCTAGACACTGTATATGCCACTTGTTCTAGAGGAGTAGTGATAAGACAGCCAGCTTCCATTGGCTACATTGAGTCCCTACAAAGTGGTGCTCATAATTCCACACATCATCAAGAATTAGGAAATATCTTTTTACTTCAAGTTGTTCTCGAATTTTTTGAACGACAGCGTCTCTTTGATCCACTTCAATCTTTTCTCTCGTCAATGATTCTAAGATAAATCTGAAAGGCTCCATTATTTCAATCTTTTTAGATAGACAAACCCAAATTTTTTTGCCAAAGTGCCCATCGATTTGAGGATTCTTGAAGACTAATTTAGCTAAAGTTGTTTTTCCTCAATCCTCCCATGCCAACTATGGGAATAACAGAAACTACTTTGTCAGTTGTTTTGGTGAATACCAAATTAATTTTAATATCATGACTACCAACGTTATTATAACCCGGATCCTTCATATTTAATCATCAATAACATAAGTTAAATACTAGATGCAGAAGTGTACATGAGTCTATAAGATTGTTATGATTCCTAAATCTATAAGAATTGAAATGATTCCTAAATCTATAAGAATTGATGTGGTTATGAAGATCGGATGTGATTCTTGAACCTACATATTTGATTCTTGAATATTGTGATTATTGATCTTCCAAATTAGTATGTATATATTTTGGAGAATAGGGTTATCACTTTTCTGATGATGGGATATCAGGAAAAATAACATATGTACAATTTAGGGACCATAACCTATTTATAAGCATACACTTTTCTTATTCTCCAAGTTTTGCCCATCATAAAATAGGAAATAAGACTTTGGGGTATCTACACATAAAAACCCGTACTAATTAAGATGATTAAGGTCCATTTATCTTTAAACCATATTAGATCACATTAATTGGGCCTTTTAATTATGATAGCACATAAAACAAATTAATATATATATGTAAATGTCCAAAATCCAGCATTCTCTCACTTGGACTACATATATATTTTCATTGTTTAAAACATTATGAGCTCAAAACCTTTTGCTACCATGACCAAAGTCATCTTCGAACAAATTCGTCCATTAATTATGTCAATATAGAATCAAGACGATTTTCGTTATATTAATCGTAACTAAACCCATTCTTGGTCACGTACATCAATACAACCAAATGACATAGATCAAGTATGGATGTGTAGCATAGAAATTACATGTAATGTGATCTTAAACATACCTATTTCCAAATGGTCCAACTTTATTCTTAATAGAAATCGAACTAAAATAAGTCAAAGTGTAACATAAACCAAATACTTTATTCCTGAAACTAAAATTTTCATTTCTGCAGAAAATATCCGTAATCATATGACATGTCTTTACGAAAGTATATAAACAGAATACAAACTCCTACTAATTATGAATATCCTTATATACCATAATACCCATATGAGCAGTATCCTCCGCAATCATGGAGTTAGTGCTAATATGTTCTATAAATACCTGACCACTCCAAACCCCTTTCTTTAACAGCTAGGAACTAGATGTCTAAGTGTTTAGATTTTGTTGAGTTCCTACTGTTGTTGGAATAAAGAACTTCTGATTTATTGCCACAAAAATAACTTAAGTGGTCTTTCAATACATCTAGAATTCGTAACCCTATGACAAAATTTCGTAACTATATTTTATGATTGGATGTCTCATAAGATGCTATAAATTTAGCTGCCATGGTGGAAGGAGCTATGAGTGTTTGTTTAACACTTTTTCATGAGAGATAGCTTCACCCGCAAGCAAATAAATATAGCTTGAAGTAGATTTATGACTGTCTTGACATCCAACAAAATCAGAGTCGGAATACTCAATGATCTCTAATTTATCCGATCTCCTATATGTAAAAGCATATAATGTTTTATTCTCCAAAGATACTGCATGACTCTTTTGAGTACTTTTCAATGAACCATTCCCGAATTACTTAAATATTTGCCTAACATCCCAACAATGTACGCAATATACTGACGCGTACAAACTTGAGCATACATTAAATTTCCTACTGCTGAAGCATAGGGAATATTCTGCATTTTATTGCTTTCAAAATCATTCTTAGGGAACTAAGCGAGACAAAATTTGCCTCTCTTAGTAACAAGGGTATCTCGTAGTTTACAATCCTGCATGCCAAATCTCTTAAATACCTTCTCAATAGTACTCTTTTGTGAAAATCCAAGAATACCTCGAAAGTGATTTCGATGTATCTGAATCCCTAATACAAAAAAAGGCTTCCCCAAGATCTTTCATTTCAAATTTCTTTGATAGAAATCTCTTGATTTCGTGCAATAAGCCTATATTTTGTTGGCAAGAAGTATGTCATCAATATATAGAACCAGAAAAATATACTTACTCCCACTGAACTTATGGCTATACAAAATCATCAACTAAATTTATCTCAAATCAAAATGAGATGATAATTTGATGAAATTTATGATACTATTGACGGGAAGCTTGCTTAAACCTATAGATGGATTTCTTTAATTTGCAAACTATATTCTTTGCATCTTTGGACACAAAGTTTTCTGGTTGCACCATATAAATGGTCTTATTAATATCACCATTGACAAACATAGTCTTTACATCCATCTGATGTAACTCAATGTCAAAATGTGCCACTAAAGCCATTATTATCCTAAAAGGGTCTTTTGATGATACCGGAGAGAAAGTCTCTTTATAATCAGTGCCTTCCTTTTGAGTATAATCCTTTGCAATAAGACGTGCCTTATATCTCTCTAGTTACCCTTCAAATCCCTTTTGGTATTAAATATCCATTTGCAACCAATGGGTTTCGCACCTTAGGATAGTGTGACGAGTTCCCAAACGTCATTGTCTTTCATAGATTTAATTTCCTCATTCATGACATTAATATACTCTAATTTGAGAATTAGAATTTTGCATGGCTTGATGAAAATTGATTGGATCATCTTCCACCAATTTAATGTCATCCTCATATTCTGGAGAAATATGATGTAATCATCCGAAACCATACTTCTCTTTTTTCTAATGGATCTCCTTAATGGCATTTATTCTTGAGATTGTTGAGTTTGTTTTTTAGGAATAACCTGTTGTTCTTGATGGGGAAGATTTTCAATATTGTCTTATAGTTATGTATTGCTTATTGAATAATGTTAGGAATAGAAGGCTAATCATTGTCAATAACAATTGTAGGAAGATAAATAAATTCTTCTTCAAAGACAAAGTCTCTAATTTTATCTCTCCCTTCAAACTCAATATCCTCAAATAATTGGGCATTTCCTGTCTCAAAGAAGGATATGGATGTGGGATCATAAAATCTGTACCCTCGAGACCGTTCAAAGTAACCAACAAAATAGGTGTTGATCGTTTTTAAGTCAACTTCCTTTCATTTGGCCTATAAGGTCTATGGAGACTATGCCTCAGTTGGACAACCCCAAATATGTAAATACTTTATAGTAGGTTTTTTGCTAGTCCATAGTTCATAGGGGGTTTTGGTCGTTACCTTAGTTGGAACTCTATTAAGGATACAAGTTGCAATCTTTAATGCCTCTCCCCAGAGTGAATCCGATAAAGTTGTATGACTAATCATACTTCTCACCATATTCTTTAAAATTCTATTTCATCTCTCAACAATGTCATTCATGGTAGGAGATCCCGGTATGGTGTACTATGAGACGATTCCACACTCCTCTAGGAATTTAGCAAAAGGTCCTGGATGTTGTTCACTTAATCCATCATATCTACCATAGTATTCACCACTACAGTCATATCTAATAGCCTTAATTCTTTTGTCAAGTTGGCTATCAACTTCACCTTTAAAAGCTTTGAACATGTTTAGTAATTGAGATTTCTCGTGAATTAGATAAAGATAGCCATAACGAGAAAAATCACCTATGAATGTAATAAAATATTGTTGACCAAATTCCAAGAAGCCGTAGGGAATGGCCTACAAATATCCGTATGTATTACTTCTAAGACGTCCAAAAATCTGTTGGTACTAAATCTCTTTATGTTTGTTTATTTTCTGTTAATACACTCAACGCAAACTTGAAAATTTGATAAATTAAGGGGTCAAGAATTCTATCTAACACAAGCCTTTAAATTCTTTGTTTAGATATATGACCTAAACTCTTGTGTCATACTAAAGTAGAATTCTCAAAAGAAACTAAATGAGAAGTGTAAATTCTTTTTTTGTTCGCCAAGCGTGACATTTATACAATCCTTTATGTGTCCAAGATTTTTTTTACAAAAGTAATAGCCAAATTCCTTAGTTTGTTTCTTTTACTGTTTCTTTTTAAGTGGACCAACCACAATTTCTTTATCCTTTTTCTTTATCTTATTTTTGTCCTCAAAGGTACTTGCCAAATGAGTACTTCCAATCTTTTCTTACTTCAATATTTCCTCTTTTGCACACAATGAGAATGATGCTCATCAAGAGATCATTTATCCTTTAGTCAGTTATAACTCACTTTAAATTGACTGATTGTGTAGGAAGTGAGACCAAAACCAGATACACAAGCAAGTCTTAAGACAGCTCTAACTTTAGTGCCTTAAGTTTTGAAGCAAGATGAGACATCTATAAGATTTACTCCTTTATATTTCCTTTTCCTTTTATACTTTATTGAAATCAAGTTTAACAAAATCGTACTTATTTTAACCTTATCATTTTTAACAAAATGCTTTTCAATTTCCTTAAAATACTCCTTGACAGTTACCTTTTTGAACACATAGCCCTTGAAGGTTTCCAAAATTACACATTTCATGATCATAAGATTTATGTGATTTGAACGATCCCGCTTCTCATAGTCCTATTTTTCCTCTTTGGAATTATTCTGTAAGAGAAATGGGTTGTTCAATCCTCAGCGCAAGGTCTAGGATCTATGCAATCAAGAATGATCAATACGTTCTCTTTTCATTCCTTAAAATGTTGTTTCATAAAACATAGTGATGGAACTTATGTTGGTAGATATCATACAAGCATATGAATTAATCGAAAATTTGACCAAAACAACATATCACATAAGTTTTAAATAACATAAATAATAAATTCAAATAATCGTAAGACCCATCCCAAGATACCTAGCACAACATTAACATTTAGTTTTTGGAAAAAAATATTAACTTGTAAGTAGTACTCTTGGTATAGTAATCAAATATTAATAATAAATCCTATCAAACAATAAGTCTATCTTTAGACCGACTTATTATTCACATGGAATACTAAATAATTATCACATATTTATTACCACAAGAGTATAAGTAATTCGACCAAATATTAACCTTTTTTTGGGTCGTTAAATATTCCCATGAATTACGTACACACAATCATCTTGATGTTTTAAAATAAATAGACCTACATAAGAGGGGCTATTTTGATAGCATGTTGTATCAATTAATATATTTTTGAACATTAGACATCCTTAATTAATTTATACCAAAATTTGAATTTAATAATTTCCAAAAAATAATAAAATAAAATATTTAAGAAAAATTGCCATACACGATTTGGCCATGAACTTTGACGTTCATGACCATATATCCTAATTGGTCATGAACTTCTAGTTCATGGCCGTTCTTTCAATTTTTTATTTTATTATTATTATTTTTTTGGGTTAAATGCAAAAAATCTTCCTTAACTTACACTCCAGTTACACTTTGGCCCCCTTAACTTATTTAATAAACACTTTACACCATCTCTTATGTTTTAAGACAAAATTATCCCTATTATTTTAATTATTATTGTTTTCCTTTTTTTCTTCCTTTTTTCCTTTTATTTATTTTCTTTATCTTGTTTTTCTTTTTCTTTTTTTCATTATTCTCTCTTGCTACTACTAAATAATTACTTTACTTTTAATAATTAATTAATTAAAGTTCTAAATTTTCACATGTGTGTAAACAATTTAATTTATAGATTAATCATCCTTTAATGCAATAAATATAGTTAGTACAATAAATATACCTTGTTGTAATATAAAGTTTGTGATTAACTAATAATAGTAACATTAATAAATAAAAAATAAAATTTTTGAGCTAGAGAAAATTAAAAATTTATAGTGTACATATAAAACTATAGAATGAAAAAGTATGTACAACATTTAATTTACGATGTAATATGGAAAAAATATAGTAAGAAAATATTACGACTGCCTAATATAAGGGATTTTGGAGTTACGGTAAATTCAACAAAAATATGACCCATAAATGATATGGCACCAAAAAAAAAATTTTTTGCATACTTAGAATATATATTTTAATTTTTTTTGTCTCTTATTACACATATCTTTTTACAGTTTGTTTATTTGTTAATTATAGCATTTGTAAAGCTTATAAAATCTATATTATACTATTTAATATATGTTGCTTGTATTCAAAAAACTTATCTAATCTATAAATTATTTATAAATATGTATAAAAAAAAAAAAGAACTTTTAACTAACCAATTACTTTTAGTATAATAAGATTTAACAGTAGCAATAAAGAATGGATAAAAAGATAAAATGAAAAATATGAGAGAGAAAATAAATAAATTGGTAAGAAGAGAAAAAATGAAAAAATATTAAAATAGTATGGGGTAATTTTGTCTCAAAACATAAAGAAGTATAGGGATAAGGGGTAAAGTGCTTATTAAATAAGTTGAGAATGACAAAGTGTAATTGAGGTGTAAGTTCAGGAGAGATTTTTGCATTTAACCTTATTTTTTTAAAATAGCGAATAGAATCCAAAGTCCTTAAAGTCATAAATGACTATATGTCTGTAAAGTCATGAGACCATTCCTTTTGGTCATGAATCCATGACCGACCTGACACTTTTTTTTTTTTTGAATTCAAAAAGCCAAATAGAATCCAAAAAGGGAAAAAATAATAAAATCAAAATTTTGAACCCAACAATTAAATTCAAATAAATATATGAATTATTGAATTCAAGAACTTTAATCAATTATATAACCACAATTATTTTAAATACAACAAAATTAAATAACATAAAAAATTTGTCGAATTCAAGAACTAAATCCGTATGAAATCACATCATAAATTAAATTGAAAATTTGATTTCTCAATGATTCAACATGAAGATGCTCTGATGCCACTTGTTGGTGAATGCCAAATTAACTTTAATATCATGACAACCAACGTTATCATGACCCGGATCCTTCATGTTTAATCATCAAGAACATAAGTTAAATACTATATGCGGAAGCGTACCTGAATCTATAAGAATTGATGTGATTTCTGAATATATAAGAATTGATGTGATTCTTGAATACTCAGATGTGATTCCTGAGCCTACATATTTGATTCTTGAATAGTGTGGTTATTAATCTTCAAAATTGCTATGTATGTATTTTAGAGAATAGGATTCTCACTTTTCTGATAATGGAATGTTAGGAAAAGTAACATTATAATTTGGGGACCATAACCTATTTATAAGCATACACTTTTCTTATTCCTCAAATTTTGTCTATCATAAAACATGAAATAAGACTTTAGGGAATGTACACATAAAAACCCATACTAATTAGATGACTAAGGCCCTCTATCTTTAAACCATATTAGACCACTTTAATTGAGTCTTTTAATTATGATAGCACATAATACAAATCTATACTATTATATATTTTCGAGTTGTTTCTCCCAAATTTTGTTTCTCTCGTCCTAGTGTTTCTCCCTTTTTGTGATGACTAAAATATCCGTTCTTAATGAAAAATAATTACAATTCCCAATAGAAAACATATATAAGTGTTTCTCTTTTTTGTAATGTCTAAAATACCCGCCCTTAATGAAATATAATTTCCAATACCTAATAGGAAATATATTTTAAATGTTTCTCTACTTTTTTTTTATTGCCTAAAATACCCACCCGTAATGAAATATAATTTCCAATTCTGAATAGGAAAACATAATTAAATTACTCATTATTTATTCTACCTATTTTTTAGGATACAACCACCTATTTTTTATGTAACCACCTATTTTGGCATGGTTAAATATATAACAAGATGGAAGATTTTTATTTGTATAAAAATATTTATTATAATTAAAATTTCAAAAAATAAAAAAATGAATCATATAATTTTTAATTTCCAATAAGAAAACATAATTAATTAAATTACGTGATGACTAAAATACCCGCCTTAATGAAATATAATTACAATTCCCAATAGCAAACATATATAAATATTTCTCTCTTTTTTTGTAATGTCTAAAATACTCGCCCTTAATGAAATATAATTTCCAATACCTAATAGGAAAACATAAAGAAGTGTTTCTCTACTTTTTTTGTAATGCCTAAGATACCCACTCTTAATGAAATATAATTTTCAATTCCGAATAGGAAAACATAATTAAATTACTCATTATTTATTCTACATATTTTTTAGGATACAACCACCTATTTTGGCATAAATACATAATAAGATGGAAGATTTTTATTTGTATAGAAATATTTATTATAATTAAAATTTCAAAAAATAAAAAAATGAATCACATAATTGAAATTTAATTCCCAATAAAAAAATATAATTAATTAAATTACTCATAATCTATTCTACCTATTGTTTAGGATACAACCATCTATTTCGACATAAATACTTAATAAGATGGAAGACTTTTATTTATATAAAAATATTTATTATAATTAAAATTTCAAAAAATAAAAAATAAATCTTATTAAAATTTAAAGACTAAATTAATCAAACAAAAATTATGCCTTATGTATAATAAATTAAACAGATTAAACTAATATATTCTTTATATTACATATAGGTATAATATAGTATATTAATTTCATTACAAAAAATTGACATAATAATTTGTTTTTTTGTCTAACATTAAAATAAATCGAATGCTCATGAAAACATCCTTTATCTTATTCTAAAATATATGAAATGTTAATAAAATAAATTATTTCCTCCTTAACTTATTATGAAATTTTGGCATAAATACATAATAAGAATGTATATAATTCTAAGAGTAGAAAAATCATTTATATTTAAGCAAAGATTCTTAATAAAATAAAAATATTATATTTTGTAACTGTTATGTATGTTCAAATTGTTTCTATTTTTTAGTCATAATAAAAACAATCTTTTATAAATATTATAAATATTCCAAATTCACTATAATTATTTTCTTTTCTCTAATTGTTCAATCAAGTATGCCCAGTTTTGGAAACTTAATTAGATCATTTCCCCCTGCATGCTTTATATATAAAGTTAGTTACACTTCACATATTTTTTAGTGTCATGACAGGTTAATACCTAACATTATCTATTGACTAGTAAAGTCTTTCTAGTATATCAACTAAACATGTTGACCATTTTACCCCTATTATATTCTAATATTTTTTTGTTTAATTTTGTTTGGTAAATAAACTTTTCATAAAGAGAATATTTAATTCATGTAGAATTTGATGAAAAGATATATTGAAGTTGAATTTGGCATTTTTGCTAGCCTTTTTGGCTGGCATTAATTGAAGAAGATAACAAATCTAGCCAATATTATTTTTTAAGCCACAACTTTTCTTAATTGACAGTCAACTATAATAGTTTTAGGACTCTTGATTATAGTGACTTCTTTAAATTAAAATTTCGGTTAACAGGAGAGATATATCCATAGTATAAATTTTTTGAGTATGTTCTAACTTAAAAAATCACAAAATTAATAATCATACAAATAAATAATTAAAATTTATATAAAGTGAAAATTATGGAATATATATAACATTGTTTCCTTATTTTTTTAAGTCTATATTACGATTAATTTAGATTTGTTTTTTCTGTCCTACATGAAGAAAAGAAAATTAACCAAGTAATGAAAGTAAAGCTCAGGAACAAAATAAAAAAAAATTATAATCTTTAATTGAGAAAAAAGTATTTGTTAATTTTATATCTCTTTAATAGTATTTCTATTACTAAATCTTTATCTTTGATGACATCATTTTATAGAATATTAGTTTAGATGAACTATTAATGAAGTAGAAAATAAGTTCAATCCATGATACAATGCATATACCCAAAATCTAGATTCTGAAATAATGATTGGAACAATACTCTAAATAGTTACAAGTATACAATAAATTTAAATGTCAAATTTAGAAACTACAATACCGGTTGTTACAATATATGCTACAACAACAAAGAAATATTGGTTTGGACTAACTATTGATAAGGTAAAAAATATTAAACCAATTGTATGATTCATACTCAAAATAGTCTAGAATAATTATTACAAGACCTATAAGAATACTACATATAAATTGTAGGAATGACAATATTGAAAAAAATAAACAAGTAAGTACTCTAAAAGACAACATATATTATTCAAATATAGTTATACTATTAAATACTTTAAAATAATTGTAGATATAGATTGATTTTACATGTTGATTTTGGAAATTACAATGTAATTCTTCACTATTTAATAAAATAATAAAGAGGTAGATTAAATATCTTGGTATATAATAAAAGAAATTAATTGAAAAAGTACAAAAAATAAAAAATAAATCCATAAACGATTATTGGCCTTCGATTTTGTTTATATATTTAATAAAAGCAAATTTAATTTCATACTAAAATATTATATCAAAATATAATTTTAGAGTTAAACATATTGATACCATTCAGGATGAACGGAAGAGTTTAGAATATCAATATTATCTAAGGTTCAGAAACATGAAAAATACCAATATATTCTCTATGTAGATACATAATTAATTTACACAATATATTAAAAAAATTAATTAGAATAGAAATTATAGAAATTACATGTTATTTTGGATGTCTTTAGAATTAAATATTTTTCATTCGAGTTGTGTGCATTTAGAGTAATATCGAGGATTTTTCATTAATTTTTTGTACATTTCAAAGTAAAATAAAAGAATAAATTTTTATTTTCACTTTTTAATTATGATCTTAATATACAACGTGATACCTATCCATATTATACAAAACATATTAGTTTAATTTGTTAGTTTTCTTATACAGGAAACATAATTTTTGTTTGATATCTTTGTTCTTTATATTTAGGTTTATAAGAGTTTTTTCTTTTTTTTTTGAAATTTTATTTAATCATTTTTGTAATTACTATTGTATATTATTTAATCTCCTGTAAATATTTTCATTAAATAAAGAATTTTGACACGCTTCATTTATTAAATGATGTTTGATTTTTTATGGTAATTTTATCCTTTACAAATGATAAAGAATATATAGATATATCTCAAAAAAATTCAATATTATAGAAAAAGTCTTTGTCTATAATTGATTAAATTATTGGTGGTGTCGTTATTAGAAATTATAACCTATGAACCTAAAAGAAAAATAAAAACTATTTTAGATCGGAGTTAACTACATTTTATGCCATTAAAGATGAATAAAGAGCTTAAAGCATTAATTAAGTATTGAAGTGAATATTATCATAATTTTAAGAGATAACATAATAATATATTCTCTATACGTATATATATTTTACATAATACGTTAGCAAAAAATTAATTGTGATACAAAAAATATACAAAATCTCATTTAAAGTAATAACGTGTAATGATTTTAGTTATATTTAGAACTACAATTTCATTAGCATTTTGTGTATTGTAGAGTAAGATAAAGGATTATTTTATCCAATATTCGTTGCATTTTATAGCAAGACAAAAGAATAATTTATTATTTTAATTTTTAATAATGATTTAATATACTATATAATGCCTATTTGTAATATGGAGAATATATAGTTGGTTTGTTTACATAAGACATAAGTTTTGTTTGATTTATATATTCTTTATATTTTAATTAGATTCAATTTCTTTCTTATTTTTTGAAATTTTTATTAATCATTTTTTGTAATTATTATTAATATATCATCCGATTTCCTATTAATATTTTTGCTACTAAGATAATTTTAAAATACTTCATCTATATAATATTTGATACTTGATAATGATATTATATTTTTTTTGTAATGACAAAGAATATGCACATATACTTAAAAGGTTCAATACTATGGAAAATATCTTAATCTTTAATTGTTTAATTAATTCGTAGTGACACTATTATGAAAATCATAATCTAGGCACCCAGAAGAGAAATATAAAAAAATACAATTATTACACGTGGTTATCATAAAAGAGAAAATTTGTCTAATTTTTAAGAAAAAATGAACTTTATATATAATTTTGTAACAATAACAAACTGTTGGCCCCAAAGCAACCTAAGATTGGGGGTGAATTAGGTGTCTTAAAAATTACTTTGAGAAATATTGAGATTTTTAAATTAAATGCAGATATAACAAAATCAATAGAACAGTAAAGTAAAAAGAGAAAAATTAAACAATTAATTTCCAAGTACATCTTGAAGTATATGGTCTCTTGAATGCTTCACACACTTGATGAGCCAATAAATTTTACAAAGTGTTTCTTCTTGCTCACACCAAAACTCTTTTAGTTGAGCCAAGAATCTTACTTACAACCACACTTTCATACAAGATTATCACTCCACTCAAAGTTGAATTACACTCACAATTGCACACTAATACAACAAAGCACTATAGTCAATTTTGCACTCAAATTACTCTTTTCTAAGGCTTGTATTCAATGTATTGGATGATCTTTTCAGGTTATTAAAGCACCTATTTATAAGAGCAATAAATAGTAGTTTCAATTACTTCCTAACGGCTAAATAATAAATGCACAAAAAATAGCCGTTGGGGTTTCGGACGATTGATATCCAATTTTGATATATTGCAAATTGAGTAGTCATATCCAATTTTTTTACATAAGCTTCGTTCGGACGTCCGTGCATGCGTCCGTTCCTTCGTCGACAGAGGTTTCGGACGGTCTGGCGTCCGGAAGAGAAGCAGAGGATCCCATTCTTTCGCGATTCGTTCGGACGATGCAATGCGTCCAGGAGTTTTGACCTAGTTCGGGGTTCTGTGCGTCCGAAAGATCTGTTCCTGCAAAAGCTTGTTTTACAGAGTTAAGTGTTTATGTCATCATCAAAATAAGGTTTGGAAAACATCAATCTCCCCCTTTTTGATGATGATAAACCTTTATGTAAAAATAATTGGATATGACTAATCAATTTGCAATATATCAAAATTGGATATCAATCATCAAAGCACAATAGTATAGAGAAGACTATTCCCCCATTTGACATCAATCAAAAAGACTCCCTCTTAGAACATGCAAGTAGTTTGAGAGACAGCTTCAGACAAGTTTCATACATCCAATGAAAAGTTTAATGGTGCTAGAGTCAAGGAAATATACAACCAAGCCACAGAAATGCTGAAAACCAAAAGAAATGCTGAA
Source organism: Cinchona pubescens (assembly GCA_025175665.1). NCBI lineage: Eukaryota > Viridiplantae > Streptophyta > Magnoliopsida > Gentianales > Rubiaceae > Cinchona > Cinchona pubescens. Next base: position 707,139 of record JANKKI010000280.1, on the reverse strand, counting down.
AGGTTCTAACAAGCAAAGAACTGCCGAAAACAAAATATAAATGTGAAAAGAACTAATGTGAGTCATTGCGCTTCTTGGAGCGCTTTTCAGTCTTTTGTCGTTTGGATGGAACATCTTCAGCAGTGGCTTCACTGTCATCCTCCTCTCCGGTGCGACGTTGCATGATGAAGTCAAACATGTCGTCAACATCCTTATCATCTTCGTCATCGTCATCGGTAGCTCCTTGAGCAGCTTCTGCATTGTCTTCACGGGTATGTCCATCTTCAGGTTCCCATCATTGTCGGAAGATGACTCAAGTGGATATTAGGACTGAAGATTAGCAAATTGAATCTGAGCCGAAGCAGACATGCCAAGGCTGATTGCCTCTTGGAGAATCATTTGACGAGTTTCAAGTCGCTTTAACTTTCGATTTGTGCGACGCTGAAATCTACACTTGAGTGCTCAGAGAGGTGAGAAGTTGCAGAAGCTGTCTCTTATACACATCTATCAGATGTAGATGGTTCAGATGTAAGTGGATTAAACATTGAGGAGAGGAGAATGAGAACCGACATAGCACTCTCAGAGGTGGAAGCATGGGATTGTGACTGTGCAATATCAAAGGCTGCCTTAGTTAGGCATTGATCGTTGAAAAAATGGAGGCCAATGCCTTAATTTATGAATCTCAATATTGCACAAATAATTTTTGTTTTCGCTGATTCAAATGTTGAGGAAATCAAAAATTTTGAAGAGAAAGGAATAAAAAGAATGTTTCTTCGGGTATCAGTAAGAAAGAGTTCCCATAGGGAAACAAAAAAAATACCCAAAATCAAGAGGAATACCCTTGAAAACACAAAAATAAGTAAAGTTGCATTTTTCCAAGCTCAGTACGATGCCCGTCAGTTGGCAATAACAGATTTGTGACAAGAGTGTACAGAATATTGAGTTCAGGAGTGAGCAATGTAGTTTTGGCTTCCGAGGCCTGTTTAAAATGGATGTTAAAAATAGCTCTAACTTCATCGATATCAAATTGAGTATCATCAGCGGGCCATTTGTCTAACAAAAAGAAATAGGAGAAATCAGTGGGGTTTGAGACTTCACATTCAAAAATGGTGTTAATGATGTTTGATGAAATCTCAAGATCGGTGTTGTTAACACGAGAAATGAGAGTGCGAACAGTAGGGCCTTTTCGAAGATTGGTCGTGAACTGAAGCACCATGTCATGATAAATCAGGTATAGCAGGGACGTTGAACGATTATAGATTTACTTAAAAGGAAGTATACCTTTCGGATGCCTTGGCATCGATAAATTTTGATAAGATTGGATTGGTGGAGACTTGAGGATTAGCGATGATTCTCCTCGTCGGAGCCTTCCCTTTAGTTTTTCGACCCCGATTTGCTGTAGAGGAACCTCCTTCAACTTTTCACCATTATTGATCCTTTTCAAGTGTGTGACTGTCTCTTAAACATTGAAATTTTTGAGGATTGGTGAGAATTTGAGGAAATGAGATGGTGGATGGGGGAAATTAGATGTGATTTAGGTGAGAAGGGCTTTGGGTAGGATAATTTTTCAATCAATTTTAGAAGAGAGAGTGGGAATTTGGAGGGGGTGGTGGAGAGACAAATTTCGCCAGAGGGTTTTCGGGGGAGGTGGTGAATCCGAAATGGAGAAGATGGACTGTTTTAATCAAACAGGGGCACCTTTCGGACGGCCGAACGTTTGGTATGCGTCCGACGAAGTGTTCTCGAAAGTCGAAGAACGGACGGCCGAAGGAGGAGCCAATGCGTCCGAAGTTCTTTCGGATGATGGTGCGTGTCCGGAAGATTTCCAAAGAGTTTGGTAAATAAAAGAATAATGTTCGGACGATTATGAGCGTCCGAGAAGTAACAGAAGCTTTCGGACGATCCAGAGCGTCCGAAAGAAAAGTTGTTCGGACGAAGAAGTGCGTCCGAACTATGAACCTATGCCAAATTTATCTGTAAAATCCCCAAACATTTTCTGAGCAATTCAAAGCGATCTAGAGCTAAGGGTTTTGTAAAAATATCAGCCAATTGATCTGAAGTAGGCACAAAATCAACACGAATTTCTTTTTTACAAACAAGGTCTCTAATGAAATAATGCTTAACATCAATGTGTTTGGTTCTAGAGTGCATAAAAGGATTTTTTGTGAGATTAATTGCACTAGTGTTGTCACACAATATAGGAACACAATCAAAAAATACACCAAAATGTTTCAGAGTATGTTTTGATCCAAAGAAGTTGAGCACAACAATTTCCAAGAACCCTTAGCTCTAGAAAGAGAAATAAAATTTTGTTTTTTGCTAAACCAAGACACAAGACAATTTCCCAGAAAATAACACATACCACTGGTACTTTTTCTATCAATTTGACATCCAGCAAAGTCGGCATCAGAATAACTAATCAAGTCAAATGTAGAGGACTTTGGATACCACAGACCAAAATCCATTGAACCCTTTTGATAAACATGCTCAAACATTCCTTCCTTAGTTTGATGAACTTGTAATCCGAGGAAAAATTGCAACTTGCCCATCATACTCATCTCAAACCCTTCTTGCATTAAATGTGAAAAATCCTTACACAAACTTTCATTAGTTGCTCCAAAAATAATATCATCAACATAAATTTGAACGATTAACAAACCATTTGAATCCGTTTTTGTAAAAAGAGTGGTGTCAACCACACCTCTTTTGAATCCATTTTTTATCAAGAACCCACTTAATCTTTCATACCAAGCTCTTGGAGCTTGTTTTAAACCATATAAAGCTTTAGAGAGTTTGAAAACATAATTTGGAAGATTTTTATTTTCAAAGCCCGGAGGTTGTTCGACGAAAACTTCTTGGTCGATAAAACCATTTAAAAAGGCACTTTTGACATCCATTTGAAATAATTTGAAATTATTGAAACATGCAAATGCAAGAAACATGATTGGATTCTAATTCAAATGGCCTGCAAAGGTCTAATCAAAGTCAAATACCTTCTTCTTGAGCGTAACCTTTTGCAACAAGTCTAGCTTTGTTTCTTATGATTTCACCTTTGTCATTTAATTTGTTTCTAAAAACCCATTTAGTACCAATAACGGGATGAGAAGAAGGTCTTTCAACTAAGGTCCATACATTATTTTTCTCAAATTGACTAAGTTCATCTTGCATAGCATTAACCCAAGATTCATCACTCAAAGCAACATCTATATGTTTAGGTTCAATGTGAGAGAGTAATGCACAATTACTATTCAAAGGTTTATGAGAACGAGTAGTTACCCTATCGGATAGATCACTTATGATTAAATCTTGAGGATGACTAGAGACGAATCTCCAAGCTTTCGGAAGATCATTTTGAGCATCCTCATTCTTTTCATCATCAATTTGATGGTTGTTGACATCAACGCTTGATGTAATCTCTTGATGATCTTCATGAATAACGAGCTTTTTGAGCTCCTTTAAAATGCCTACATCTTCATCTTCACATAAATTCAATTTGAGATAACATCATTAGTTTCATCAAATGTAACATGCACAACTTCTTCAATCAAAAGCGTTCTTCTATTGTAAACTCGGTATGCTTTCTTGTCACTAGAATATCCTAGAAAAATTCCTTCATCTCGATTTTTTGTCAAGATTTCCAAGGATTTTCTTTGATTTTTAAAATAAAGCATTTGCAACCAAAAACTTTGAAATAGCTCAAACGGGTTTTCTACAAAAAATGAGTTCATAAGGAGTTTTATTTAAAGAGGATCTTAATAAAACTCGATTCATAACATAACAAGCCGTGTTAACCGCTTCGGCCCAAAAGTATTGTGGTAAGTCACATTCACTAATCATAGTTCTAGCCGTTTCTTGAAGAGTCCTATTTTTCCTTTCAACAACACCATTTTGTTGAGGGACTCTAACAACCGAAAACTCATGAAAGATACCGTTGTGATCACAAAATGTCGGGAAAACCCCAAATTTAAATTCGGCACCATTGTCACTCCTTAGACGATAGTTCACAATTTTTGTATCCAATAAATTTTGAATTTTGGAAAACAATTTTACAAATTTTTCAAATGCTTCATTTTTGTGAACAAGAAATAATACCCAAGTAAACCTAGAATAGTCATCTACGATAACAAATGCATATTTGCAACCACCTAGACTAGCATATTGAGTAGGTCCAAATAAATCTAAATGCAACAATTCCAAAGGTTTATGAGTAGACACAAAATTCTTTGGTTTAAAAGAAACTTTGACTTGTTTACCAAATTGGCAAGCATCACAAATTTTATTTTTCAAAAATTTCAGTTTTGGCAAACCTCTTACCAAATCTTTCTTGGCAAGTTTTTCAATCAAATCCATATTAAAATGACAAAGTCCTCTATGCCAAAGCCAAGGATCATCTATGGAAGCGGTAAGACATTTTACATTGCTATTGCTAATTTTATCAAGATGAATCACATAAACATCATTGTGCCTAGTGCCCTTGAATAAAACAACATGATTTTTATCAAGGGATAAGACATTCATGCTTGGTAAAGAAAACATATAAATTTTTGTCACAAAGTTGACTAACACTTAATAAATTATAGTTCAAATTATCAACAAGAAGTACATTCTTAATCAAGGTTTCACCATTTTTACCTACATCACCAATGCCGATTGATTTTGCTTTGTTGTTGTCTCCAAAAGTGACTTTTCCACTGTTTTTGGATAAGATTTGTGAAGAGAGAGGCATCACCCGTCATGTGCCTTGAACATCCACTATCTATGAACCACTTAGCATTGTTGGCGATGTTAAGTACCTACACAATAAATCAATTGATAACTTTTGGTACCCATGTTTTCTTGGGTCCATTTGAGTTAGTGAAATTGCTTTCGATCCATGCAACTTTCATTCCAAGTTTTTCATTCCTCTTGACATAACACATATTCTTAGCATGTCCATGTTGTTGGAAATATCTACAAATAATGCTTTTATTACCATATAAAGAGGATTTTGGTTTTACAATACATACAATAGTCATCCCTTCTAAACATGACAAAATTTTTGTTGATTGCTACATTTCTATTTCTTTTCATATCAAAAATATTTTCTTTCTTTCTAGTTAAAAGAGCATTCAAATCATCCATTCTTTTCTTCAAGGTGGCTTGTTCTTCCTTGACCTTTGATCTCACATGCATTCTTTTCTTCAAATCACGATTTTCTTGCGATAGCCTATTGTTTTCATTCACAAGTTTAGAGTTAGCATTCAATAAAGCATTTGACTTTTTAGCTAACTCCTTATTTCTAACATATGATTCCTTTAAGCTATCATGTAATTTCAAAATGAAAGCTTCAAGATCATCTTCACCATTTTCATCATTAGAGTCATAGTTAGAATTTACCTCATCATCTCCAATGGCCATGAAGGCCATTTGTGCCGACTCCATTTCTTCTTCAACTTCTCCTTCGGAGTTGCAATCATCCCATGTGATTTGAAAGTTGTTGATTCTTGGTTTTCTTCCTTCCTTCTTTTTCCTTGGAAGGACACTCATTTGCAAAATGCCCGAGTTGACCGCATTCAAAGCATTTTTCGTTTTGCTTCTTTATTTCAAGCCTAGACTTCCCTTTGAAATTATTTGAATTTGTAGCTCCGCCTCTTCTCATTCTTCGTTTGTTGATGTAATGTTTAAGAAATCCTTTGGTGATGAGTGCAAGATCTCCTTCATCAAGATCTTCATCTTCTAGATTGATGGAGCTGTTTTCATCTTCCTCTTGAGGGGTCTTTAAGGCAATGCTCCTTCTTGGTCTTGCTTCTTCATCATCCACTACCTTGGCCTTTAACTTGAGTTCATAAGATGTAAGAGAATTGATTAGAGATTCAATAGGCATTAAATTTAAATTCTTGGCTTCCTCTATAGCAATTGTTTTGGCATCCCATTCTTTGGATAAAGCATTTAGGATTTTTCTATTTTTTTCACCCAACGAGTACTCCTTATTCAAGGCTTCAAGATCCTTTATAATGTCATTGAACCTGCATCTACCCGTACATTTTGTCTATGTTCTCATGTGGTTCCATCTTGAAGGACTCATACTTGGCAACAAGTAGGGATTTCTTTTGCTCACGAACATCATCGCTCTCTTCATGAATTTCCTTCAACTTATCCCATATTTCTTTAGCGGAAATGCAACCCTTCATGCGAGTTGATTCATTTGCATCCAAGGCATTATATAACACATTCATGGCTTTTGCATTCAACGTCAAGTTTGCCTTGTCTTGTGGAGTGAGCTCATTCCTTGTCTTTTCTCTTCTTCTATTTGTGTGATCATCAATGATAGAAGCTTCAAATGGACCTTCATTAACAACATACCACAAGTCAATGTCAATAGATTGCAGAAATATTTTCATTCTATCTCTCCAACTAATAAAATTTGCCCCATTAAACATAGGGGGCCTAGAAACAGATTGACCCTCAAAAAACAGAGCATTGTTGGTTGCCATATTTCTTTACTCAAAAGCAGTTTAAGCAATATAATGAGACCAAGCTGACTATACGTCTGATACCAATTGTTGGCCCCAAAGCAACCTAAGAGGGGGGGTGAATTAGGTTTCTTAAAAATTACTTTGAGAAATATTGAGATTTTCAAATTAAATGCAGATATAACAAAATCAATAGAACAGTAAAGTAAAATTCTATTTGCTCTGATCAATACTTCCAACCTAGCAAGCTTGAAGTATCAAATCTCTTGAATGCTTCACACACTTGGTGAGCCAATAATCTTTACAAAGTTGGGAAGTTCTTGCTCACACCAAAACTCTTTTAGTTGAGCCAAGAATCTTACTTACAACCACACTTTCATACAAGATTATCACTCCACTCAAAGTTGAATTACACTCACAATTGCACACTAATACAACAAAGCACTATAGTCAATTTGCACTCAAATTACTCTTTTCTAAGGCTTGTATTCAATGTATTAGATGATCTTTTCAGGTTATTAAAGCACCTATTTATAAGAGCAATAAATAGTGGTTTCAACTACTTCCTAACGGCTAAATAAGCTAAATGCACAAAAAATAGCCGTTGGGGTTTCGGACGTCCGAGAAGTATTGAATGCGTCCGAGGCAGCGTCCGATCTTCTTTCAGTTTTGTTGACAAGCTTCGTTATAAGCAGTGCATGCGTCCGTTCCTTCGTAAACACAGAATTTCGGACGGTCCTGAGCATCCGGAAGAGAAGCAGTAGGATCCCATTCTTTTTACCAGTTCGTTCGAACGATGCAATGCGTCCGAGGAGTTTTGACCTAGTTCGGACGGTTCTGTGCGTCCGAAAGATCTGTTCCTACAAAAGCTTATTTTACAGAGTTAAGTGTTTATGTCATATCAAAATAAGGTGTGGATAACATCACAAACAACATTGAAAAATAAAAAAAAATAAAAAAAAGATAGGTGAAAGTAATTACAATGAAAAAGAGTAAAATATTAAAATAATATTTAAAATATATATATATATATATATATCTTATATAAAAAATACAACAGTTAAAATTTTCATACTTGATTATCATTCACTAATTATTTATTTATTTTTTAGAAAATAAAAATTTTAAATAATTTGAAATGTTACACGTGCAAAATACATGCTCTTTTCTAGTTAATATATATATGTAAATATCCAAAATCTAACAAGACAGGCTTAACAATATCTTTACCATCTCTGATTCATCGTCACCTCTCCCTACTACATTTTGAACAGCAAGAGAGTCTGTTTGTCAACTTATTACGACTCCATCACCAGTAGAGACTAGGAGGGTAGCTTCCATCTGGAATCTACTGTTAAGTCAAAATTCACCCGCTTCTTGGTTAATATATTTCAACTTGGTGTTAATGTCCTTGACTTTAGAAGCCATTCTCCAACGAAAACCAATATTAGTGCACGAGAAGGAGAAGAAAAAGTAGCATACCTTTCCCTTTAATTGTTGGTTTTGGGACTCCAGCTTGTGACGGAAAATTTCATAGTTGAGTTGATCCAACACAATTTTAGCATCAAAAGCCACTCCTTCAAGACTCTTAAGCCAACCGTTGCATTGCCCGGTTCTTTGTTTGCTTTTCCTCCATATCAGCCAAGACATCTAAGATCATCTAAGTATATCTTCGCATGCTCTCCAAATCATCCTTGAATCCAAATAGTAAACCAATTCTATCCGTGGCAAGGGAAAGTGCCTTTTCCTAGAGAACCTTTATAGTAGCAGCCACAACAGAATCAGCCATTCTATTCTTTTCTTCCTTAGATCGGATAGATACACTATTCTGATGATGAGGATACGTTTTGTGGCGTAATATTTCAGCAGCAACCAACTCAGATGTAGGAACGAAGCACTAAAGAAGTTTTCAAAAAGAAGTGTTTACGATGGATGAGGTTTTGGTCAACGCATTTATGTTAGTATATTTCTAGGTAGAATCTGCACTAACGACTCCACATTGCTACCACCATTCGATTTGACAACAGGACAAGGACCCGCATGGCGGTTTGGTTCAACTTGGCTCCATGAGTGATAATATTCGGGGTGTTCATGGATCGGGTATCCGGTCTATGAGCTAAAAAAAGTACCCGATCCTCACTGACCGGGTCAAGAAAATTTTGACCCTCTACCCGGTCTATACAAAGCGCTGGGTACCCTCAAAAGAGGGTTGGGTTGACCGGGTACCTGACCTCACTAGTAACAAAATATAAAAATTTAAATAATAATAGTTAAGCAAGTTAATTTCACAATTAAATCAACAATTAAATCTAAGTTACAAAATATAGTCCAATATTACATTCCAATAGCAACAAACTAAAAAGTAGCAACAGGCCAATAGCAACAATAATTAAATCGCAAAATACATTTCAACAGACGCGAATGTCAGAAATAAGGATGCGATAAAGAGGAAGGGAAGAGATGATTGAGGCGGAAAAGGAAGGAAATACAAGGAATTGAAAAAGAAGATATGAGAAGCCGCCAATAAAGTTAATAAGTATTTACTTCTAATAAAATATTATTAATCAAATTTACAAAAATACCCCTAAAATGGACCCAGTCGGATACCCGGCGGGTTTCATNGCACAGAAATGTGATCCTCTACCCGACCCTCAACTTGAGTGATCCGACTCGCTTTTAGAATGCGATTCGGGTACCCTCTTTTTTCAGTTCGGATCGGATCGGTTCAACGAATTTTTCAAGTCAGCAAGTCAGGATGAACATCCATAGATAATATGCCTAGTAGTCAATTTAGTGGCAGAAACAGAGATTTCACAATGCGAAATCCTAACGCAAACATACGATATGAATTGTAGTGGGAAGATTCTTAAATAGATCGGATCCATGACATAGTGCCATGTGCCATGGACCTCTTGGTCCATGTTGCTCCACATCACCCCACATCACTTAAATGGACGATGTGGAGCAGCATGGACCAAAGGGTCCATGAAATTATGCCATGGACCCAATCCATGCAAAAATTTTCCATAGCAGTGAATAAGGTTTGGTTATTGTGCTTTAAAATTTCAAAAATACTAGTTAACATCCCTAGGCCCTTTTATAATATACTTCCCACCTAAAAAAGGACAAGAAACATCTTATTTATAGTAGTTGAGAAGAATACTTTTTTTAGTTTTGGTCAAAATCCTATGGAATACATTTATTCAAGCACAAAGTTATTCATTTCCCTAGCTACTGGAGTGAGTTTGTTATCTTCCCCATTTAATTACACTCCAAGCAAGAGACAAAAACCAACGTCACATAATTGAGTTGGTTAGAAAATATCATAAAGCATTCTTTGTGATAAAGTTTGGGGTTCAAATCTTAGACTCAAATGTCAAAACATTTTTACTAAAGTAAGTTAGGTTAGAATGTTGTTGATTTGTATTTTTTATTTTTTTTAAAAAACACAATAGATAAAAGGTATACTTTGACTTTGACAAAGGATAATTCCACAACAAAAAATTGTGGCACAGCAATTTTAGATTAAAATGGCCTTAACACCCTTCAAAAGTCATCAAAATTTCTCACTAACCATTCCTTTGTGTCCGGACGACATTTTTTTTTTTTTAATCTCATTCCTCTAGAAATCTCAACTCCTCCGTATTCAGCCCCTTTCCTGCACTTCACTCCCTTTTATTTCCCTCCTTCCCCTCTTTAGTATCCCAATCCTTCATCTCCTCCTTCTTTCCGGTATCTTCTATTTGAGATTCTGAGCATCAGCTATTGGAGGAAACAACAGGCGCATCAGTACGTAAAATTTATCATTTTTTTTAGTTTTGATTTTGGCAGAAAATAATAAATCAAAATACAAAGTGGAGAATATACCCGAAGATGTAAGAGTTGAAATAATATCAACCGTGGGTTTGGTGAAAGTGCGGCGAGCCTCTTACGAATACGGTGACTCTATCTTGGTGTTGCTGATTTTTTTCATGGTGCGATATCAAGTGTACTAATAATGGCATGGAAAATAATTAACTAGACCCGATCTTTGATATTATTAGTAGATTTTATGATCAAAATTAAATTTTAAAATATCTTGTTTACATCGATTGATGTCATAAATTTTTTAAAATTTAATTCATATTATAAAATTTATAAATAGAATCAAACAATTAAATCTATTTAAATCTTTGCCTAATGGCATTGGTAAGAAATAAAATATGGCTCTCGCATCATGTATTTCAGTATTTAGAGTCGGAACTCGAAAGGTTTGTCGTAGTGGTCTAAGTCGTTGACTTGGTGCAGCCAAACTTGTCAATGAACTTATTATTTAAGGATTTTTGACGTGACAATATCATTTCCGTTTGCTCTTCCACTCCTAAGCATATCACATACCATAATTTTAGGGACAAAATTGATATTACATAAAATTAAAATAAAAAATTACGCTACTTAAAAGTTTCTCTGCCCATTATAGTGTAGTTACCCGGTCTAGGAAGGGATGGGCAAGACAGGTGAATAAATATATTAGTGGTTCAATTAATAATTTACAAATTCAACAAATGGGTCACTATAATAATAATAATAATAATATATGTTTGAGTATTTTCAAATTATTAATGAAGAGAGATAAGATCAAACATTGATAAAAAAATACTTGAGAAAATAATTTAAGACTAGTCCCTTACATTTCTTGTTTATGCTTTTTTAGTCTCTCTCATTTAAAATAATATATTTTTTTCCCTAAAAAATTCAAAGAGTTCATTTGGTCCGTTGACAAAATTACAAACTTATTTTGTCTTGAAATATTTATATGTGTATCACATGTCATATTCTTTAGAGGCAAAATTGGCAACACATAACTCTAAACACTAAATTGTTCCAAAAGATGAAAGGGTTGGGATTGACAGAGTAGTGTAATGGCAGAGGGAAAGCAGCGAGAGAGGGGATAGGGTGGTGATGATAGGTGAGAATTTAGGGGTGGTGGATGGAAGAGGTGTTTGGTAGTGTAGTTTAGTATTGAAATTTTGTTGTTACCAATTTTATCCCTAAAAAATGTGACATGTATTCACATGTAACTATTTCATATTAAAATACGTTCGTAGTTATATCAAAGGGCCAAAATAGTACTCTTTGACTTTGTGAAAGACAAAAATATATTATTTTAAATATGAGAGATTAAATAAGTACAAACAAGAAATATAAGAAACTATTAGAGTTGTTTTACCAAAATATTTTATCAAAGTTTCAGTAGTTGTCAATGAATTCTGAATAATTAATTTCTTTAAGAACTATAACACAATAAATAAAATAGTTAATAACTTTTTAAGCATATCCAATTTTAAAATTAATTACTATAATATAATAACAATGTATAGACAAACGCATAGGAAATTATTTTCTTATTGTTTTCTATCGCACACAAGCTCCGCCATTATGGAATACAAACCTCGTCCCTTTTCTCAGGTGAATGATAACGTTGGTACAACACAACCTAAAATATTTGTTCAGGTAAAATACCTATCGCACCCTTACAATATCCTTATCAAGGATATTGTCAACTTTTGCTTCAATGTTTTTTGTTGTCATCTGTGAGAAATAAACAAAAGCTATCATAAGATATAGCACCTAGGCACCCAAAACCTATCTGAATAACACCAACAAAGGCAAGAATTGGTTTCAGATGGAACATCACAACGCAAGCCAATTTGTCAAGATAACAAAGTGGCTTGGGGACAAGTAAAGGACTCCAGTCCAAGACAATTACAAAGACAGTGAAATCTAAAGCTCACAGAAAAAGTGCTATTTAAGGATACGTTCTAGGGTTTGACCTACTCTTCTCGAGGAAATTGAGAGCTTCTTCAAAGGAATTTCCCTAAACTTATTTGTTCTTGCCCTCCAAGTTAAAGTCTTCACTTGCTCTTACCTTTTGAGTTAGAGACCTCAACTGATCTTTCTTTCTGATATAGAGCCCTCGCTATTCTTATCCTCCAAGGTAAAATGCTCAACCATTCATACCATTCAAAGTTGAGCCCACCTTGCTCTTATCCTACAGGGTAAATTTTCAACTAGTCACGCCCTCTGAATTAAGTCCTAACTTTATGTTGTCCTCCAAGGTAAAGTTTTCAACTACTCACATCCTCAGGGTTGATTCATCACTTGCTCTTATCTTTTGGGTGAAAGTCCTTAACTTCCGGACTTTAGCCCTTTGGAAGGCACTCAGTTTGCACCCTCTAGATGGAATCCCTGCTCATAACATCCATGGTAAACCCCCTTACTTTGCTCTCCAGGAATACTAAAGCACTTCCTAAGGAATTGATCCAAATCTATCTCCCTGACGCCCTCTGGGATAGAATCCCTACTTATACCCTCTGGGATCTGGCCAACGTCTCTAGATAACTCCAATAAGCATCCCAAAGGATTACTCCAAATCTAATACCCTAATGCCCTCTACGGTAAAATTCTACTTATGCCTTTCAGGGTCTAGCCAATGCATTTGTATCACTCCAAGAAGCATTCCAAGGTATTGTTTCAAGTCTAACTCCCTCATGTCCTCTGGGGTAAAGATCTTTACTTGCACCCACCGAGTCTAGCCAATGCCTTCAGGTGACTCCAAGGAGAACCCAAGAGATTCCTCCAAGCCTACTATGCTCCTCCGAGGTAGAGCTTTACTTGCATACCCTTGCTAGTACCCTCTGGAGTAAATCTTAGCATGCCCAACTCACATCCTCCAGGGATCAAGTGCTCTCCCAAGTCACCTTACTCTTTCTAAGTTTTCCAAGGTAAAGGCTTCTTAAACTTAGTCTCACTCCCCATTCGGAAGGACAAAAAAGGATCTTCTGGGATCAAACACCCTTCAGAGTCACCTTACCGCACTAGGGGAGAGAGGGGAAACCTAAGTTTTCCCAAGTAAAGACTTCTCAAGCTTAGTCTCACTCCCAAGAGTGAGACTCACTCTTCCATGTGTGGGAGGTAACAATGAGTTGTGTTGTGTCTTTATTAGGTCATGTTATGTTAGACCCATTTCTTACTGTGTCATATTTGTGTTTGACACATTTATTACAGTTTCATTTTTGTGTCGAATTTGTTTAACCCATTTAGTCTCACCAAAGATGAATAGCATAGTTGAAAATTTACATGACTTGTGACAATTGAAATTAAATTTAAAATTTTAATTCTTTATTAAATTAAACATAATACCAACCTCATTATCATAACGAATTGAATACTTAGAACATATTTTAATATTCATTGAAATTTGTATATAGTATTTAAAATAATTACTATGGTGGATTTAATAATTTTACATTAAAAATATTATTCATGATCTTAAATTATAATTAAATTATAATCGAAGAATCAACTTTCCAATGGGCAACAATGAACCATCACTAAGTACGTCTAAATAGTGTAATAATTGATTTTATGAATACAAATATTATTTTGTTTCAACCTTTAATTCATGCAAAACATCAAAAGAGAGATAGAGAGATATAGATAAAATGATAAAATTTGTAGTTGTTTTAGTAAAGAAAAATATGAACTATGTATTATTCTTTAATATTATAATCTCAATTTTATTTAGTGTATTCTTTTACTTGAAAATATTAATAGTTAAAATAGATTAACACAATAGTATACAATTATAAGAGAATTACACTTTAGCAAAATCCGTTAATTCAATAATTTAACTGGTTACTTGCCAACCCAGATGTCGGCCTAACGAAACCTTTTTGATGTCATAAATATGTTGACTCAATAGTGACATGATAAAATTTGGATCGAGTTATATCCTTTTAATTTTGTATGATGTTCGTTTTGTGTCATCATGACGAGTCAAAAATTACTAGCCCTACTTTAAGTTTTGATGCTAATTTCGGACATTTTCCATGTTAATTTAAGATTTTCTTGCATTTTAGGGTTTTTAGTTAAAATTGTTATTTTAAGTGTTTTAGGTAATTTATTAATATAAATTTATGTATTTTTATAGCTTTTGAAAAAAATTAGGGTCTAATTGGTTGATTAGTACGAGAATCAACAAGATTAAGTGAAGAGTGAAACGTGTTCAAGTTGCCAACTTCGACCAAGAGGAGTTGGCAAAGCCTAGGACGAGTTGCCACTTGGGCACCGCGACATTGAGAAAGAAGTTGGCAGCACCGGCTACTACAACAAAACGTGAGAGTAGCATTTTGTAAGGTTTTTGGGGTAAGAGCCGTTTGGGTTTAATTTGTTCAGTTCGCAGCTATTTCAACCCTAGAAATTTTTACCTAAAAACCTATAAATAAGACTCTTTAGACCTAATTTTATATGACATTCCATTCTTAGTTTATACTAGTTGTCATAATTTTTATTTTTTGGACAACTTTAGAATGCAAGTGCTTGAAGCTTAAAGGTAACAGCTTTGAATTATCACTTCGATGACTTCTATTATGTTTTTTAGATTCAGCTGCATTAGTTTTATATTCTATGAAGTATATTATGACTTAGGAATGGATTATTTAGCTACAATTATATTCTAAGTTTCCTAGTTAGTGTTTTGAAGATGTAGTCATAGCAATAGCTTAAACAGTTGTTCTTTTGATATTCATGGTTAATTTCCTTTTGAGATTGAGTTCTTACTATGATTTTCATGCTTTCAAATGCCTGATAAATATTTGAATAATTTCATAAATATGTGATGAACGAACCAAGTGATTTGTATGCTTATGATAAGTTAGTTGTAATTACCATGAATTGAGTGAATACCAAACCAAGGTTTTATCGTAATTTATGTGGTTTCTTTCTATTTAAAAAATGCATTTATTCTAATTATTTGTGTCAAAACCATAAGCCAGATAAATTAGGAAAAGAAGAGTTACTATTTCAGGACCAATGCTTAGTAATTAAAATAGGGGATTCGAACATCAATCTTGAAAATTAAAGTAGAATGTTTTGAAAGTTGTATAAACCTACGGTGAAATCGAGAAACCCTAACACTTGTTTAATCTTGAGTGTATTTTATTTAATTATTTACCTAGTTATTATTTGGTCTTTTAGATTAGTTAATTCAAATTCCTGAAGTATTGAGTTTTGCAAATAACAGTAAAACTATTAATTTCAGTGCTCATTTCCAAGTCCTCATGGGAACGATACTCATTTACATCTATTTATTTGATATAATCTCATGCACTTGTTAATGTAGAGAGTTGACCCATCAGAAGGCTTGTCAGGCTCAGTCTCACTCCAAAGAGATGACTCACACTGCCAAGGTCAAAAAATGCATCCTCCAAGATCAAGCACCTTGCTAGGTCACCTCCCCCCTCCAGGGACCAAACCAAAGTCATCACATGGGAGGATTTTCCAACCAAGTCTCACACCCAAGAGTTAAAATTACCCTTCTAATGGTCAAAAAACACATCTTTCGAGACCGAACACCTTTTGGTCGTCTCACCCCTCATAGCAAATGCCAAGTATGCTCTTAAGAGCATGACTTACTTTTTTGGGGGTAAAACCAAGGTTTTTTGAAGGAATGTTTATCTAAGCTAAGTCTGCCCCCAAGAGCATTATTCACCCTTCTGAGAGTAAAATTTAAGTCTTTAGAAGTGAGTACTACTTAAGTGAGTACCCAAGTTGAATACCTAAGATGAGTACCTAAAGATATGTACATGAGTCAAGTACCTAGGTTATTTACCTAACCCAAGCTAAGTCACAGTCACCCAACCGAGGGTAAAAAATCGAATCCTCTCTCTCTGGGATCATCTCATTAGCTCCTGAATCAAGTCCATTCTTCGGAGTAGGATTTAACTTTCTAGGGAAGAAATAGTCTTTTTAAATGAGAACTACCTAAGTTAAATTTTCTCCCAAGAGCATGACTTACCCTTCTAGGGATAAAACTTAAGTCTTCCTAAGCAAGAAGCTCTTGATCTAAGTCTACTTCGAATAGCATTACTGACCCTTCCAAGGGTAATGTTCAAGTCTTCCCAAGTAAAGGCTTCTCAACCGAAGTTCACTTCAAAGAGTGAAACGTACAATTTTGAAGGCAAAGTTCAAGAATTCTCAAGCAAAGGCTTCCCAACCTAAGCTCACTATCAAGAATAAGACTTATCCATCCGAGGCCAAAGCTCAAG
Source organism: Cinchona pubescens (assembly GCA_025175665.1). Lineage (NCBI taxonomy): Eukaryota > Viridiplantae > Streptophyta > Magnoliopsida > Gentianales > Rubiaceae > Cinchona > Cinchona pubescens. Next base: position 690,620 of record JANKKI010000280.1, on the reverse strand, counting down.
TTTCTCAAGTAAAGGCTTCTCGCAAACTAAGTTCACTCCTATGAGTGAGACTTACCCTTCCTAGGGCAAAAAGCTCAAGTCTTCTCAAGTAAAGGCCGTCTAACCTAAATTTACTCTCAAGAGTGAGACTTACCCTTTTGAGGGTAAAAAGAGCTCAATTCATGTCAAATGAAGGCTTCCCAACCTAAGTTCACTCCCAAGAGTGAGTTCTACCCATTTGGGAGCAAACCTTAAGCCTTCTCAAGATAGGACTTCACAACCTAAACTCACTCTCAAGAGTGAGACATACCTTTTCGAGGGTTAAGGATCAAATGTTCTCAAGAAAGGGCTTCCCAACCTAAACTCAGTCCCAAGAATGAAACCTAATCCTTCTGGGGGCAAAACTCAAGTCTTCTCAAGTAAGGACTTTCTGACCGAAGCTCACTCCCAAAGGGACCTACCCTTATAAGGGCAAAGCTCAAGTCTTCTCAAGTGTGGACTTCTCAACCTAAGCTTATTTCTAAGAGTGATATCTACCCTAGATGCAAAAACTAGGGCAAAGCCACAAAGTTATCCGAGCAAGCTATATACTTCACCATAACTTCCCAAGCATTAGGTCGCTATTGAAGCACCGCCACAATACCCTAGACTACTTTCAATCTTAGAAAGCCTATCTTTTCTTGAGAGTGGGGGACAAGTGATAATGCCAAAAATACACCATCAAGTTTTTCTCCACTCTGGTAATATTCTTAAAGCTATAAATGAGACCATAATTTCTCTTGTTCCCAAAGTTTTGCATCCCATTTTTATGACTCAATTCAGACCTATAAGCTTATGTAATGTTCTTTACAAAACTATCTCCAAGATTCTTGTTGCTAGAATGAAAGCCTTTTCTCCATAAATGCATTAGTCCTACCTAATCAGTCTGCTGCCATTCCTAGGATGCAAATCCTTGATAATGTGTTAATTGCACATGAGTTCATTCACTTTCTTAATAACAAAAGCTCTGGTAAAAATGGATACGTTGCTCCTAAACTTAACATATCTAAGGCCTATTTATAAGATATAATGGCCTTTTCTGGAAAGTGTTATGGAAAAGATGGGGTTCTCTAATACTTGGATTTCTTGGATTCATACTTGTCATGCATTTGTAACTTATTCTAGGAACATAAATGGTGAAAAACAATGTGACTTCATTAAGCCTACTAGGGGTATTAAGGAGATCCTCACTTTCCCTACCTGTATCTTATGTGCTTTGAAGGTTTTTCTAGTTTACTTAAGCAAGTGATTGATAGGAAATTAATCTATGGTCTCAAGATAACCAAGAATGGCCCTGCTATTTCTTACCTTTTTTTTTTTTTTTTTTTGGGCAAATGATTCACTTGTATTTTGCAGATTTAAGGAGGATGAAGCTAACCAAATTCTACAAATTCTAAATAAATATGAGGAACCATCAGGACAACTTATTAATGCCAAAAGTCATCAGTATTTTTCAATAAAAATGTTACAGGGAGCATATGATGTTCTTATGTCCCAATGCAAAAAGAGAATGGAGGCTGTCACCAATTCAATTGGAAGGCCTTTAAGATCACAGAACTAGCTTCTGCAACTAGTGGGATGAACTCAAGGGTGCTATTAAAACAGTTGAAGGTGACAGGCACAAAACTTTGACTATAACTATCATTTGGCAAATCATGTGGAAAGGCAGGAGTGATTGGATTTGCATTAGGAATAGAAGATAAGAGAGAAAGATCATATCAAAAGCTGTGGAAGAATGGATTGAGTTTGATAATCTGGCAAATAAGAACATCTCAACCAACAAAAGCATTGTGGAACCAAGGGATAGGGATAATAAGTGGAAGCTATCTCAGGAAAACATTATCAAAATCAATACTAATGCAACAGTTTGGAAAGAGAAACAAAGCGTAGGGAAAGGTCTAGTTGCAAGAGACTCAAAAGGAAAATTCACTGCTACCTGGGAAAAAACTTCTGACTACAGTTGTGAGATTGACATTGAGAAAGGACTAATCATCAGAGAAGCTTTAATCAAAGCTATAGATGAAGGTTGGATTTGGATTAAAATCCAAGGTGATTGCAAGGGTGTTCTGGAGAAAATTAACTCAAATGTTTTGCATGATAAACTTGTATATGTTGTCTTAGATGATATAGAGAAGTTTAAGGTAGACTTTTGTAAAGTTAATCCTTCACCTTTTCAAGAGGGAGGCAAATGTGTAGGTTAGCTAAATTTGCTAGTAAATTTAGACAAAGTGTGACTTAGAGAAACTTGTTTCCCAAGTTGGGTGCTTCATGCAACAGAAACTGATACGAGGTAGTGCCCTCAGGAATTATAATTTCCTGTTTAGTTCAATGATATTTGGTGTCGTTTAATTAAAATAAATAAATAAATAACTCTGGATCATAAAATCATTAATCAAAAGCAATTCAGTACTATAGCAGGATGGAAAATATCAGATAAATCCGGTCTTGAACTTGTACATTCTGTGGTCAGGATTAAATTTTAAAGAATCATAATTACATCAACTGATAACATAGATTCTCTAAAATTTAATCCACACCACATGATTTACAAGTGGGGTCAAAAATCAAATCTACCTAAATATTTACCTAAGAAGATACTTCAACTTTTACATGAACATCTACTTCCTACATGTGTCGAACAAATGATCAGGAACCTTGTCCCCCCCTACCTGTGATAAAGATATATTTCACACCTTCTTTCCTCTCCTTTTCCTGTTATTTTTGTAATTTGAAGGTGAGGAACATATGTTGTTATATTCACTGGGACTGAGCAACCATCTTTAAAGGGAAGGAAAATGTGCATCTCTAATCTCCAACTGTGAGCAAAAATATGATCATGATGCCAGAACTTCGAATGAAGGGCAAGCTATGTAAAATTACGAGAATTTATTAACCTTAGCAAATTGAGGAATAAGTATCAAGAAAATAGAATGCCTGAATTCGCATTTTCATACACGAGGAGTTTGTCTTATCATCCTCATACATTTCCCTTAAGCCACATTACGCCTTCTCTTGACTTGTGCTCAGGAGAAAGAAAAATGAAATGGTTTTTTATCCATCCAAAAGATGAAGCTACAAGCAGCTGTTCATATTTATTAGAGCACATAATCAAAATGAGAGCGGGAACACGAAATAGAATCCAAAAAGTAAATGTTCAGGAGTAGTTGCTATTGTTGAGTAGAAATTCTTCAGAAAATTCGAGATGCCTTCGTCCTTGGGTCCAAGGTCTTGCACAAGTCCTTTTCGACCAACAACATACTGGCCAATAATGTGGTGCCTCTGCTTTGCATGATCCACAAAGTTCTTCAATTCTTCCATTCCCTTGAAGAGTAGCATGTCGATAACCTGCAGAGATGTTGGAAAATGAGGAGATGCAGATTAAAAATTCAAGCTTAACAGGTATCAAGATCTGAAACCATGCACAATTTTTAATACTATGAGACAATTATTCCCTCTTAAACATATTAAACAAAATTTAACTGGAAAAAACTAAAGGTGATGTAGCCTTAGGTACGGGAAAGTTAACTCCAGAAGCTTTAACCATTATGACGAGCAATCTATTGCCAGCCTAAATCCATCAAAGGTCATAGAGGAACATGCTTGCTTTGTATCTTGATTCTTGAGAGATGAGATTAAATCTGACCTACTTTATGGTATTAAGAGGGCAAATACAACCAATACAGGTTAAAACATTTGAAGCTATTTAAGAATTACAAGAATTAGAAACAAGGACAGCAGATGATCTACTTTCAAATTGCACTTGCTTTACTAACCAAGAGGCATACCTGTTTGCCTATCAGGTGATATAAACCATAAGAATCATATTCTGCTAGAGTAAAACAGCAATGCAGTAATCAATCACTTGTAATTCACACTAATTAGCAACAGCAAAGGGCCAAGATTGGACAGGGGAATAGATCTCATCTCACATACCCTAAAATCCATTGATTCAACATCTTCCAAGTGTATAAACAGCTTGACAACCAAAAACAGTTGAAATATACCAGCTGCAAACTTGTATATATGACAAAGAAAATAAAATAGAAGAGAAAGAGATTAATGACAGCAATGTTCAATCTATAGATAGCTCTCCAAGTCATAAATGCTCATATCAAGTTCTGACCCATCTGGGAGACTTTAAACTTGCTGTAAACACAAATTTCCTACAGGTTACAGAGTAAATGACCGCATCCCTTGAGAATTTTCATTCAGCATTTGTCACTTTTAGTGCAATAAAAGTTTCTGTTAAAAAATCATACAACAAATCCTTAAAACAGTAGTATTGATCGTTAATAAATAATGCAAACTGAAAGGATCCATAAACATGAGCATATTTTAATCACACTAATACCACACTCCAGAAAGTTGGTCCATAAAATCCATGAAAAACATATGCTATCCAAGTCAAAAAAGAACATCCGTTCTCAAATTTCATGTAGCGTCCAGAGTCCCAACGACCATGAAAAGAAAGACTATTTTTATTTAGAGTAAACAGGAAAAAGTTTTTGGAAACTTTAAAAAGAAAAATAATAATAATACTGGAGCATCTTTTTGTCGTTGATTGTGTTGGCAAATCAAGTGTCATGGCAGCTTTTTGGGATAACAGAATCAAGGTTACAGATGTTGTACCTACAGCTACAGCTTTCACCTTAGAAATCAAAGTTCATACCCCAAGAATTATTCCTATTGGATGGTGTATTGCCATTTATATCATTACTAGACCTCAAATAAGAAGCAATGGGAAGTGCTTAACCTTAGGAGACGATTCAAGTGGATCATCATTGGAGACTTCAATGAAATTCACTCCAATTAGGAAATTTTTTTTTTTTTTTTTTTGGGGGGGGGGGCCTACGAAGAACAGGTCTTTTTTGGATTTTAACAACTGGATTAGGGACAACCAACTGATGGATTTGGGATTTGAAGGAAAAGCATGGACCTGGTTCAATGATTTGGGTAATGATGCTGAAGTCAAGGAAAGAGACAGAGGGCTTTGTAGCATTAACTGGTCTGCAAAATTTGAAAAGGTCAAGTGTATTCACATAGAAAGTGAGGCATCTGATCACTCTGTGTTGTTGGTAAACTGTTTGCCTGATAAAAGAATGTTTAAGAGAAGATTTAAACGTGGCTACAGGAGAAGAAATTGGGAATGTGATCAAGTCTGCTTGGCAGGAGGTGAATGGATCAAGACATATCAAGATTGTCAAACAACTGAAAGCTTGCAAAATTACTCTTCTTAGCTGGAATAAGAGGTTACACTTAAATGCTGATAGGAGGATCTCAATGTTGAAGGAGCAGATTTCTCAGCTTAAGGATTCAAATCAGGAAAACAAAGGGGGTGAAAGTCCAGCTGGGCAAAGTCTACAAGGATGAAGAAGTTTATTGGAGTCAAAAGGCTAGAAACAGTTGGCTCATAGGAGGAGATGGGAACAACTAGTTGCTTTCATGCATCAGTGAAGGGAAGAAGAAAAGGAACACCATTAGTGCTTCACAGACCGATGATGGTAATTAGTGCAAAAATGAGATGGAAAATCACTGCTTTCTATGAGAACCTCATCAAATCTTCTAAACCGACTTTGAGGATATCTTGGATGGTATACCACAGTAAGTGAATGCTCAATGAACCAGATTCTTAACAGACATTTTGAGGAAAAAGAAATAACGGAGGCTTTCTTCTCAATGCATCCAAGTAAGGCCTCTGGGCTGGCATACTGATGGTATGTCTCCAATATTTTCCCATAACTTCTGGCACATTATTGGTTTGGATGTTGTTAATGCTACTAACAGTTTCTTTCATTCTGGTCATCTACTTAATGCTACCAATGAAACCATCATCGCTCTCATCCCCAAGGTTGACAGTCTTACAAATTTATCTCAATTCAGGCCAACTAGCCTTTGTAATGTCTTCTATAAGGCCATAGCCAAACTGTTAGTAGGGAGAATGAAACCTATTATGAACTCTTGTATTAGTTTCAACCACGCTGCCGTTGTGGCTGGCAGGCAAATTTTTGACAACATCATTCTAGCTCATGAACTCATGCATTTCTTTAAACATAAGGGCAAGGACAGTTTAATGGCCTTAAAGCCAGACATGTCTAAAGCATATGACAGAGCGGAGTGGAATTATTTAGCTTCCATGATGAAAAAACTTGGTTTTTGTTCTACCTTTGTCTTAAATGGTGAAAAGGAAGGTTACATCAATCACCAGATAGAGGAAAGATCAGACAAGGTGACTTTCTTTCACCTTATTTGTTTCTCTTTTGCGCTGAGGGGTTCACTAACCTTCTTAATAAAGCTACTAGCATGAGGAAGCTGAGTGGAGTGAAAATGAGTGGAGGACCAGCTATTTCACACTTGTTTTTTTGGAGATGATGCTGTGATATTTTGTACAGCAGACAGAGGGGAAGAAATGGAACCTAAAGAGATTCTCAGAAGATATGATATATGCTCAGGACAACTTAATAACCTGGACAAGAGCTCGGAGAGCTTGGTGTTTTTTCACTAGAAACACAGAAAGGCAGGAAGATAGGCAGGAAAAGGCCCCGATATGTGACACATTAGGGGAACTGCAGGTGGTTAATCAAGGAAAATATCTAGGATTGCCTATGGTGGTTACAAGGAACAAGAATAAGTTTGCTTAATCAAACAAAGGATGGCAAATAAAATCCAAGGGTGGAAGAACAATTTTCTTTGTAATGCTGGGAAAGAAGTAATAATCAACATCTGTGTCGTTATCTATGCCAACATATTCCATGTCCTCCTTTAGGCTCTCCAAACGGTTGTGCAAGGAATAAACAAGTTTGTTGGCTAAGCTTTGGTAGGGAAACATAAAGAAGGAAAAGAAAATACATTGGGTAGCCTGGAATAGGTTGACAGATGACAAAGGTGAAGGGGGGATTGGGCTTCAAAGATCTCTGTTGCTTCAATACAGCATTAGTGGCCAAGCAAATTTGGAGACTGGTCAATCAACCTAATTTGTTGGTCAGTGAAGTCCTGAATGATAAGTATCTCAAAAATAAGAGTTGGATGACTGCTAAAGTCCCCAATGGTGCATCCTGGTACTGGAAAACCACAATGAATGCTAGAAGCATGTTAGAAGAGGGATTAAGATTGAGAGTAGCGGATGCGAAGTCTATCAACCTCGGGGAAGATAGCCGGATTCCAACAAGAGCAGGGGATGTGAAGTCTATCAACATCTAGGAAGATGGGTGGATTCCAGCAAGATGTGGTAAAAGGAGGCAAAGTTTTACAACCAAACCACCATCTTGTGATCTAAACACAGTGAATCAACTGATTACTAGTTTTAGATTGAATATTACAGAGCTGAAGCTACACTTTTGTGAAGCAACACTTTGTGAGGATGACGTCAACTATATTCTGGAAGATTCCCATTAGCTTGAGGGGTTGCAAAGATAGATTGGTTTGGGATGAGTCCACTTCTAGTGCTTACTTAGTGAACTCAGGGTATAAAAAGGCAAAGGAAATGGAGAGAGAGAGAGAGAGAGAGAGAGGGAGAGAGGGAGGATAAAGAAGAAAGAATCAGTTGGAGAAACCAGCAGGTGTGGTCAAGACAAGGATAAATGAGGCAAATATGGGATCTGAATATCAAGTATAAGGTAAAACACTTCATCGGGAAGTGTCTCCTTAGAGTCATTCCAAAAAATGAGACAATTCAAAAAAGAACCAATCAAGGTGAATCCAAATGTTTCTACTGTGGGAAGACCAGGAATCAATGATCCAAATTGAACATGTTTTCTTCACATGTAAAAAAGCTGATGAGATATGGAAGTCTGCACCCATAGAATGGGATGGTTTAAAAGATTATAGACTTAACTTTGAGATTTGGCGGCAACAACTCATGAAGTCAAAAAGTAGAAAGGATGGAGATAAACACATTAGTCTAACAGCAAACATCTTGTGGAACATAGGGAAAGCCAGAAACAGATTTCAATTTGAAAGGAAAGAAGCAGTGGGATGCACAATAATTCAAAGTGCAATGGAAGAATGGCTAGAATTTGATGAGGTTCACATAGATATAGACAGAGGGAGCAAGAGTGAATCATAGAGAGCTGGAAAAAATGATTTCAGACCACCTCTTGATGGAAATGCAACCAAGATCAGTATTGCTGTTTCAAAAGATAGTGTTCAAGGAAAGATAGGGATGACATTAACAGTATGGAGTTCATAAAGGAAGCTAAAAAAAAAGTCTGGGCCATGAACGATGGAAGCAAAGAGGATAGTGATGATGATAACTTAGACAAAATATAGCACCTAATATGATTGTGCCATTTGTTAAGCTCATTAAGGGCATAAATGTAAATTACTCACATGAATAGCTTAGGTTATGTTGGCCAAGTCCCATGTAAGATGGCTAAGGCCCATGTGACATGTATAACTTATGGGTTATCCCTCACAATTAGCAACTCTCTTACCACATAATAATATTCAACACAATTCCCCATTTCACTCTCTAGATTATGTACTCATCATTTGGTGCCGTCTAATACTATAAAGATGAAAAGAAGCTGGATCTAGCACTTCAAGTTGCCGAGGCCTAAGCTCTTAGAACGAATATGGTTGGTAGGCCTAGGGGTGTGCAACAATTTGGTTAATTGAATTTGTAACCGATTTCGAATTCAATATGGTCAATAAATTTGGTTAATTTTGAATTTGGTCAAGAATTGATTAACCGAATTCATGAATACGGTTAATGAATTTGAAAATGGTAAAGTGCTTTTTTTAATTCGATTAACCGATTATTTTTTTTGAATTCAATAATTTAAAATAAACTTTTATTAAAATATTTTAATATCTAAATAGTACATCACTAAAAATATAAATTTAGTTAAACTAAAAATATATTTATTGATTATTATTATAATTAGCTTTATTTTAATTCATACAATTGTTATATTCTTATACATTAATTCATACTTAATTATATTATTAAATTAGTAATTATATTAACTTATACATTAATTCATACTTAATTATATTATTATCCTAGTAATTATATTCTTACACATTAATTCATACTTAATTATATTATTAAATTAGTATCCATAAATCACATTAAATAGTCTTACAATACGTATTTTATTAATACTTACAAGTTACATGATATTGTAGTATTGTACATAATTATATTGCTCATTATTCAATTAAGTTACATGATATAGTTTTTTTTTACTTATTTTTCTGAATCATTTATGATTTATCAATAAAAATTCACATAACATGTCCAATTACGTGGCAAAAATAAAATAAAACAATTTTGGATTAGGAAAATTTTGCTTGAAAAAATAGATTTTTGTAAAGGATTTTGGCCCAATATTAAGGGTCCAACTAACTCGAGTGGAATTTGGTTAATCGAATTCAAAACCGAGTACCAAATTCAAATTTGGTTAACCGATTTTTTTACCGAGTTGAATTTGAAATCGAAATTGGTTAAAAGGTTTAGAATCCTTTTCTAAATTTTGACCGATGTTATTAACCGATTAATTGATTGGTTAACCGATGCACACCTCTGCCTCTGCTTGAGGTAATTTTACCTTCAACAAAGCTTTATTAAGCTTTATGGCAAAAAAAGCCAACATGGCTGACCCGCATGACTTCTCAATCAAAATTGGAAGTCTATTTGGTTTAAAAATCGTGATCAATAAGGCCAAAATAAGAAGAAAAATTAAGCAGTTCTACCTCAAGTCAGGTTAGCAATCTTCAAGCCTTTGCCAGCACTATAGAGCCTGTTGGGATGAATTTCAGAAGGGACCCAGCCAAGACAAGGGCTAGAAGCAAACTTGAAGAATGCAATTATAACATTCTTCAGGCCGATCAAGGAATAAAGATTATAGAGCAAACTCTATAATCCATGGAAAAGGCTCCTCTATAAGATGCTGAGCCATTCAAAGAGAATCGAAAGAACACAATGGAGTGTTGTTTGAATCAAATAGATAATTATTCTCAGATTACCAGTGGAATAAGCTTGGATCCACAAAGCAATGAGACAAACTTGGCTCCATTGCTGAAGCAGACAAATGATTTACCATGATAAGCGAAAGAGCTGAAGCAATGGAACAGGCACATACCCTTGTTTAAAGATGAGTTCATGATTTTGTCCGAAGCAAGAAAAGAAACACAGCTTCATTACGAAGATAAGTTACTACATTAATATTTCAATATTTGATTAGTATGAATATGTTCTATATTCTAATATTTTATTATACCTTTCAATTGCTGATCTTAAAGAATATCTTCGTATGGTATAATTCTAATTGGCATGATCATATTTGCTCATTTTTTTATGCATCAACTCACTAGTATACTTATTAATATTTATATCCATCAAAGTAATGCATGTGCTGTTCAAATCACATGCATGAGCTGACCCTGAAAAGTGAATATATGAAACTTCCCAATTCAAATCTATTTTTCTCCATAGTCAAAGTTCTGCTTGTCTTTGGTGTGCCGAAGCTAATTTATTAGTTGTATTTGTTAGAAGCTATGCGTTGAAAAGATCGACATCCAAAGTAGTTTGATCAAAAGTCAAGCAGAGCCTAGTAAAGGGAATAATGTAATGACGAAGTCGTATCATTTTAAGCATAAGCAATTAGAAGCTCCTCTGAGCTCAAAGAATGAAGCTGAAGCTGAATCAAAATGAAAAGCAGGCTCCTCTAAACTCAAAGAATGAAACTAAAGCTAAAGTTGAGCCAAGCTAAAGCTGCCCGGAAGCAGCTCATGAGCTCAAAGAATAAAGCTGAAACAACAAATCAACTAGGAAGAAATAATGGCTTGAGTTGATTGATTCTAAATGTTCACAGCAACTAAGCTGAACTCCAAAATAAGTGGATTGGAACTGCTCCTCGGAAATTAAAAACCCAAGTCGATGGGAACCTAGCTGGGTCGCATAAGTCTGAGCAAAATATACAGCTCGTATCCGAAATCAATCCGAAATAAAAAGATGACATACGGACTAAGGAAAGGAAGATACGAAGTGCTTTCGCAACTTTAATGAGCTTGAAAGTCAAAGCCTAAGAGAATAATATTCTCACCTCATTAACAAAGGCTGAGGCCGAACCAATTCTATCCAGAAGATCGAGAAACAAATATCAAAATAAAAATCCGAGGCAAAAGCAAAGCAACAAGTTCGGCTACACCTAAAACCATAAACTACGAAAGCTAAGTTTCTAATTTATATCATGAGTTCAACTAGTGCAAATGTTATATTATAACTAAATAATATTTTATTATGACCATTTGTGGACTTGGCTTTGGAGTGCATGGTCATAGCCATCTTGGAATTAAAATGTTGCATGGTAATAATCACCTTTATAATTTTCCTGACAGGATCCTAGTTGGCACAACGCTAAGGCATTGAAGGCCAAGGACAAAGGGGGAGATATTTCACCTCAGCAACAAAGAAAAGGATGAGGATCCGGACCCCTCCAATAAAGAAAAAAGGGCTGAGACCTATGGGTCCCCTAAAAAGAAAAAAGGCTATGATGATCTGCCTAAGTGCTCAAGAGGTCAAAAAAAAGAAAAAAGAACGAAAAAAGGGAAGAGACTGGGTCCCCTAAAAGAAATAAGGGCTGCCTTGATCCGCCTAAGTGCTCAAGAGGTTAGAATCAAGCTCAGAAAAATAAAAGAAAGGAAAAAGGGTTGAGACCTACAGGTCACCATAAAATGAAAAAAAGGGCTGCTCTCATCCACCTAAGTGCTCAAGAGGCTCTGATCCATGTAAGTGTTCGAGAGATCAAAATAAATCTCTCAGAAAAAGAAAAGGGAAGAGACTTACGGGTTCCCCCTAAAAGAAAATAGGGCTGTTTTGATCCGCCTAAGTGCTCAAGAGGTCAAAAGCTCCAAAATAATAATAATAATAATAATAATAATAATAATAATAATAGTAGTAGTAGTAGTAAAAGAGACCTATGAACCCGAAATGAAATGAAAGAAGATTATAAGCCCCAAAATGGATACAAGAGCTTATGAGCACAAATGAAACAACAATGGCTATGAACCCCTCCCCCCGCAAAAAATAAAAAATAAAAATAAAACAAAGGTCTCTGAGGCAATATGCTGAAGATGCTCAAAATTTGAGGCACATTGGCTGATCCGAAGTCTCTCAAAAAAATGAAAACCTATTGGATAATCCGAAGCAGTTAGCCGAAGCCAAATTCTGACCGATGTAGAGCAAAGTGGCCAAATCAATAAAGTTTGAGCTAGGCCTCATAAATTCAAAAAAACAATTATGAATTCCATGTTTTATGAAGCTGGTCAACTTCCTTTGTGGGCCAATTTGAGTCCATGTGGGCTAATGACTCGCTTTAAAGACCTAGTTGCCTCTGAGATGCTTCATGGATGAAGCAGAATTTGCTTGTAGCAACAAAGAGTTATATGCACCTTTTTTCAAGGTTGACCTATAATTAAAGATGGAGGTTCAGCAGAATCCATCCACAAATATCATACAATATTGAGCAGAAACTTTTGGGCTCAATCAGCTGATTTTATTGGATGGCAAAGACGAGATGACAACCGATTAATCGGAGCGGCGAGGTTGAAACAAAGCTGCCGAGAATGGCAATGGCTCCAAGAAACGAGTCCGAGGCTGAACCGAAGTGAGCTCAAGTTAGCAACAAAAATCAACTTAGCTTCCGGATTATGTTCAAGGCTGAGCTAATAGACGAAGCTGAGCTCCATTATAGCTCTGTTATATGGTCATCAATGTCGACCAAGCTTCAGGTTTTAAGGGGTAGCCAGCTTATAGTGGAGATGACTTCAGCTTCAAATAAGTTAAGCCATTTTGGCTCCATGGGTGGTGGACAGATGAAAGTAGATTCGAGGTCTACTCGCAGCAAATTAGCAATTCTGATCTTAAAATGTTGAAGAGAAATTTAAGATCGGATTGAATCAGAGAAGATAAATTTTGTTCTCATTTGTAAGTCAAGCTTCCTTGATTGCTAGTGCAAGGTGGGGCCAAGCTTCACTGATGAACTCTAAGTCTACAACCAAATAAGGTCACACTGAACTTGATCTCGCCAATGCTGAGTTCCACAGTCACTGAACCTCATGTCCAATATTGTTGCTAAAGAACGACTAGCTGCAAGGGGTCTTCACTAGGACCTTAGTTTAACTACGCAAAAAGAAGTTAAGGACTCAAAGTTCATTTCCATGAATAAAGAGTCACCCACAAATTTGGATGAGCTGATTCAACGGACCACATACGTCATTTCACTTGCATCTTCAGAGGAGATGCAATTTTTGGCAAAGTCAAGACTGGCCGAGCTAAAATTTGGGTCAAGGATTGAACCCACAGTTAACTTGATGCTGAAGTATAGGATTGATCCAAAGATGCAATTCTTGGCAAAGACGATCCAAACTACAAAATTTTCTAGGGGAGCAATCTTGGGCCGTTGTTAAAGAAGGAAGGAGAAATATTGCAAAGCTACTACTGTAACTAAATCAATTAAGACAATCTCACCAAGGTGGTTGATAGGGAGCTTGATTTAGCAAGAGGAAGCCCACCAAGGACACGCAAGCTTGATTGATCCGACTTCATGCATAAGTAATAAGAAGAGCTGAATATTCCATGACATGGCATAGGTACTCATGTTTTACCAAGCTTTAATGGAAGTAATTGGGAATTACACCCAAGGTTGGCAAAAAGAAAAAAGAATATTAATGAAGGCCACAGCCGAGGCATAAGAATTATCCAAGCGAAGACATTCTGAGCTGAGCCTAAGTTAATCGAAATTGTTATTCTATGAGCTCGGTGAAGCTGGAAGCAAAAAATGAGTTTGAGCTGGTTAAAGATTAGCTAGGCAAGTCGCATTGATTTACTGAGCCTTGCTCTAGTTCAGTCCCAAATAATATCGTGGTCCGCTCCAATAGCAGCTGAAGCAAAATTTAGGAACTCCAAGGTCGATGAAGTCCGGAAAGAGATTCTTAAATACATGAATTGAGGCTGATAGCATCATGGCAAAGGCCGAACTGGCTTAAAAGAAAGGTACTCATTGAATACCAAATTGTCATACATAAAGCGACAAAATTGCTTCAAAGGATCACATTTCTGGTGAAACCCGAAGCTCTGAAGTTCTCTTACTGACAATGTTGATCAAGTTGCTAAATCTGACCCAAGATATATAATTAGCTAATAATGGCTCGTTGGCAAGTACATGAAAACATTTAAATAAGTATTTTGGGGGACTATTCAAGACTTGAGTAAAAAAGAGCTCCTATCAAGGCATGCATAATACAGCGGAAACATCACATTCCGAGGCCACCCGAAGTGGTGACTACGGAATAGTTTGAAGCTCAAAACAGTCAAAGTGATATGCTCAGAGCCGAAACAACTTGGCTAAAGCTAAAGCCACTTCGCCTATGCTGAGGTTAATTGATCGAGGCTGACGCAAATTGGTGGATACCAAAGCAAATTTGTCCGAGGCTGTGGATTGTGTTGTAGCTAATCCAAGCTGCAACTGGGTAAATGATGGGATTCAGCATGCAATGCAATGGGAATGGCAAAAAATGGAAGCAATAATCTGAGGTCAATAAAATGGAGGAACTTCGGTTCCTACTTCCTAGTACTTAAATTTAAACAAGAGGGAGCAAGATGAAAAATATAGGAGTCAAGCTTTATTATTAAGTTTGAATCAATTAAAATTGATGGGCATTCAACAAAATGAAAATGTCATAAGGGATAAAGTCCTTCAGTGCAAGTTCCATTTATGAGCTGAGGCTTGCAAAAACAAAAGAGAAGGAACACTATAATTAAGGCCAAATCTGAAGCAGAAGCATCTGAGCCAAAGCCGAAGTCAAGCCGTAACAAATTATCTTGTAGTGAAGCCAATCCAAGGCTGTGGGATGCATTGAAGCTAGTCCGAGCTATCAATATGAGGTCAATGAAATGGGTAACTATGGAGGTCAACGCCGAAGTATTTGATCAGAATTGATCCCATTTGTCGATGAAGACACATGGACGACCTCGGAGTTGAATTTCATGAAGTTTCCTACTTATGAATCAAAAGAAATAACAAATTGGGGAAATAAACTAGACTGGGAAGAGATGAGTTCCAATTCCAATCTTCAATGAGCTCTCATCACAACTAATTGGATGCGTCAGCTAGAATATTTCAGCCTTTATATTGCCAAGGCGAGCTTTACAGTCGACGAACTCATACTTGGTTTCACTTAAATAAAGAAAGTAAAGAAAGACAACATGTTCATCTGCACTACAGAGCTATAAGATAGATTGGTGTAAGAGCACAATTTCCAAAAACATCTGGGGGCAATTGATGCAAGTAGCTGAGCTCATTACCACGTGAAGAAGACTTCTGCCACTTAAGCATTGTAACCAAGTCTTGATAAAGTAACTTTATTGGGTTGGATATCATTTCAACTTCAAATGTAAAAAAGACTCTGGACAGAATTTGGTCCAATCAGCTTTGGACGTGTCTTCAACCTCAACACCAGATGTAAAAATTACTTCGGAAAAGTGATGTAGGAGTAATTCAGTAGTTTGGAATTAGCCCTATGGCCTAACACCAAACTGGGGGACTATTGATGGTACAAAATAGAGCACCCAATATGATTGTACCATTTGTTAAGCTCATTAAGGGCATAAATGTAAATTACTCACATTAATAACTTAGGCCATGTAGGCCAAGGCCCATGTAAGGTGGCTAAGGCCCATGCAACATGTATAAATAATGGGTCACCCCTCATAATTGACAACTCTCTTGCCACATAACAATATTCAACACAATTCCCCCATTTCTCTCTCTAGATTTCATACTCATCATATAGCAACCAAGAAACAGAAGAAGCAGTAAGATTTGGGTTGATAATGAGGGAAGCTCAGTGAGGGGGTGGCAGAAGGTTGTGAATGAATCAGATAATGCATTAGTCATCAACATTCTATCAGCAAAGAATCTGCTCCATGCTAAGTTGGCCTGGTTACTTTTGAAAGATATACTAGCTCTTAGCTGCATGTTTCATTCAAGCTCCTTTTGTTATGGTAAATTAGTAGAGTTACCCAAAAAAATAGTTGTTTTTGCCCCAACAAAAAAATTTATAATAATAATAATTCTGCAGCAAAGATATTGCTCAGGCAACTATTTCCCTGTATGCGTTGCAAGTGCAAACCACTAATGTTGGGTAGTTACCCAAAAGCTGTACATTTCTTATACTTGTATCCATACAACACTTCTGACATTTTTGGAGAAAAAAATTGAGCTTCTTCCTTAGATATTCTTCTCCTAACTCCATATAATATTGGCACAAAATATTTAAATCCCTCCTATCCAGGACACCAAAACAGTACTAGCCAACTTATCTTGCTTATCAATATACACAAGTAAAATCTTCAAACCCGCGGCAGATCCATGCATAAGTACCCTTACGTAGTGGGGACACATGCCCCCATGGGCCAAAGGAAAATATCAATTTTATCTATGTTGTTTTAAAAATATATATATATTTTTACCCATCAATTTATAAGTGTGCCGCCACTGACCATAGGAAAATATTCATTTTAGGTGTTTTTGTTTTGCAAAAATTTTGATTTTCCCCCCATTAATTTGTAGAAAATCAACATAGGAATTGCAGTCCACTCGTGGAACTTTTTAAACAAAAAATTCGTACTTCAATGAAACAAATTATCAGTCATTAACAGTTCCTTCTATCCTCTTGTATTATTTATTAAATACTTTTGTTTGTGGAATTATATGGTCTCGTTAGGGTATTATAACATTGTGCTTTACGACACTATGTAAACATTCAAAGTACAACAGTATGGTACTCTAACAGGCCAATAGAATTTTCCCATACGTTTTACTGCTTAGCATTGCTTACATGAATATTTTATAAGATTACCAATTATAGTTTATGAAACTAATAAAAAAAAAATTCTATTATTTGTGCCCCTCAAACTTTATCCTGGATTCGCCCCTGCTTTAAATGTTTCAATAACACAATTGAAGAATAAAATAGTGTGTTTATGGAGTTTTGGCTTCTTTAAAGGATAATTCACTCTTATCCCTCATCCCTCTATTATTCAAATATGCTTTGTGTCCTCGAGCAGTCAATGCAACAATGCCATATGTACACAATGCCAGCCTACATGAATCACTCAAAAAGTCACCCCATATAAGTACATGATGCCATCCAAATGCCTCCATCCAAAACTAATAGATGAAATTATTTTTCTACTCTGAGAGCCCATAAGAACAAGCTTAATACATTCTCGCTCTGTATCTTCTTTGACATACAATGCAGAAAAAATCTCAAAAAATGACATAGCACAAATCTACTACTACATTTTCCAAATATCCAACATCTGGGTACCAACTTGTCAACCCATGACCATTTTACTCAACTATAAAACCTTCATCCTACATTTTCTTGCCATGGTAGTTAAAAGCAAAAAGCAACCTAGAGCACAAGAGTCTTCTGGGGCCTAAGCACAAAGCATAAATCGAAGCGCGCACTTTTTTAGGCAAAGCGCACTCCTATAGGAATCACATATTATTCTTAGTTATTCTGAAATTACACATATTATTCTTAGTTGCAAAAAGTTTGAGGCAGTTTTTAAATTTTATTACATATTGGAGGGTTTAATTGCAAAAATAACTTTTGGTTACAAAGTTTGTAGTACTTATTAATTTTATTAATCTGGAGGAGTTCTTCTCTTCTCCATTTTTTTTTTTTTTGGGGGGGGGAGGTGTGTGTTTCTTTTCCATGGCAGAATTCTCTCTTTACTTCTTCTACACCTCCACACCGGCAGTGATAATTCTGGTTTAAAAAATAGAACATGGCAGAGTGAACGAGCCCAGGTAAGATAGATCACGATTTTTTTGCACATGGTTTCTGAGCGTTGGCTGAGCACAGTTCATCGAAGTTGCTCGCTCTGCTCAGAAAAAAACGCTAGTCTTGTGCCTCGCTTGCCTCTCGCTTTATCAATCGCTTTTCTCGATTTTAACTACTATGGTTTTTGTAAGAAAAGGCCCATAAAAGCCAAATTTTGGTAGCTTTGGAAAATTTCTCAAAGTGCAGTCGGCAAAAAAAATTGAGACTTAAACGATGATATTTAGGATTCATACATGTCTTGTATTCAACTTCCAACCTTTTGAGACAACAAATTTCCAGTTTCATTTGACTTTAGCATAAGCCATATAAGTTGCTAGATCAATTCAGTGGTCTTTCTTTGGTTTCACTGATCAGAAGTACCATGTGAAATTTCAAAAGAATTTTAGAATTTCCAGTATATCCAGCAAAAGATAATTTCTAGGATGTCAAGTTATGGTTTCTAATATATTGGGGGAACTTGGACTGTTAGTTTAGATATAGAAACCATAGTCCTAGTTAGTTTGTGATTTCAATTTGTACAATTTATCCTATATTAATGGTCATTATTCACAGGGGTCAGCCTAATTTTACAGAAGAAAACAAAGCATCCCAAGGTTCTCTAGGTTGAACATGATTCAAGCCCTAAGATATGAGGCTTAGAGTTGTACTCCTAGTTTTCTGGCTAACGAAGTTTAACGAATAATATAAGAGACAGGACTTTACCTCAATCACCTGATCCAGTTACGCTCTTCCCCATATCTAGACAAAGCACATAAGAAATATCAAAGCACTCAAAAAAACTAGTGCTTACAGCCAATATTCAAAAACACAAAACTCAAACTCGACACAGAAATTTATTGATCTGAGGATATTCATAAACTCAGTCAAGTGTTTATCAAATCAAAAATAAAATTTAGAAGTTACAAGCCATAGGCATTTGTTCAGTAAAATTATTCAAACGTTAAGTGCTAAAGCTTTTAGGTTTCTTACATGATTTTTTTACATATTACTTATTATAAATTTCAGAGATTTTATCAACATTTTATCCTGTATGTTAGTGTCATATAAACTTGTTTGGACAAAACACTCGGGATTACTCGGTGAGTTTATCAAGGTTAATCTAAATCTCAATGTTCGTTCATTTTACTAGTCAAGTTAAATCGACCGAGTTCTTCTGATTTTTTAAACTATGCTTACAACACCCTAGACATCTACCAAACTTCTGCATGCACATGTAGAAAATAACTCACTAAAGTTGTCAAATTCGTTAATTTGAGTGATTGAAAAATTATCTATACCAAGATTATGCCCAAAAATCTAAAATTTTCAAATATGGAGATTATCTAATTATGGGTGTTGCTATCCGCATGTTTTACAACAAACAAACACTTGAAGAAATAAGATAATATTGGCCTGGTGAAAGATACAAAGCATAGTGGTTTCAGTACAATAATGTGCTTAAAAGAGAACAACAAACATAAGAAAGAGGACTAGTATTATGATCATGACTTGATTTGTCTAGCAAATGAAACAATACACAAGTTAGGGAAATTATGGAGAACATCAAGTATAACTTTTTGTGATCTTATACAAAAACAAAAGCCCAACACCACTGGAAATGGGACATTATTGATCTTGGCTTCACGAAGAACATAGCCTTGGACAGAGTAGAATGGGAAACATTGCCTTATGACCAAGATACTATGGGTAAGTTACAAAAGAGGAAAACACAACCAGCTCTATTTTTTCCCTCCTAGAAAGGCAGCCTCCAAGGACTAGGAAGAAACAATTTCAATAAATGTCAAAAAAAGAATCACAATACATGCTAAATTAGATAACTTTAAGTTATTTGTTCTTATATTCAAAATCCTAATCTAATTATAGTCTTTAAGATTATCCTTATTCTATCTCAACATAATTTGTTCAATTCTAGGTTGTAGAAAACTTGTCCTAAGGTTTATTATAGCTTTTCACGATCAAATGGATTTCCAGCCAAGCCTATAGAATCGAGAGTTTAGAATAACTTGCTAACACATATCTTTTTTTTTTTTTGGCTAGACTTCCTCCGGCGCCATTTGGTATCAGTGACAAATGCAATCTACAGCATGACAGTGAGAAGTAGAAGAAGCTAAGGAACAGCTTTAATGGTTATCCAAAAGGCTAGCTCAATTTGTGAACCAGGAAAACTGAAAATTCATGAGGAGATTCAAGATGTATGCTGTAAGTCTTTAGACGTACCATGGAAAGAAATTGTTTTAAGAGGATTTGGAGGTTTTGGAGGTTGATCTGTATGAGAACATTATAGATTGGAACTCAGAGACAATCTATGATATCTACCCTGGTGAAGATGATGTTGTTCATCTTAGTTCTCTACCTAAATATATCAGGAACTTCGAGAAGATAAAGTGTTCTTACAGGCTACCAAGCAACTTGATGGTCTTTCAATGTGCTGCGAGGAAATGAAATGGAAGGGAAATCCCCTCTTTCTATCCTTATTCTTTTTGTCAACATGAACCACTTTGTTGTGCAAATTCTGACAGTAAATGATGCAAAGAGTTAACCATGTTGAGATGAAAAGCAATGTTGTTGGAAAAATCACTTCCCAGTTGTATTGTTTCCAGTGTAATTGATGTATCCTTGTGCTTATGAGGATTGACAAGTAAAGATTTTCTGAGTTAGCAAGTTACTCTAAATGTTTAATTCTATATCTTTACTAGAGACGAGTAAAGAAAAATGGAGATTCTTGGCTGGAAATCCATTTCTTAGTGAAAAGCTAAATAAAACTTTGAAATAATTTTCTCCAACACAAGGAGAACCGATGTAGGACAATTTTGTTGAGATAAGATAAGAATAAAAGTAAAGGATAAAGCACAAAACTAGACTACAATTTTGGAGATAAGATCAAAGGACAAAATAAATAACTTTATCAAATACTTACAATAAGGATAAAAAAGAGTAGTAGAATAATCATAAAAGGGATAAGAACGATATTAGATCAGGATAGCATATTATTGTTGTAATTGTATAACAAATCATGTACCCGTTCCTACCGCAATTCAATATTAAGTTGACATTTATTGAAAATATTGCTCTTTAAGTTCTTCGACAAAGAAGTTCTTGGTTTTGAGTTAAATTAGCTCCACGGTCAAGGTTTTCCCTGGTTCTCCCCGAAAACTGACCCTTTGAGCATAAATCAAAGCAATAGTGGGCTTCTTGCACTTCCACCGGTGTCACCCTCTTTACTATTTAATGAGCAGATTGGCAAGGAAGAGAAAGATAGGACTCAGACAAAAATGAATTTGTTTCCATATTTTCCACACCAACAAACCATTTCAAGCACAAAAAATCACTTCTTTTTCTCTTCACTTCTTTTTCTTTGAAGAGGAAAGGGAAAGAGTGGCTTGATCATACAACCAACATTACTAGATATACCACCAAGTTGTACCTAGTGTAAAGTTGGATAATTAAAATTCACGATGTGCAAATCACAGACTGTAAATTTAAATGCCTACCCCTTATCCTTCTATCTATTTTCAATCTCATAGTCAATAGCCGATGAATAAGGCAAAGATTATGATCAAGCCAAGCAAAGCTGGAGCTTGGTGATATTTTGATTATTTTCCATGAAGTGAAAGGAGTCGGACGGGCAAGAAGGCTGACCACATAGGGGGAGCTTACCCAACAAACTCAGCTTTTCAGACCAGACCAATCTCCCACACCGCCCCCCATACTCTCTCTATAAAACAATGCTTGGGAGATGTGCGAAGGCTATGAACCACTAATTAACTGTGTTATATCCTTTCAATTGAGCTAGAACTTTGTTTCCTTCACTTTCCTGGTCTTGCAATTTCTCCTTACCTTCCTAGTCTCAATTTTACAAACAACAATAATCAACATTTCATCAAATCAAACTTAAGCTACAGCTTCCAACATTTACTTGCTAATAATTCACCTTACTGCATCTTATTCAAGTTAAAATGAACAGCAATGCAGTTATCAATATTAAACACGGGATCCAGATATGATGAAGGTAAGTCGAATTCAGGAAAATGAAGTTCTTCATTATTTAGTCATGTTAATTATAATAGTATTAAGGATGAATTTAGATTAGAGACTTGAAAATCAGAATAAATTAGAATTTAACATAAAGCTCCCAACTTTACTGGCTAATTAATTATTAAAACTGACAGTCACTTATTCTAATCAACAAAAAACACACAAACCATTTCCAATTCAAAATTGACAACAACATTTCTTTCCACAAAATAACAAAAATCTTGTCTTGGCCCATAGCAACTAATTCATATATCAAAATAAATGCCCAATGGTAAAACAGCTTAATTTTTTTTTCTTTTGGGTGGTCCGGTCATCCAAAAAAGGGAAACACACTTAATTTAAAACAAAAAAAAAAAACCCTCGTTTGAGGCGAACCTTGGGGTTAGTGACGTGTGAATTCTTGCGGATTTGGGAGGCGACGGTGGAGCGGAGCTGAGAAGGGGAAACAACGTCTTGAAGATTGTAGATTTCCATGATGCTTGGGATGGATCTGCAGGCCAACCTGAAGAATTCAAATGTCCGCTTCCGAGCTTCCTCCAGACTAGTAGTTCGAGTTCGGTTGCACCTTCAAATTCTTCATCCAATGCGCCATTTTCGTTTGCTTTTTTTCGTCCCCAAACAAAGATTTCTAATTTTTCCTGGCAATTCTCTCTATGTTTTCTTTCCTTTCCCTTTCAGCCTGCAGTGCTAGCAGAGGGCTTCCCACCCGAGCCCGAGGTTTGTAGTTTTGGGCTGGCATCAGCAAGTTGATTCTAATCCCTTTTTGTTTGGCCTCTAATCCATATTTAGGAAGCTAACACTTTTAGTGTGATTGCCATTATTTTATTTTATCTATTCTATTCTTGATAGTTTTAATATATTTTTTTTTTTTTAGTTAATAATTTTAAAATTATACATACATTAATTAGTGTGTCTTACCCACTAGTATGTATAATTTGCCATATATTTTTATCCGTTTCAAAATTTTGAAAAAATTGTATATATAATCCTTTGAATATTTGAAATTTTATTTTTTAATCTCTCAAATATGAAATGATGAGTTTTGTCCTCTCGAAAACGTATGTTTTTGGCCTTTGACACAATTTCGTTGGTGGTTTAGCCTGAAAAAAAAACACGTGATCGTCCCATGTTCATATTTTCAAGGGTAAAATTGAAAACAAACTTTATTTTGCCCTACATTCCCCTAACATCGCCATCCCCACCCCAACTCTATCCCAACCCCATCACCTCCTCCTTTCCCCGCTCCTACCCTAGATTTGGCAGCTATCCCTATCCTCTCCCATCCCATCCTCGTCCATTGTCTCCTCATCCCACTCTAGATAAGACTGTCATCGGCCACCTCTACCACCCAACCCGTTACCTTTATCTACCCTAACCTGTTACTCCAAATTCGACTGCCATTAGCCACTTCCATCTCTCAACCCATTACCTTCATCCACTCCTAATCCGTCATCCCAGATCTAGTTGACACAATTTGGATGTGTATTTTTCATTTGAAATTTAATGAGTTTTGGTAGTTTTTGCTTAAATTTTAGTGTTTTTTTTCATAATAATACTTTTAGTATTGAATAATCGAACTATTTGTATGATTTTTCCTAAAAATTTTTGCAATTAAACATAGGGTTTAGTGAAACTTAACACACTAAACTACTGCCACACTAAACTACTACCACATTACCCTACATCACCAAATTAAATCAGCACTTCACTAGTTTACCCTTCTACTAAAGGTCGGCCAAAAAGTAACTCCGTCTAAATTTTGGACAAAATTACTAATATACTCCAATTCGAAAATGTGTGACCATAATGCGCTAATAACGTGCAAGGATGGAAAAATCATGTGAGAAATAGATGATGCTGTACAAAATTGGAAGAAAAAGTCAAACCTTCAAGAACATCTAGGCAAGTGAAACATTGACCATGATTCTCAATCGACTTTAAATTTATCGAGATAAAACATTAAATATTATTAACGGATTACGAATATCTTGTTTATTTCACAATTTTATGCCATTTAAAAAGATTTATGCAGCGTATTGCAAACGGAGGCCCTTCATTTTGGTGTACTGCGCTGATAACTCTAATGATGTAAAGTTATTTGGTTACCTAAAACCTAAGTACTTTTCTAGGTTTTTTTTCTAGCTTTTAGGTTTTGTATACATTTCATGTCTACTTCTTGCTTCTATGTGATGAGAGTAAAAGTTTGAGAGATAAATCTCTTGTCTTAATGAGTTATATGTGAAGAGAATAAAAGTTAGAGAGAGAAAGTAGAGAGAAATTTTTTTTTGCATTAGTAAGGTAGAAGATACAATTATGTATAGATTTCGATGGGGTGTCCTAACTGCTATGAGCCAGCTTATTCAAGGTGGCTAATTATATGAATGCCCTTAATAAGCCCTGCCAGTAGGCAGCTAGTATATGTATCATCAATAGCCCTCAGTCCAATACTAAACTTAGCTTTTTTCATCTCAAAGTCCTAATTCGAGGCTTTACTGATTTCCAAGTCTCCATCTAAGACTTAGTGTATCTAAGAGTGCTCGTCCTAAGACTTTAGCTTAATTGAAAGTCACCATCTGAGAAGACCTGTCTACACCTGGCTTTACTGCTTACATATTTTGTTTGATCCCCCATTTGGAATCCAATTATTTTATCATTACTTTTGAGTACCAAGGATTGGATCCCCCCTAACCCAGTTGTCTTTATCCATCCTTAATTTTCCCAAACCCTGTAGGTTCAGAACTTAAGAGTCAACTTGCTGAATCTTTTTAGCTCGAAGCCAAAGGATCACCTTCTGAGGTCCTAATTCTGAACTGAAGGCCTACCTCTAGGGTTATCATGCACTTGTCCATTCATTTCCACATCCTTTATTTAGTCACATTACATGAATTCAACCATTTTCTTTGTTGCTATTTGTGTTGTGGACAGGTGGCCTTGAAGATTTCTTGTTTAGCATAATCACACCAAGATCGACCCAACAATCCCTAGTTGTAGCTTAGCCAACGGCTCAACCATCTTCTACAACAACCTTCAACCCAAGTCTTGCAGCCACCTCAACTTCTACAGTGGCATCACTAGTATCTAGTGAGGCCATTCTTCTAGAGTCCTTCTTATCATCACAATGATTAATCTAGACTCCATTGTGGTCCATCCTTAGTCTGATTGATCTAATCAAAAGAGGACCCGACACGTTATCTAGGATAAGATAGATAAGAGAGATAACCTCTCCCTTTGAACCAAAAGTGGTCTCTGGGGGTTCATCAGCCGTGACTACCTTAGATAAATCTTTTGCAGGTCGAGAAATTGCCAACCTCAGCATGAAGTACATTACCCAACGAGGTGAATTCTTATATCCTTGGGCTTTCAAATGAGCATTTTGCATTTTTGACTGTTCTAACATGATCCAATAGTGCTTCAATGCAGGTAAACACTACTATAGCCCAACCAAAGAACAGTTAACAGTAGGGAATCTTTCTTTTGGGTAGCATGGATTGTGAGAACCAAGGAGATACCCGATGGTTCCAAATTTTGCTTTTCTTCTAAGTTGGGATATGGATATCAATGACTAAGTCTGACACAGTAGAATGTCTTATTAACTGGCCAAGGGTATTCTTCTTCTATCCAGGTACAAGGACTACTTCGAGACCTTTTCTATCTAAGAGAGATATGATAAATCATGTCTCTTTGATAAAGGTGATCATTCTCATAGTCTTTTTATAGGCTTTCCTCTCCAATAGCACAATTCTTAAGTTTCCTTTTTTTTTTTTTTTTCTTTCTTTGGTCAGGCCCTCAATGACCTTAAGGTTAGTGAGAAGAGGGAACTCGAGCATGCTTCAGTCATTAAAGGACTAAAGAGTGAAATTAGCTGGTTAAAGAAGGAAACCGAGGACATGCTAAACCCGCCATAGCCAAGGTAGTTCATGGAAAAGACATTGCATGCCAAAAGGCCTTCTCAAATAAACGACTATGCAAAATAGGAAGAAAAATTGAAGAAAATTAAATATGAACTTCACATTTCCTAAATCCTCCGAGACACTCTTGAGAAGGACGTAGAATGCAAGAAGGGTAAGGTCACTAGCCTCCATAAGCTCCTAAATGAGCCAAGCTAAAATGCTAACTTGGAAACTGAATCAAGTATGCAAGTAAGCCCTTTAGTTGAAGGTTGTTGGTAGAAATGAGTTCCTGGCCTCATAGGAGGCTAAGGATGGGTTTCAATACTTCACTAAAATAGCATTCACCATAGGATTTACTACTGCCTGTGACAGGTCGGTGAAAGATAAACTACCTGAGGTAAATCTAGCTCAGAATAGGCTTATAACCTCAGTTGCATTGCCAATGTACTAAACGAGCTAGAGGACACATTTAAGGCTCCTCTTTAGTTCTAGACCTGCCAGAGGAGCGATCTCGGTCAAGCAAGCACCAGTGCCAATCCTGAGGCTTCAAGTTCCCAGAATGCCGAAGAGGGTTGTGCATTCTCTTTTTGATTTAGAAGAATTTTATTACATTAATCAAATGTCTAATTCAAAGTTTGATTTTAATTGTTTCTTTGACTCATGGGTACTGAAGTAGTCCCGTCAAGGTCTTGGAAGAAGTTTAGCTTAATCAGAACCTGGAAGTAGGACTCCTTTTGTAATACCTGTCATGATAGGTCAAACTTCTGTACATTCATTTTGTTATTTCTAATGAAAGAATTTTTTATAACTTTGCATTGCCTTTCCTAATATTGTTTTTTAACTTTTCTTGTTAAAAAATTCCCCAAGTATCAAGAAATTTTCCCAAGGAATTCAACTTCTTTTTCCTTTATTCGAGGAAATGTGTTTATACTCCCATCCTCCTTGCTTCTCTTTTTCCTTTTCATTTCACTTTGGGCTCATGGCCCTACTTTGCTCATATGTACTTTGTCTTATCGAACAAGTTTGATCACTTGAGCATTTAGGCTCTTATTACTTTTTTCCCTCTTATTTTCTCTTTTTTTTATTTTTTTATTTCTTCAGTAGAGGGGCTCGAAGGCCTTGTTTGAGCCATCTAACCACTGGAACATATTGGTAGGTCTTCAAGCCTTTTTCTTTCGAGGTGCTTGGAAGCCTCATTGATTTTCTTTTATTTGAGGGGCTCGGAAGCCTCGTTTGAGCTATTCGACCACTTGAGTACTATAGGCAGGTCTTCGAACCTTTTTCTTTCGAGGGGCTAGGGAAGCCTTGTCAATTTTCTTTTATTTGAGGGGCTCGGAAGCCTAGTCTGAAACGTCCAACCACATGAGCACACCAGAGGCTCTTCAAGCCTTTTTCTTTCAAGGGGCTCAGAAGCCGTGTCGATCTTCTATTCTTTTGATGGGCTTAGAAGCCTTATTTGAGCAATCTGACTACTTGAGCACATTGGGGGGTTTTCAAAACCTTATCGTCAATTTTTTTTTTTTGTGCTTTAGCTCTTTTTTTTTTGGGCCAACTTCACCCTTTCTAGGTCAATGGCCTAGTTCGAGTTTAAACATCCAATTAAAACTTGAATTATTATAGTAGATGAAATAACTCAAGACGAAGCATGAGAATAGAAATCTTATTGATCATTGATCCAAATTTCACAGACCTGGATAATATTTGTTTCAAGTTGACAATGTTCCATATCCGAGGAATGGGTTCTCCATTCATGTCTACAAGTTTGTAGTATCCAGATGTGAAGTTTTGCATCGATGTGTTTCAATTACTCGATATGGACCCTTCCAATTTGGATCAAGTTTCCTATTTTCTTCAACCCTACTGGCCTCATTTCGTCTAAGGACGAACTCATCTGGTCTGAAGTATCGATGTTTAACCTTGGCACTTCATCATGGATTGCTTATATTTAGCTTCTCTAATGGAAGCCTCGAGCCTTCTTTATTCAACGAGGTCCAGATCAAAAAACATAGCCTCTTCATTTTGATTCTGATTATGATGAGCAATTCTGGCGTGTCCGCGATCTAATATAGACACAAAGTATGCTTGTAAGTATACGGATCAAACAAGTAATACATTGATAAGTAGAGATCATTCCTACGATAATTAAGTTTAACACAGTTGACAATTACCAAAGTGAAACATGCAAAACTCTATCTAAATAATGAAATCAAAGAACAATATTGAAAACAAATAAATACTCAATTAAATAACTAAATACAAAATAAATGGATATTAAACATGGGGTTCATTCGTAATCAGATGTACCAATCTAATTAATCGCCTTGATTTATTATTCCTTTAATTTCATAGCTTGTTTAATAAATTAGGGTTCCTATAAGTTTTTGTCAAACTCATAGCAATCTACTAACCTTAATCCATCCACTATATGTCTATGCAGATTAAAGCCCTAATTAGTGCATAAATATGACCCTAATTGACTGCCTAAGGTAAATAAGTATATTTCTATCCACACCCATGAAATGGTTCAGTGTATGGGCGATTGTTCCAAACAAAGGCTATTTGAACCCGTCCTAACTCTAAGCTCTGTCAATTTCACTTAAAGTTTACAGTTCAATCTAGAGGGTGGCCAATCATCTACAGGCATTAAGAACAATTCAAATAAGCAAGCATATATGTGAAATTAAAAAGAACATATAAAATCTCAACAACCAAAAATCATGGTAAAATCTGAATAAAATTCCAGTTAAGGATTTCATGTATAATCACAGAAATAAATACATCGATTGTTGTACAACCATTAAAGAGCAGTATAGAATCACAAAGGAAAGAAAAAGGAAGAAAAACTATGCTTACTCGTGTTCCTCACTCTTTCGCCTCGAGGAATTTCTTCCTGGAAGTTGATCTTCAATCCTCTAAGGATTTCCTTTATGAAGGCTACAACTAGTTTTAATCTACCTTAATCTATGCTACATATGTTTATAACACCCTAAGACACATCTTTATAATGCTCAATAGGGTTTTAAAACTTTGTAGGTCAAAAATGCCCCTAAGAAACCTTGAACACTTAAATCGTGTTTTTCTATTTTTGGTCGTAGGCCAAGTACAGCGAGGTTTCCTAGGAAAAGCCACACCTGGCACATAGTAGCAGGGTGTGACTGAGCTTTTGTAGGAGCGGCTGTACCCAATTCCTATCCTTGAGTTTGCCATTTTGCTCCGTTTGTGCTCTGTTTTCGTCTGTTTCATCTCATTTGACCACCAAAATGCTTTAAACCTATAAAAATACAATAAAACACATAAATAAGTCTATTTAAAACATGCACTATAAACATATAAACTAAATATTTTGGACAACACCCTAAAATAACAAAAATACCACTACGTACTAAACAAACCTCTCAAAAACCAATTAAAACCCAAGCTAAAATGCATAAAAATTATTCTCTTTTTGAGAGTTAACACGGAGCTGTGCATACCAATCTCTACTGGAATCACCGTCACGGCTCCATAAACCAAACTAAATGGAATATATCCATTTGTTATCCGAGGCATAGTGCAATAAGCCCATAAGACACTAGCAATTCTCTGACCCAAAAGTTGTTTACCCATTTAATCCGAGCTTTTAAGCCCATGAGTAGAGTTCTATTTGAAATCTTAGTTTGCCCATTATCTTGAGGATAAAACTTAAAGCTCTTGGTAGAAACTTATGATTGGTACTTCTTCAAAGTATTTGCCATTGTCTAAGATAAAGACCGAAGGAATTCCAAATTGTCCAAAAGAATTTCAGCATAGACTTCCTAGTAATACATGATAATGGCTCAAGACTCTCAATCTACTTAGTAATTTAGCCAATGGCAACAACCAAATACTTTTGCTTTCTGAGCCTTTAGGCAAAGATTCCAACATGTCTATTCCCTACTAACGAAAGGTCATGGACTTTGGATTGGTACCTTGTTACATTGCAATGGATCTCACAATTATGAAAGGCTATGAACAAATTATCTACATCAAAATTGAGGGTGAAACAATAGTATCCTGCCAACATTTTTTTCTAAGCCAAACCTCTTGGGCCCATATGACTTCTGCAAATGCCAGCGTGAAGTTCACGAAAAACATAAGTAGCTTCTGCTAGTGCTAAACACCTGAGAAGAGGACTTAAATATAACGTTCCATTTATGACCTCATACTTTAGAGCTCAGATTCTCACCTTTCGGGCCTTGATTTTATCCTTGGAGAATGTCTTTTGATAAATATTGCATTATAGGACCTATCCATCCAGGATTCTGATCTATTCTTGAAAGGTTTGAAAGACCTAACCTGCTTCACTTGCTACAAGAATTTCCTTGGTTAAGTGTGAGTAGATGGCTGAGGCCAACTTAAAGAGTGCATCGGCATTGTTGTTCTTGGCTCTTGGAATTTTGAAGAACTCCACATTGATAAAGTTCGACCTTAGCTTCTTGACTTTATTAAGATATTTTCTCAAGATCAAGCCTTGGGTTCCGAAGTTTCCCAGGGTCTAATTAACCACCAACTAAGAATCACTATTGATTTTAATTCATCTAACTCCCTTTTTTTTTTACTACCTTCATTCTAGAAATAAGGGTTTCATATTGAGTTTTGTTGTTACTAGCCTGGAAACCAAATCTTAGGGTATTTGTCAGATATTTCTCTTATAGAGTTCGATAAATAATATGAGCCCCTAATCTTAATCACAAGAGGCTCCATCTACATGTAGTTCTCATATAGGTTCCTTTTTTCAAGATTTGCAGCTTCATCTGAAATTGACAAGGCCATGATATTTTCTTGCTGAGGCACATTGATTTTTTCAACCAAGAAGTCTGGATGTTGAAATCCTATCACAGTTTCAAAAGAACTTAAGCTTTTATGGTCATATGAGGTTTATATGTCAAACTCAAGGAGTTCTATAGATCATTTCAACATCCATCCTATAACATTGGGCTCGACTAAAGTGGTTTTCAAGGAAAAATGGGTTAGAACAATAATTTTATATCCTTGAAAATAGGGTCCAAATTTTGAGCCGACATGACAAGTGCGAAGGCTACTTTCTCAATTAAAGAATAATTCTTCTCAAGACCTTTTTGTCTAATTTCCACATCCATCATATGTTCTTTTATCAGTGATAAATGAGGTTTTCTTTTCATCATCTTTTGCTAGGTATATCTGATATCCCTTGAAGGCATCCAAGCAATTCAAAATTATACATTTTATGAATGAATCAGCTATAGTATCAATCTGAGGTAAAATGTAAATATCTTTTGGACAAGCTTTTATTTAACTTAGTGAAATCAATACACATGCGCCAACTAGAATCTGGCTTAGAAACAAGTACATGATTTGAAAGCCAAAGTCCCAGGGTAAAACACTTCTCTAATGATTTTGGCAAGTAGGAGCTTATCCACCTCAGCTTCTATGACGAGGCTTCACTCTGGTTTGAAGAGTCTCTTCTTTTGTTTGACTGGTTTGTGGCTCGAATCAATATCCAACATGTGCTCAATGATTTCTCGAGGAATGCAAGGTATGTCCTCAATTAACCAAGCAAAAATATCCATGTACTCGTATAAATGTCGAATTAGTATTCCTTTCAACTTAACTGGCAGAATAATGTTGATTTTTTATTTGCAATATAAGAGCCTTGGATTGAATGTTATTTCCTTGATTTGGACCTCCTCAACATGTTCCATTTTGGCTTTGCCCTTTTGATTGGGGATTTGAGGTAGTTTAGGGGCCTCTGGATTGGATTCTTTGTAGTCATAAATTTCTAATGAAGCCTTATTAGCAATGGCCATAGCCTGCGATTGAGTTTAGAAGGACATCATGCAACAGTCTCTAGCTTCTTACTGACTACCCATCACCGTCCCTTACCTTGGATGCATCTCTTAGCATGAACTTGATGCCAATGTGAAATACAGAGGAAATGATCCTAAAGGCATGCTGAGTCGGTCAACCCAGAATCATGTTGTAAGAATTGTCCTTGCAGATAATTACACAGTTGATTAATCTCAATTCTACTTTTTAGGAGGTCGCCAAGCATTAGTGGTAAGATTATTTGTCCCTCTAGCATGGCTAAGTTTCCAGTTAATCCGACTAAAGGGGTTTTAAAGGGTTAGATAAAGGAATGATCTACGTGCATTTTCCGTAGGCATCCCACTAAATGATATCAGCCAAACTTCCCGAGCCACAAAGACTCTGTGTATTTTATATTCTCCTACCAGCACGTGGATGAAAAAGGGTCCGAATGTGGCATATGACTAGGAACTGGATCTTCTGAAGTAAATGCAAGGCTCATGAATTGTTTGAACCTCTTGGCTTGGCATTCTCCTTTAGGGATATAACGAGCATATTTTTTTCTTGCATTTTTTGAGTCTCCTATAAAGCTATAATCCTGTCCTTCAATTATGGTATTAATGACTATTGCGTGCCAAATTTAATTACCTCTAATTTCTGCTACTTGCACGCACCGCAAGTATACGGCTTGTGTAGTAATAAGGTAGAAGTAGGGATCATTCCTCATGGATCTAGGTTTGGCAAATGTTAAGCTATTCAAGATTGATTACTACTTAGACAAGGATATACGAATTTTTTAGGAATATCTTTTCTTTAAAACTAAGAGAGCAATTATAATAAATAAACTACAACTAACAAATATGGTGAACAATATTAAGCAAGCAAACGACCTTGGAAATCAATAATAAGAAGGTGGGTTTAGTGTTGAGCAAACTAATTCCTGAGTTCCACTCAAATTGAATCCTCAATGGAGGAAATTGTGATCTATTAAGGGTTACACTCTCTAATTTATCTAATTACCAATCCCTTGGCCAATCATGTTTCTCTATCTAACCAAAATGAGCTACGATCCCTCAACACTCATTCTAAAAAGAGTTCAAATCTAATAAATTGAGTTACTTATGTACTATCTATGTTACTAATTAACATCTAGGTCTCAATTGAGTTACGTATGTACTATCCATGTTACTAATTCACCCTACCCAATATAAATCTAGGTCTAAGGAGAAGTTTCAATGGCTAGTATGTACACTTCTACCCAATAAATTTGATAATTAGCCAAATTAACTAATTTCTAATTAGTCTAACAAAATGTTGCCCAACCAGTCTCAAAATCCCCATTCAAATATTTATTTTAAGTGTTACCCATGTAAAATTAGACTAACCCACACTGAATTCCTAGCTATTTTAGCTCATAATTACAAGAAAAGGGAAAAGAGGCAAAATGGTAATAAAAAGGTTCAACATGATTAAAAAAGATATCTAGTGCAATGGTGAAATCTTTAGTTAAGATTTTTTTATACTCTTCATGACTCGTTTAGGAATTACCAAATCATGGGGTGGTTGGAGTATCATAGAGGGAACTATAACAAATTTCGGTATCTTGTTAAGAGAGTTATGAAGGTATAGCTGGGGAACGTATTATGTTTTTCGTTTCTGCTTTTTGGCAGCCCTCTGGCATCGGGTATATTGGGATCTAAAAATATTTTGCGATTAACATAAAGAAAAACCTTATTTCGATTTACTCGTAATCTTTGGTAATCATTTATTTCTTTCAGGAGTTGCTTGCTTTGATTTTGGTGCATTTCATGTAACAGGCTTGTATGGTCTTGGAATATGGGTGTCTGACCCTTACGGATTAATGGGAAAAGTACATCCTATAAATCCAGTATAGGCCGTGAAAGGTTATGATCCTTTTGTTCTGGGAGGAATAGCCTCTCATCACATGCAGTAAGGACTATAGGCATATTAGCGGGGTTATTCCATCTTATCATCCGCCCACCACAACGTCTTATACAAAGGATTCTGTATAGGAAATATTGAAACGATTCTTTCCAGCAGTATCGCTACAGTTTTTTTTACGGCTTTTGTTGTTGTTGGAACTATATGGTATGGTTCAACAACTATAATTCACTCTGATTGAATTATTTGGGTCCATTCATTATCATGAAAGTAAACTAGCTACTAAGCATGAAAAGAAACTGAAATCTACAAGCTATTAACTAGGGGAAAATAAATACTTGCATTAAAGAGAAGTAAGTAAGCTTACAATACTTGAAAAGCCTTGAAATATCCACTAGATAGAGAAATAAAAAGCTGGATTTATACAAGTGTTTAGCTAGGGAAAACAAAATGAAAGCTCAAAAGGGACAAATCTCGAGGAGTAAAGATTATTGCAAGAACCCTCTTTAGTGCTAAGAACCTTAACTAAACTATTCTAACTAAAACTAAAAAGGTCATTCTTGAAATGACTACTAAAAGAAGTCAAATACCCTAACCCGTCAAGGAACCTGTCCGGCAGCCAGGGCTTTTGTACTGTGGACCTCGCCAATATTGGGGTGTTTGACCTTGTTGACTGGGTTTTAAATTGGCCCTCGCTGGTAGTGAGCCCCGTTCTATTTTGCTCATTGACGGTGAGCTTTGACTGCTTTCATCCTTGTCAACGGCGAGGGTCTCTTCCTTGCAGGTTGACTTTTTGGTAGTTTGACTCCTTTGATTTTCTTGCTCCCAAACCTGAAATGGATGATTGCCTCAACCCTAGAAGAGAATTACCAAAACATCAATTACTAATTTTATTACAAACCTAATATAGAAAGTGCAATTAAATAAGTTTTTTAACCACTAAAACCTACTGAGATTAAATCACTAAATAATACATAAATGAGCATAATTCTTGGGACAAAATATATAAAATTAAGTATCAAATGGGAAAGAAATAACCCTATTTACTAGGGTTATTGATAAGTTCATAATTGTGTTATATGTTATGTGTCATTTACCACGTTTTTATGTATTATAAGCAAATTTTGGGTTATTATTGCGCTTAATTTGGTTATTCTTAGTTTTTGTAGGGTTAAAGTGAAAAAGAACTGAAAAAGATGAAAGGAAATGCTAAGGGTGGAACATGCACAGGTATGAAGCTATTTTATACACGTGTTTCGTATTTTAAGTGTAACTTTTGAAGGTGATTCAAGATGCATTGGAAAGCTAAGAGAGAGATCTACAACTTTTGTGTTTTACACTTTTCCAAATTCCAAAAGCATCAAGCCCAAAATTGAAGCCGAAAGCGAAGCACAATATTGAAGCCCAGCGCGCATGCATTGGGAAGGTGCAGCGCATGTGTGCTGAGTCCAGAAGACAAATTGCCAGAATGTGTTAGTGCGCACATGCACGCAAACAGGCAGCACATGTGAGTACGAAACAGTAGGGTTACGTATCTTTTTTATTTTTGACAGATTTCTTCGCCCGGTTGGACTCTTTTTCATACGATTTCACGTTCTTATCTTTAAACAATTATTGTAACCCTAGTACTCATTATAAATACCCCAAGTAAGCTGATTAGAAAAGAGTCAACACTTTATTTTCTTGTTTAGCTAGGGTTTTCAACAGAGAAAATTCTTCGTTATTCTTTCATGGCACTTGGTGCCAAAACCCTTTTTCCTATTAGTCGAGAGATTTGAAACCATGGTCAATTCTTCTATGTTGTGAGACTCTTTGTTCTTGAATTTATTTACTTTTATATCAAGTATTGATTTTTTTTCTGCAATTAATTTTATGATTGTTCTTTTTAACTTGTTATTGCTGCATAATAATTAAGTTATTGGAATTAATCTATAGCTAGATTGTTTTAACCGCGTGTGCTTAATTCAATCTGTGACTCAACTAAATGTGATAATTACTCGATTAGTGTTATTGAATTTAGCAAAAATAATCACCTAATTGGCATAACTGCGTGTATTTATGTCTAATTAGCCTAATTGTTCTTGTTGATTTTAATTCTTCAATTAATTAATCTTTGGTGCATGTCTGGATTAAATTAATAGTTAGGGTTAATTGGATTGCGTATTTAAAATTAGCCAATTTTAGAAAGAAATAAGAATCAGCATTGAATTGGAACTCGAGTTGATTCTTCAATTAGTGCTCGATATAGAAATTGAATTATCCTGATTTGTTTGGTGTCAATCATCGACTAGTAAAATTTTTATGGTGGATATGATAAAACCAAGATTCTTCTTAATTGAATTCTCTCCAATTTATTTTATTGTTTTAATTTTTAGTTTAAAAACATTCAAAACCCCCTCTTTTTTATTTAGCACAAGAATAAACTCCGTTCTCTGTAGGACAACCTGTACTCACTAGTACTACATTATTATTGAGAGTTGTTAATTTTGGGTGCGTACGATAGTATTTCACCAAAAAATTTGGTGTCGTTGCCAAGGAACGTTTGAATTATTTTAGTGCTACTTATTTCACTTTTTCTTTTCTTTTATTTTATTATTGTTCTACCACTAATTGTGTATGCCAGTGACACGATCTGCTGGATAAGTTGAATTTCAATTTGATTCGGAAAGAAAGAGAATGCTACGCAATTTAGGGAACGAATTAAAGGAACGCCAGTTAGGGAAAGATCAATTGTTTAATTTTATCTTTACTGGTGATAAGGAACATCACGAATAGAGATAAACATGGCGCAAAGAACTCTAAGAGATTTAGCAGCGCCCACCTTAAATCAACAACCTTTTTGTGTTACATATCCTGAATGAGATGCAAATGTTACATTTGAATTAAAATATGGACTAATCCATCTATTACCTTCTTTTCATGGATTATCAGGTGAAGATCCAAACAAGCATCTTAAAGAGTTTCCCACAGTTTGCACAAATATGAGACCCACTGGAGTGTCAGAAGAGCATATTAAATTGAAAGCAGTTCCATTCTCGCTCAAGGATGAGGCAAAGGATTGGCTGTTCGATTTACCTTCGGCAGCATTACAACCTGGGAGCAGATGAATAGATTATTCTTATCAAAATATTTTCCAGCCTCTCGGACTGCAAATATTCGAAAAGAAATTTGTGGCATGAGGCAGTTCAATGATGAGTCCTTGTACGAGTATTGGGAGCGCTTCAAGAAATTATGTGCAAGTTGACCACATCATCAGATAAGTGACTCTTTATTAATCCGAATATTTTTATGAAGGTTTGTTGCCAAATGAAAGGAACACAATTGACGTTGCAAGTGGAGGAACGTTAGATAATTTGACCATAGATGCTTCTCGTGAACTTATATCAAATATGGCCGCGTGTTCTTAAAATTTTGGGACACGACGTGATCAACCTCTCAAACATGTTAACGAGGTGAATGTTTCATCTTTAAAATAACAAATGGCTAATCTGACTTCTTTTGTATGACAATTGGCTTCAAGAACAGCAACAGCAGCACAACCCTGTGGCATTTGCTCAAATGAGGGACACTCAACAGATATGTGTCCCACATTACAAGAGGAATCCCACGAGCAAGTAAATGCGGCGGGAGGATTTCCAGGGCAACCACGAACAAATTATGATCCCTATTCTAACACGTAAAATCCAAGATGGAGGGATCATCCTAATTTGAGATATAGGAATCCAGCACAACCTCAAGCACAATAGAATAGGTAGAATTTCCAACCATGCAGACCCCTATTTGCTCAAATGACAACAAGCTAATTGAATAATCAGTCTAGTAAGTCTTTAGAGAAAATGTTGAATACTGTAACGGCTAATTCTATGCAATTTCAATAGGATACCAAGGCCAGTATTCAGCAGTTGCAGCACCAAATGGGACAAATAGCGACTACAATCAGCCGATTGGAATCGCAAAGTTTCGAAAAGTTGCCATCTCAAACTATCATCAATCCTAAAGAAAATGTCAGTGCAATTATGTTGAGAAGTGGTAGAGAGGTTGAGGTGTAGCGCAAAATGGTTCCTGAACGTGTTAAGCCTAGAAGAACGAGGTCAAGACTGAAAAAGATGTTGTTCTACGCAAAAAGAAAGGCATTGGCATTAAGGAAGAAAGTGTTCCTATGAGGCCAGAATATAAGTCCGAACCCCTATTTTCCGAGGCATTGAAAGAGTTTTCAAAAGAGGATCTCGACAGGGAGTTCTATGAATTTTTTTGTAAGTGCGAGGTAAATATTCCTTTATTAAATGATATTAAACAAATACACTCGCTATGCTAAGTTTTTGAAGGAATTGTGTACCCATAAACGAAACCAAAAAGAAAAGAAAGTTTGGAAGGTAGAGATTGGAAGAAATATATCGTCAATAATTCAAAAATCCCTACCTGAAAAGCGTAAGGAGCCAAGTATGTTTTCTGTTCCTTGTAAGATAGGACATACACAATTTGACAAAGCCATGCTGGAATTAGGTGCATCTATTAATGTAATGCCATATGTTGTTTATGATGCATTGAAAATTGGTCCATTAAATAAGATTGGTATGATAATTCAGCTGACTAATCGATCCTTAGCCTATCCTAAAAGAATAGTAGAGGATATCTTAGTTCACTAGGAAGTCTCATTTTTCCTACTGATTTTTATGTTCTGCAAATGGAAGAAGCTGATTCTAATGCTCCTATTTTATTAGGAAGATCATTTTGTAACTACTTCTCAAACTAAGATAGATGTTCTTAATGGCACTCTTAGTATGGAATTCGGTGATACGAGTGTTCAATATTTAGCATTTATGATGATGTTGAATCGTCTGACCATACTAAACTTGTTTATGTAATCGATGTGTTTAAGCCTCCAATATAGGAAATTCATGGACATGTTAACAATGGAGAAGTGGACATGAACCATAAAGAACATCTTTAGGGAAAGGATAAAAACTTATCACAGCAAACAAGTAATGAAGGTCCTAATGCTTTACCACTTTCTAACTAGAAGTTGATGCTATCTATTGTGCAGGACACAATTCCGGATTACAATCGCCTTCTTAGTCACCTTAAATACTTATTTTTGAAAGATAAGGAGAATGTGATCATCTCAAGTCAACTTAGCAATCCACAAGAACAGCAACTTGTTCGGGTCCTGAAGGAACAAAGGAGATTGAATCCATTATTTATGAGAACAGTGAAATGGAAGATTCTTGGACTCCTCAACATGGGAGTTACTTGAAGTGAAAGAGCATCAAGTCGAGCCAACGACAATAAACAAAGGTGTTGCATGAGGCACTTCAGCACCCATGTCCATTTTAATTCTGTTCCGTTATTTAATTTTTACAACTTTATTTTTGTCTATTTTAGTTTAAGAGATAGCATATTTTAATTTCGTTGCTAATTGGGAAATCGACTTTATTCATGAGCTAAAATGATAAAATGGTCCTTTGAAGATTTTGTGTGTTATGTGGGTGATTTAGGGTAGAAATTTTATATTTTAAGGATTGTTCTTTGTTCTTGAAAAAAAATTATTTAAAATTTGTTCTGTTTCTCGCACAGATTGTGAAACTTCGCTTCGACCTCGCATCCACATAAGTGCTATAAGCCCAGCACATGTGTGTGAGGCAGAATAGCAATCGAATTCACTGCTTCGCATGCACATGCGCGCTGAACTTGCATCGCATGTGCGCGCGATTTCTTAAAAAGGGTAAAAACCCTTATTCACAAACATAACATGCGCATACTTTTTCTTCTTCCCTTCAAATTCTTCTCAACCTCCAAAATCCCCCACTCCTAATTCTTCCTCAAATCTCACTTCAACTTCATAAAATTCAGACCCAAACTCTTTCTTTTTCCAAGAAAAATTACATCAAGGTATGAATTTCATTCTCTTTCTTCAATTTTTCCTTATGGGTTTCAATTGGTTATCAAGAATGTATTGATTTTTTTTAGGCTTTAATTGGTTTAATCTATTATGGATTGAACTTTAAATTTGTGTTTGGAGTGATTTATATTTGGATTGTTGATTGAGGATGGATTTCATGTTCATTACATACATAAAAATTTGATCTTTATCTATGCATACCATGTGTTAAATAAATTGTCTCAATGAATAAAAACATTAAAACACAAAGCATTGGTGCGTGATTTAAATTCTTAGCATGTTAATTATGCCATGTGATATCTTTTTGAGTAATTTTCATGCATAGGAATGTTCTTTGAAGGTATATAAGCCTTAATTTTAGGCATTATTTTGTTTCAATTTTTTTGTATATTCTACGGATTATGATTTAGGGAGTGGCCTTTTATTTACAAGTGGGGGGTGTCACTATTATTTGTTTGGGAGTCATGAGATTCTTATTCATATTTTGTAGGAATGGGAAGAACTAGAGTGCCAGAGCATCCTCATCATCCGGGTCTCAACAACCTAGGGTAGTTGGGGGTGTAAGATTTTTTACTGCAACAGGCCAACAAAAATACGATAATGATATCTCAAAATGGCCTGTGGTCAAGGAAATGGGCATTCAAGTTCCATTGGTAGGGATGCCCGGGATCAAATTAACCATTCGCAATCGTGGATGGGATCTCTTTACCTCCACTCCTATCGATGCAGTTATTCCGGTGGTACGCGGATTTTATTCAAATTTTTCCCATTTTAGCGACACCAAGGTATATGTAAGGAGAAAAGATGTGGATGTCTCTGCCACTAAAATTAATAGAGTATTGAAGGTCAATCGGGTACATAATGATGAATGGCCAGACACCCGAATTGCTAACATGGAGTTGCAGGAAATCACCTGTATTCATTGTGATGAGGAAGTTGATAATGGACTTATACGGCGGATGGTAATGTGGCTCGACATTTTAATGCTAATACATTTAAACCGGCTTGGTTTTTCTGGTTTAAGTTTTTTTATGCTCGACTCCTTCAAGTTAATCATCTTGCACACGTCAATCTGGAGAGAGCAAAGCTCTTGTATTG
The DNA here is from genome assembly GCA_025175665.1 of Cinchona pubescens. Taxonomy (NCBI): domain Eukaryota; kingdom Viridiplantae; phylum Streptophyta; class Magnoliopsida; order Gentianales; family Rubiaceae; genus Cinchona; species Cinchona pubescens. Next base: position 650,120 of record JANKKI010000280.1, on the reverse strand, counting down.
CATTGCAATTGGAAAATCTATAGATGTCGTCAGCTCATATGCTAGAAAATTTGCTATTCCGCTGCCAATAAGCAATTGGGCTTATGGTTTCCCCATTTGATAACTGCTCTGTGTTTGGAAAATGGGGTTGTGATTGATCCTTCCAAAGAAAAACTCAAGCCTGGAAAGTTAATTGAGATAGATGGTATCAGAGCTCCGATTAAACGTATTCGGTCCCAAGCCTCAACATCACACGCAGATGAGGCTGATGATTATGAAGATAAGCCTATGCTTGTGCCATAGCAGATTCAGAAAGAGCTTTTACAACAAATCCTGGTGGAGCAATAGCGGATGAGCCACCGTTTTGATTCATTTATTCAATACCAGTAGGCCTAGCAGCAGACCATGGAGGCTCGCCAAATGGCCTGGGCCCAGAGAGAGGATCCATTAACATTTCTATCTTTTCCTCCTTTCAGCAGGATTTGGGGCCACACGATCCTTGAGCTTTTCATTCCCTATGTTTTGGGTCATTTTCTATGTCTTTTACTTTTGGCAGTTGATTTCTCGGACAATTTTAGTTGCTATTTTATTTTATTAGACATTTTAGTTAGTTAATTTCCTTTTAGCTAGGTTTCTAAATTTTTTATGGTGTTTTTGTTTATTTTTGTTGTGTATTCCCTTAAGGGAGTAAGTTTTTTCCTGATTATTGTACGATTCTTTTCTACAATTTTCTTATTTTTCTTATTGTCTCAAGGGAATTATTTCTTTTGTTATGTTTTATTTAGTGTTACTCCAGCTTTCATTCATGATAAGGGGATATTTATAGTGGATACTGCTCCAAACACGAATTAAATCCAGAGAAGCTTTTTTTTTCTCATTTAATGATATGTATTTATTTTTGCATTGAGGACAATGCTTATTTTTGGTATGTTTTTCTCAATTTTGCTGCAATATTTTGACTTTTACTTTGATCTGAGAGCTTGTCAAAATTTTTGTGGATTAATTGACAATTTTTAAAAATTTTGAAAATTTTTGCTTAACATATTTTCTCATTTTTCTGCATTATAAATCTTTAATTGAATCATGCATGAATAAGTAGTCGGTGTTAATATTTTTCATTCACGATTTTCAAAACTTTTGAGCACTAAGCCATACATTAATTTTTGATTGGGGATATTTAGAGAAATTTATGTAAATTCAATTATATTGCATCCCAAAAACTCACTTCATTACATTTTCGAAACGAATTCTTAGATGACTCGATTTAGTTTAAAGATGAGAGTAGTGCCTTTTTCATTTGTTGAGCCTTTCTAGCCAACAATTTTAACAATTTATTTCTAAATACTTTATTTGAGTCTTATTCTTGTGAAGAGAAACAGATCATTCTCCTTCTTTCACTGAAACTCAAGTGACCTACCTTTATTGAACTTAATATTTTTTTTAATTATTTTATCCTAAATTATTCCCTGTAGGAGCTTTATGGTGCACATTATATGTTAAGGGGATATAAGGGTAGAAGTATGTAAGAAGTGCGTGATGTACATTTATGGAGCAAAATGGGGTATTGAAAAAAAATTGTTGAAAAAAAATAATGATAATGGGAGTATTTGATATATACAGGTAGTGCCTATCACTGGTACTTGCATGTTTATATGTTGCGGGTAGTTCCTACCACTGGAACCGTACCGTGAGCAGACATAAAAAAGTAAAATAATGATGTGATATATATGTCCGGAAGAATGTTGGCATGTTTGGCTATGCTTTTTGGTTATTCGGAATTTTTCATGGTGTTAGTTACTTATGTGTGGGGTTGTGGATATATGAGATTTTGCAAGGGAAGATAATTTTTATTTTAATATGCGGCCACCATTACTATAAATCTCTTGATGGTTCTTATTTGTTATATCATTTCTCTTCTTTGGCTAACTAATATCCTAACCTATAGTTCGAACTAAAAGTCCTACCTAATTTAAATAGAATCAGTTGTCTAGATTAGTGGAGGAATGTAAGAAGAGTGAGCTATGGGGTGTTTAGAAAATTTTTGAGGGTCTTCGTGATTTAATCTAAATATTTTCAATTCTAAGTTTTTGAATGGCTATACACACATACACACGAATTTCATGTCTTGGTTTTTATTAGCATTTGAGTTCTTTGGGTTCTTAGACTACTTTGATTGGTGGATTGATTATTGATTATTTATGTGGATATTTGAGGAAATATGTTAAGTGGAATTTTGTTGTACTTAAGTGTTTCAATTTTATGTTTGATCGAGAACGATCAAAGGCTAAGTGTGGGATAATTTGATAAATTCATAATTGTGCTGTATTTTACGTTTCATTTATCACATTTTTATGTGTTGTAAGAAAGATTTGGGTTATTATTGAGCTTAATATTAGTAATTCTTAGTTTTTGTAGGGTTAAAGTGAAAAACAGCAAAAAAAGATGGAAAGGATGAAAGAAAATGCTAAGGGGGAACATGCACGAGTATGAAGCCATTTAAGAAACTGTTTCGTATTTTAGGCGTAACATTCAATTCCAAGTTTCGATTGTGGTGATTCAAGATGCATAGGAAAGCTAAGAGAGAGAGCTAGAATGTTTGTGTTTTACACTTTTCCAAATTCCAAAAGCATCAAGGTCAAAACTGAAGCTGAAGGTGAAGCACAGTGTTGAAGCCCAGCGCGCATGCGCTGAGGAAGTGCAGCGCATAGCATTGAGTCCAGAAGAGAAATTCCCAGAATGTGTTAGCACGCACATGCACGCAAATACGCAGTGCATGTGCGCCCGAAACAGCAAGGTTACAAATTTTTTTGATTTTTGGCAAATTTCTTCGCCCGGTTAGACTCTTTTCATACGATTTCACGTTCTTATCCTTAGACAATTATTGTAACCCTAGTACTCATTACAAATACCCCAATTAGGGTGATTAGAAAATAGTCAACACTTTATTTTCTTGTTTAAGCTAGGGTTTTCAGTAGAGAAACTTCTTCATTATTCTTTCATGGCACTTAGTGCCTAAACCCTTTTTCTAGGTCGAAGAATTTGAAGCCATGGTTAATTCTACTATATTGTGAGACTCTTTGTTCTTGAATTTATTCACTTTTATATCAAGTATTGATTATTTTTCTACAATTAATATTATTATTATTCTTTTTAACTTGTTATTGCTGCAGAATAATTAAGTTATTGGAATTAATCCATAGTTTGATTGTTTTAACTGCGTGTGCTTAATTCAATCTGTGAATCAACTAAATTTGATAATTGCTCGATTAGTGTTATTGAATTTAGGAAAAATAATCAACTAATTAGAATAATCGCGTGTGTTTATGTCTAATTAGTCTAATTGTTCTTGTTGATTTTAATGCTTCTATTAATTAATCTTTGATAAAATTGTTTGGATTAAATTAACCTAATTAGGGTTAATTGGATCACATGTTTAAAATTAGCCAACGTTAGAAAGAAATAAGAATCAACTTTGAATTAGAATTTGGGTTAATTTTTCAATTAGTGCTCGATATAGAAATTGAATTATCTTTGGTGTCAATGATCGACTAGTAAAATTTTCATTGTCGATATGACCAAAACCAAGATTCTTCTTAATTGAATTTTCTCCAATTTATTTTATTGTTTTAGTTTTTTGTTTAAAAGCATTCAAAACCCCCTTTTTTTTGTTTAGCACAAGAATAAACTCCATTCTCTGTTGGACAACCTGTACTCACCAGTACTACATTATTATTGAGAGTTGTTAATTTTGAGTGCCTACGACAGCACGTTACCAGTTATCAATGACTCAACCACCTCATTATTCTACTCATTTCGAGGCTAGGAGGATTATTTCTAGGAAGAAATTACCTCGAAAGGTCTTGGATATTAAGTTGTTGTTCATTTCTTATAAACTCTCAACCGTAGTTTTAACCACGAATAAACTCCTGAAGATGTCCTTCGTAGATGGTCTTCTCAATTCCCACCTTGAGGTGGTTGCAAGCCTCAATATCAATCCCGTATAGACCATTGAAAGTGCAATATCTCGATTTATCTCTCTGATCTGGGTCAAAGTGCATCGGAGGTATTGGTTAAAGATTCTAGCGTGTTGCACTTGGTACAGAATTTCTCTTCTTGTGGTGTTAAGAAGGGTTAAAATCCCCATCAGGAAGCTTTTTAGTACGGAGCAGCCTATCCCCTAGTATATTATTCGGGTATGAGACCCACTCAATTTAGAGTCTTTGACTTGGATAGGTCAATCTGTCAATTAGTTTTGTTTTCATTAGAGAAGGTGGCAAGCTTGAACTCTGCCTTTTCTTTTCCTTTCTTTGATTGTTCATAAAACTCCCTTTTAGTTCGATTTGATTCTTTACCTTGGATGTATTCAGAGTCTTTTCCAATGGCTTTATGAAGGTAAGCAGCATCTTTTTGGCTAGTTTAGCATTAAATATGCTAGGTTTAATTCCATTGCACAAAGTAGCGATCATGATATTTTCATCAACATTTCATCAGGTGCCAGGTATATTTTTGAAGTACTGCTTTGCTTAAGAAATGGCCCATGAAATTCTTCGCAAGTTCATGAAATATAGCCATAGAATTCTGGGATAACTCATGGAACCATTTATGTGCTACACCTCTCAATGTAATGGCAAAAAGTTTACATTGATTGTATCATTGTAGCCATACATGCTAATCACAGATACCACATTTGAAACATGATCAGAGAGGTTAGAATTCCCTTCATATTTGTCACTGTCAGGTTGCTTGAATTGTGGTGGTAGGACTCCATTTTTAAGGAAAATATGAATGGATCCCTCTCCACTTGGGACAACAGAGTAGCGTGGGTCACGTAGATTGTTCTTTTTCAATATTTCTTAGATTTTGAATTCCAAGTTTTTCTCATCGACCAGTTCGAAAATAGTTAGGAAGGGATATGGCTGGTGTTCTATGGAATATTTTTCCCTTGATTTATGACCAAGGCAATCATGAATTAACACATATTTTGGTTTGCTTGTTATGAAGTGTGATTTTTCAAGACTATACAAAGATCTAGACTGCATTATCTAGTGCCTCAGATCAATATTAATCATATCAACTTGAGGCTATTTGTCTGGGCATCTCAACATTGTTTTCCCATTTAATGAGTTCAGTTCAGAAGGAATCAAAATGGTCAAAAATGTACTAGAGCACATTTTATTATTTTTCTTGCTAAAGAAGAGATATTCCTCGTCTTGATTCTCTATTTCAAGCAGGACCTGTTGGTTATCTCCTTCAGCCTCCTTGTTGTTAGCTCTTTGGTTTAAATTGTAGTTTTTCATTTTTCAAAAATTTTGATCCATGAAAATTGCAAGGAAACTTCAAAAATTAAGGAAAACAAGCATAAACAACAAGAGATTAATGAATATTTTTACACAGGTTTCCAAAGACAATGCCAATTGATGAGACTAAAAGCTAGAGAGAAGCTTAACAGTAAAGAGAGAAATCTCTTGTATTAATGAGGTTGGAGATACAATTATGAGGCAAATATCCCCCTATTTATAGATTTTGGTGGGGTGTTCTACTTGCCATGAACTATCTTACTCAAGATGGCTGATTAAGTGAATGCCTATAATGAGCCCCAGCATGTAGGCAGCTAGTATATGTATCATCACTATATTTTTTTGTAGTTTTTTTGTCTACATTTGAGTATTTTAAGTTTTTTTTAGTGCTTACTGTACTAAGCTTTTTGTAGATTAATAATGAAAAATAAGGCTAGTACATGAATGGAAGAACACTGAGGGATGGCTTGGTTTGAGGGTATCAAAATAAAAAATAGAAATAAAACCTATAAATGTTGCGTGGGTTGCTACAATGGGAAACTTTTTGGAATGACACCTTAAAAACTTGCATTCTCCCATACCCAAATATATTAGAGGTTTTAGTCGAAACCCACACATGATTCCCGAGCGCTTTTTTTTTTTTGCACACACTTGCCTTTTAACTCTCTCAAAATATATCAACTACCCTTCTGTTTGCCTTCTCCCATTTTATCTCTTTACATTCTCTCTTATCCTTCAACCCTTTACCCTCCATGTTCATCCCTTCAATATGCGAAGATCTGAAGTAAACCTATAGGAAAACAAGATTTGAAGAAAAATCACTTTGTATCAAATGTTGCAGGTAAGTATCCTAGTTATGATGAAGATTTGAAGGAAAACAAAGATTTGAAGAAACATCTCAAGCAAAGAACCAAAGAAAAATAAAACATCACAGCAATATATCAAGAGTTTTTGGTAAATATTATAGTTTTCTATTTTTTTTTTATAAAGCTTGTTCATTCAAACTTAAGAGGTAATAAAAGGGCCTAGATTAATTTGTTTTTAATTTTTATGAGATACATTAGATTTAATCTTTTTTTTGTGAGAATTTGTTACTATTTCTTACTACAGTTACTAAGATACAAGGAAAAAATAATATGTGCATATGATTATAAGTTTGGGCTTAATAATCAACTATTCTATGATTTTTAATTTTTGTTGTGGTGTTTTTTGTGAAATCCAAAGACTAGGAATTGCCTTGTTAGAAATGTAGTTCCAAATAGCTTAAAAAAACATAAGATGTTGCTAAAGACTTTGTACAAGATATCCAAAATATTGAGGATGTCCAAAATTTAGTGGAAGAAGATGAAGATTTTGATGCTTCTATAAACTCAAATGATGACAATGTAGATGAAGGTGAAGTAAATTCTATGCTACAACCAACCCAACTCAACAAGTACAAGAAATTCTAAAAAGATGAAGAGATAATCACCTGTAAAAACAAAGATGGGAAGAAGATGAAATCTTCATTAGCAGTAGTGGGAGGCCTTGAAATGCAATTCCAACAATTTATTACCAAATTTGGATATTTCATGGAAGGAATTCAAACCAACTTTATAGCTATGGCAAATTTTATGGTAAAAGAATATGAATGCAAACAGTGGCAGATGGAAATAATAAGGTAGTTGGTGAATTTAGACAGCCTAGGCGTTGAAACTTGCACTATCAGAAGGAGATATATTAAAAGTATAACTACATACCTAAATCAGAGGGAAAAAGTGTTATTAACTCTTATTTTTATTAATTATGAACAAAATTCATATGGTTAGGCCTCGACAATACTAACTCCTATTGGGTAATGGATAATTTGATTGATTACTTAGGAAAATTGGACTAATTAGGTAATTACTAATTAACTTAAAGGGTAATTAAGAAAATTGGTCATTTCTTTTAATTATTTTGTTAATTAAGGTGAGAAGGGAAGTTAAGCCTTAATTAGTGACCTAGTTTAGTAATTAGATTAGGTTAGAACTAACTTTTGATTAAGTAGTTCACCAAATTAGTTTCTTTTTATTATAATATAATTTTAAATCAAATTTGGCCTTTTCTAATTGATAAAAGTAGTACTCTTGTGGATTGGTTGAATTGATATAATCTACTTGTAACAAGAAATCCGGAATAGGTTACAATTGTTTATTAACCCTTAATTTGGATAGAAGTTGGACCAAGTGATTGATTGAACTAGTCAAAACCTTAGAAATTATTTAGCCAAAATCCTAACCCACTTTAAAATCTTGAAAAAAAAAACAAATCTTTTAAATTACTTTTGCATAATTAGTCTTCTTTAGTTTAGTTTAAATTATTTTATTGCTTTTATTTGATTTTTACTCTTAATTAGCTATTTCTTTAGTTTTAAAACCAAAACCTCTCATTCTGAATACTAGATTGTGAACTATTTCAAAATCTTAGTAATATCTTAGGCAATTCATGTAGCAAAGATCTCTACTTCCATATGCTACTACTTGAAACTATATATCAACAATGTTTTCACTTAAATAGATCGAAAGAGGTGAACATGTATACTTCATTTTTGAATCAGATTGTTTTTTTTGAGGTATATATTCCTCAATATTTAAAAGTACCAGTTGGTTAACTATGTGATCTTATGGATTTTGTTAATTTTGGGGTTTCATGTGGTTTTGAATGTTTATTAATCTTATTTGTTGATTTATTCTTGTGTTTGTGTCCTCATATGCGACTTAAGGATTTGATGAAATGTATTTGTTTCTGTACAATATTGATTTTATGCTGCTTATTAAAAAGAAAAACATATTTATTTCTCTATATTAATTTTCCTTTTTTTCAAAAGAAAAACATATTTATTTCTCTATCTTACTTGCGTACAAGTGATTTTCATCCAATCTATTAAAATGTCCACAGTTGAAGTGCATTATAAGGGTCACTTTGTGTAAAATCCAGTGTTGACTTGTATGGGTGAAAATTTCAAATATTTTAATAATAGTTGTTTTGATTAGATATCAATATTAGAGCTTTGTGAACTGTGGAAAAAACTACAGCTTCCTATTAATATACTTGTAGGGTACAACAACCAAGGTGGTGAATAAAATTGGTAAACAGTGATGAAGATGTCTTGGAGATGTTTGAGTTATTTATGGATGAATTGTATATTTGTTTGTATATTAGAAACAACGTAAATATAGGATAACAAATGAATACAGACTGTGGAGCCAAAAAATAAATGGTGCATTACCAAAAAAACATGAATATATGAGTTGAGTTTGTCCATCAACAACAAGTACAACCAATAGGTAATAAGAAAAAGTTAGGTAGGCTTTGTCTTGTATACTACAAGATACAAAAAATGAACCCCACATCTAGGGATGATGACTACGAGGATATTGTCTTGAGTTCCTTGTTTGGCTTTGGAGATCGCCCTTGGAGAATCAACAAAGGGCGATGCTGATGTAATGTGATAGGGTTGTACCAGCCTAAGAAATGAATGCATTAAGTAGAAAAATCATGACACAAAGTCTGCAATAGCTATCCAAAAACCAACGGCAATCTCAACTCCGGCATCGATTACTACATCTCACCCTTTATAAAAATAAATCATCATCATACAATATCAATTAAAGGATGATGATGGTTTCTCATAATCATCACCATATATTCTTTTGTTTGGAAAAATTTATTCTTGATGGATTCTCAAGAACTATCATTCAAATGCATCAACCTACTTGAAAAATTTTCAGATCAAAAGATTTTTAGATCCAAGGGAAGAGAGAGAGGAGGAGATGAAGTGATTGGAAGGGAGAGAAGGGACGCGGAGGAAGATGAATGAGAGGAAGACGATGGAGTGATAATGGAAGAGAGATAGTACCAGAAAAGATGAGAGAAGGGGGAAGAAGAGATGGCAGTGAGGAAAGGAGAAGATGCCAGTGAGTGTTTTAGGAATTTAGGGTTTTGATTTTTGAGGGGAAAAATCCAATTTTAAAAATGAAGAAAGAGTTTTAGTTGTTGGAAGGAATAGAACCTGCAACCTTTGGGAGGTAACAAAAGCATAATTACCAGTTATGCTTCATGGCATTTGATGCTACATGCCTCTTTTTTTAGAATTTAAAGTATAAGACCCGTCCGGTTGAACCGTGAACTGGAAGTCTTGCCAGTTCACTTACCAATCCGAGTTTGAAAATATTGTTGAACCTAGGGACAACAAGCACCCCAATTGTTAAAAACCTAAGAAAGCTAAGTATAAAAGGAGAAAAGGACACTAATAGGAAGGCATTTGGTGACATAAAAGCTTAGAATAGAAGATAACAGTAAGTCATAACTCTTGCACCTTTAGGTTCCACCATCAACCTCTAGCATTCATCTTCAATCTCTTTGAGATCGTTTCTTCGTCTTGTTCTTCTCACAACTATTACAGGCCTCAAAATAATGTTTGATGGGTCAACTGTTCTTAACTCAAGTATATTAAGAACCCTCATCTTTAACAAATATATATAATAGATAATGGATTTGGATCAGTTAATGATAAAGATATTGGTAAAATTAGAAGTGTTGGGTGAATATGAAAGACTATTGGGAAGATATGTGTAATTAAAAAACTTGAAACTTGAATAAAATAGGTAACCCGAACAACTAATTGACCAATGAATATTGCTCAATAGTTATACCAAGTAAGAGAGAGAAAGAGGGAAATAAAATGCCTTTCAACATACGCATCTTCGTGTGTGTATACGTATAGTTACTTTAATACCTTAGGTAGTTTAAGAGTCAAAATATGGTACTATTATCAATTTTAGGGGACTAAGACCAATTGATTTTATTTAGTGCCTTAAATAATTTAAGAGCAAAATAAGATACTAGGATCAAGTTTAGAACACTAAGGCTAATTAATTAGTTTAGTGTCTTATGTAATTGAGAGGTAAAATAAGGCACTATGATTAATTTTAAGACAATAAAGTTAATTGATTTAATTTAGTGACTTAAATAATTTGAGAGGCAAAGAAAATACATGGCACTAAGGACATTTGCATTAAATTATTTTGAGCTGCAAGAATTGTACATGGATAAAAGAACATATCTAATTTAATTTGACAAGAAGGCATGGAAGTGGAAGTGGAAGTGGAGAGTTCAAAGACTAGCCCTTTCAAAACCAAATAATTAACTGAGCTAAGAAAAAAGACTTGTTTAATTTTCTGTGTTAACCTATTTAATATGTAACGGATCTCAAGACAACTAAATAAAGTTTGTATAAAATTGATGAAAATTAATCGCATCACAAAGTTTGATAATCATTTTCCATTTATGGAACAAAAGGTTTTTCTAAATCCATTTGCAGTCTTGATAAATACCAAAGCAAATTAAATATTTAGCAATTTAAAGTCGAGAGTAAAAGAAGGAGAGAAATTCTTACATTTTGAATGTTCAAACAATTTCATCGAGTAATATTTTGGTCAATATTCTCTCTCTTGTCAACTTTGTATCTTTTATTTAGTTCTAGAATTTCTTGCTTCTTATCTTTTTCTTCAAGCTAGAATAGGAATTCCTTAAAATGTTTTCTGTCTCTTGTTGGATTTGTTTTATTTTCCTCTGTCTATTTGCCCTTGTCTTTTTTTTTTTTTCTATTTGATCTCGATTGCCTCCATCATATACAAAGTTAAACACCCTCCTATGCTATTATACATGTCGTTAAAAAAACAATCGTGGTTTTTTCCCTTGCACATGTTCATATCATAATTATGGGACAATGAGTTCTATATACTCAGTCAGATTTTGTTCATTCTTTTCCGATCTAGTGATACACTAGTAGTTTTATCACTTTGTTATTTTTTATAGATGCACTCAATTCAAATGGAAATTTTATTTACAGGTCACAAATTCAAGACTACTTGCCAAACCACTCTACATGGTAGAATCATAATGAGTCATTAATCCTATAATTTTAGATACGGTCAGATTTCGTTTCTTGTTTCTCGAATTTAATGATACATCAGTGATCTTTTCAATTTATCACTTTGTTTAAATGCATTCAATTCAAATATCTTGAGAACATGGAAGTAACATGCCAGCATTTTTCTTAGTTTGTTGCCTATCATGGACAAACTTAGATGTGTGGCATGATTGCGTGTTCTTTTCACTATTCGCCAATTCAACTTTGGATGATTGTGGTCTTATGACCTTGGCATTTCTTTGCCAACTACTGCCTTAAAACTTGTCTAGTCATAGCTATTCCTATAATAGAGTCCCTATGAACATTGCATGTTGTGGGGCATGAAGTGGTTAATTTGACTACTTCATGTCTATGAGACAACAAACATAATTTGTTGTCCTTTTTTCCTGGTCTTCGACTTTTCTTTTTTATTTTTTTTCCAAAAAAGCCTATTTTAACCAGAGAAAATTGGAAAATTTAGAAGCATAAGTAGAGAAGATATAATTGGTTATCGGGCGGGTCATGGGAACTAGGGTACATTAGGTTTCTACATTACATAAAACTAGCATTTCCACACACTTGTAGTTTATCGTATTGTGTATATTTGGCCAAATTGGTATTTTTGGAGACTAATTATGTAATTTTTACTTAGTTAGTGGGCGGTGGTTTTTGGAGGGGATATGGACAGCAATTGGTTTTTGGTGTGCTTGATTGAATTTTCCTCTTTTTACCATTGTACCCATAATTATATAGTAAGTCTTTTGCTGTTAGTGATGCCAATTCGGTCATTGAAGTTGGGCCATTCTTTTACTTTATTTCTACCACCATCTGATGACCAACTATGTGTCAGTGTAATTCATGAACATTCTCCTCACCTCCTACCTCTTTGTCTTTTTCAATTGGAGGTTTTAATATTGGGTTCAATGAAAATTTATGGTTTTAAATATTTATGGGTTGAAACTAATTTCATTTTGAAAAAAATAATAATTGGGGATTCTGCATGCAAATCAGAGGCTGGTTTAGCAGGGCAATGAGCATGGCTAGAGTATAGCGGTATCACAAAATTGATGAAAGAATGAATAACTTTCATATTACTATTTGTTGTGTTGAAGCAGATGTTATTTGAAAAGTTCATCCAATAGATTACGATTGTAAGTAACAATGGAAATTATATATTTTTTAAAAATCAATTTTTGTGCTTTGCTTCATTACTAATTGTACCTATATTTTTTTTCTTTATTTTATGTTTAAATTAAATTAATTTATGGCTTTTAAGTGTACGAATAAACCTCTTACTTTACATATGTTAATTTTCTTAATTAGTTTTTTTATTAATAGTACTTTCTTTTTTTTTTCAGCCAAGAGAAATTTTATTAATTGAGAAGATGGTTACATGATAGCACTATTACATATGCGAATAATTGGAACAACATTCGCATCTAGATTAACTAAACCTCTAATCTTTTAAAGGGAGAGAGCTAAATATAAATGTATTTGAGAAAGCAGTAGTACTAGCCAATTTAGCTAATGCATCAACTACAGAATTGGATTGCCTATTTTGATAATGTATCGTGACTTAAATATTGGAGGTTAGAACATTAAAATTTCTAAACATAATATCCAACCATGAGGGAACTCATGATTGACCCTGAAGAATGTCTACCAAAATTTTAGAGTCTGAATGAATAGTCATAGTCAAAAGATTCTTTTGTTTATACCAGTCGACGACATAGAGGAGCACTCAAAATTCTGCATCTAGAGATATGGTGGAACCAAAGTACTCACAGAATCCGAAACAAAATCATCCATTGTGATTACGGGTAACACCACCCTTCCAAAAGACCCAGCATACACATGGTTACCAAGAGATGAACCATCGACGTTGAGTTTATAAAACCCTACTGGCAGTGGGAACCATGACATTGGAACAACAAAATATTGCTACAGTCAAATTGTGTAAAATGAAAGGCTAGATGAACAAAGAACACCAGTTACAATTTCAGGAGTCTATTTTCTCTCATCAATGTGCATAACTTGTGCCATTTCATCCAATGTCTCTTGAAGGAAACCTCTTCCTCATCCCAAAAGAAGTCTACCATCATTTTCTCCAGTGCATTAAATATGTGCTTGGGAGGTTTAAGCAGTGTAAAAATGTGAGTTGGAATTAAAGATAAGACATGCTTGATCAAGATGAGATGACCTACTGACGATTATTATCATTTTCTAATTTTCCATCCTACAAGTTTTACTGAAAATGAGTCTCTCAACCTTCGAAAATAAATGACTCTACTTTTATCTTTGAATATCCGGTAGCCTAAGTAGGTGAATGGCAATGTCTTAGCTAAGATACCCGTGAACCACTCCATGCATCTTAGGATTGATCTACAACCCTTGTCAACCACAAAAAACTCTTCTTCTTGTTAATTTTCTGTCCAGAGTTGGTTTGGAACATATCAAGAAAATTGAAAAGGGACCTCAAGCTGCGTCTATCACCTCTGGAAAAAATGAGCAAATCATTCACAAAAGCAAGGTGGGTAATAAGAATACTCCCTCTCGATAATGAGAAAAGCAAGATTGATCTAATGAAGAGAAGCATTTTTAATCCCCGGATCAAAGCTTCTGAAACCAAAATAAAGAGGTATGTGGATAGTGGATTGCCCTATTTTATGTTGTATGAAGCCTGAAAGAAACCCGTTGTCTTTCCATTGACAATGATTGAAAACCATACTTGTTGAAGATTGTTTATAACAGGCGTGATAAAGAGCTAAGAAAACCCAAACTTAAGAAGAAGTTTTTCCATGAATGGCCATCGTACTCCATCAAATGTCTTCATTATGTCCAACTTAAACACTAGGTTATGACCTCTAGTCTTCCGATGGTCATAAAGAAAGTGGACAAGCTCTTGCGCAATCAAGACATTGAAACACCCCTGCCTCCTACAAAAGCAGACTGTTTCAGAAAAATCAAACTTTGCAGAATAGGCGACAGTCTATTCATCAATATCTTCGTGAAAATTTTATTGGTGAAGTCACATAGAGAACATGGTCTAAAATCTGATAAATTTGAGGGATTAATCTTCTTAGGTATGAGAATTATCAGCATGCTGGCGATACTTTTCGGTAGAGGCATCCCAGTAAGAAATTCCTATACTGTATGAAAAATTCTCAGCCACAATGTCCCAACAAGCTACAAAGAAATAACCAAAAAATTCATCCGATCCTGTCGTACTTTTCTTGTCCAACTGATGAACAACATATTTAACTTCTTCCATGGTCACCGCACGTAGTAGCTCATCATTCTGGCTATTAGTTGTTCCTTGAGGAATACACTAAAGAAGGTGTTCCATGATTGAAGAAGTTGTTCTGTGGTTGAATAATCAGTCTCTTCGTGCTTCCAAAAGGTTTTGGAAAAAGCGGACGACTTCACATAGAATTGCCACTCCATTCTCGACCTAATCCCCACTAGGACTTTTTATTTTGTGGATGGTCAACCTTGCATGTTTATCATGCAGGCTTGTGGAAAAACTTAGTGTTTAAATCACCTTCCTATTGGACCATTGCCTTTTGCCGCACAAATTCCTCTTAATTTCACAAATGCCATATTAACTCAGATTGTGCCTGGTTAAGAGCTTGCCTATGGTCAGGAGAGGAATCATCTTGAAATTCTTGCACTTTCTATTCCACGAGACTCTCTGCCCAAATGATATTATCAAACACATTCCCAAATTTTTCTTTGTTCCATTACTTTAGGACTAGCTTGAGCTTTTTGAGTTTTTCTCGAATAGTACCCACATTCTACAACCTTGCACAGGAGTTCTCCAAGGTGGCTCTACTGTAGCCTAAAACTCTTGATGTTGCACCGATATGTTCTAAAATTTAAATAGCGCTCGATTTAGCCCTCTATCAGTCGATCGAAAGTTCTACTTGAGCAACAAAGGAGTATGGTCAGATGTGGTATGACTCAGATGTTGCAGTGAAGCTGAAGGAAATAATGATAACTATTCTTGATTCACCAACACACGATCTAACCATTTCCATACTTAGCCCCTACTTCTAGCTTTAGTCCATGTTAAACTACTCTCAGTATAGGGTAGCTCTAATATGTGACCATCCACAATAGCCTGATTAAAATTTGATTTTTTTATTCATTTGAGTGTGGATGTAAATAAATTCATTCTCATTCTTCCACTAGGGTAGTGGTTATCAAAGAATTCTCTGTTCAAATATTTACGGTGAACTTTTTCATTCATATAATTCTTTATATATTAAGGTTTTCATTTGTACTATTTTTAAAGTTTATTTTCTTGGTTATAAAACAAAATAATTTTACTTGCTATACGATACTGAGTGCATCAGTCTATCATAAGCCAGTAAAATTGTGATATGCATATTAAGTTGCAATGGATTACATGACAATTGTGATATATATATATATATATATATATATATATTCTTGCTTTCTGCTTCTTTGACACGGTTCATTTATTGGCGCTACATGAATTTAGTCAAATCCAATATTTAGACCAACCCATATTATTTCGTTAGCCAATCATAAGGGCAAAAGAGAAACCTATATAAAAGTTAGCAATGTAGTTATTATATGTGTCTTATAATAAGCCAATAACAAATGATGCATAGATTTGAATGCACATTACAACTATAGCCAATCAAAACTTGATGTGAAGTAAAAACTTTAGATCATTTTTGAATGGTAAACTATAGTGCTGAGATATAAATGTAGTTGTCGTATTAGTTGTACATTTCAATAGATTTGTGCACGGTAATAAAGATTATATTAAAATGATTATAGAAATAATATGATCTTGTGGTTTTTGTAGGCCTTCCATTATTGTTCAAGGTTCTTGAGTAAAACAAACTCCATGGTTGAAACATCTATACCTCTATCTACACTATAGAAGTCTTTGCACATATATACTGTTGGCCTCAAAATTTTGCAAACAATGCAATAGCTTTTTTGCTTTTTAAATTTCAAATGAAAATAATGTAATATGCATAATAAAGTTAATATATGCTATGTATAACTCATTTAGTTACTCATTTTCAGTATATTATTTATTTTACACAATTCAGATGCTCACGCGGAGTGTGAGCCATGAGGAAACTAATTGAAAGATAAAGTGGTGTTGACAATGGTTTTTGCTTTTTGCTTGATAAAAAAAAAATGATAGGAGTATGCAAGAGGATTTTACGGGTATGCCAATATCATTTGCCATGCATAGTGTAAATAGCAAAACATATTTTAAACATCAGTAGTTGCTTAAATTGATAATTGAGATCGATCTTCACTCCTGTCTATTTTGTAAAATTACCCATATACTCAGAGATTTCTTTGTCTAGGATAAAAGATAAACAAGAGCTTGCAACTTTCATAGAAAATAATAGAAAAAATAATTGTTTAAAAGATGAATCAAGAAAGAAAAGAAGGGGAGAAAAATTAATAAAAACACACATACACACACACACACTGTCTCTCTCTTTTTCTTGTTTGGAGTTGATAAAGGAAGTGGGAATGTTGATGTTGTTCTTACATATTTATAGAATCTCCTTTATAGATTTTCTAAGCAAAGTTGACATTATGAAAAATTACAAACATTGTCTAGAACTTTAATCTTTTTCTCTCCAATTTTAGAGAACTTTTTAACTGCAGCATCCTCTTCAAAGAATATAAAGAAAATTTATACAAAACATCAATTTTTAGTATTGTATCTCAATCAAACTTCCTCAAAATAATTTAAATAAGGAAGTCGCACTTTTGTTGTCTCTTAACATGATGATTTGGATCATTTAATGACAATGGATAAAAAAATAGCCAACCACTTATTATCCCAAATAGACTAACGTAAAGAAGGATGAATAAGTTCACCACTTGTTTTTTAACAGTTGGTTTTAAGGGGTCCTTCATTTTAGGGGATTTATTAGATTCTCAGCATATTCTTATAAGATATGATTTAGAAGAGAACTTCCTCCACTGTTGGCTTAAAGGTTTTTGGTCCTTTAAAGATTTTGGCATGCGAGCTTTTAAATTGTCTCGATTTCTATATTGATCATGAATCTTTATTGGCTCTAGTGACTCTCTAAGAAAGAGTATTTTCATGATTTTTAGCTTGGTTTTTGTTCATAATTTGAGGGTTTTAGTTTATAAAGTAGGGGTATTTTCATAATTTTACACTCGAGTTCATAAATTATGTTTTTATTATTTTTATATAAAAAAATGTATATTTATGCCCTTAAAATGTATTTTTGTAGGTTTTATTAGCAATGGAGGTCAAACGAGGCAAAAACGGAGTAAAACGGGACAAAACAAAGAAGACCATGCATCCCTAACAAGAGCTAGGCGCTGCTAGTGCCCAGAAGGCTGGCAGAGGCATCCAGCCTCCTGCATTAGCAATTTTTGATAAGTTTTATTGTTTTGGCCTGATTTAAATTTTAGAACATAGTTTTAGGTATTTATTACCCATTCTCGTGCAAACCTTAATAAGCACTATATAAGGGTCATGCTAGATTATTAATTAGCATAGGTAGACATATAGAGAGCGTGAGAAGTCAACAAAAAATATTAGGCAGCTACAAACGAGAGAATCAACACAAGCAATCATTGGTGAAGAGAACAAGGAGAAGAAGAGAAGATTCGGCTTGACAACCCTAGTTTTTCATTCTCTTTCCTATTCTTGTATTTAATATGTTATTCATGATTGTAATTGACTCTTGTGTTGTATCAATTGGTCTAATAATGCATTAAACTCTAAATATAGGGTTTCATTAATAATTTGCCATGAATCTCAATTGATTTGATTTATTTCATTCATGATTATGATCTTATGCTTGATTTGCTTAATTAGATGGTATTAAATGCATTTATAAGACTAATCAACTTATAAATTGATTTGTAACCCTAATTCAGAAATTGAAAGAGAAGCTTTAAGGTAAAGAATTGGTCTCATGATAATTAGCCTTTTTCAGAAGTTATATAGGAAAGGACGGACATTTCGTGATATAGATCGAAACATACTTATTCATCTTAGGTTAGTCTTATAGAGTGGTCATCTATGCATTAAGGTTGGCTCAAATTCACATAGAAATATAGTGGGTTGGTTCGGTTTAGTAGATTTGTAAGAGAAGTTGAAAGATAATTTACAATTACATAATATTCTAGACTAGTAAATGACATAAGTGAATCAAGAATTGATAGAAAAAATAACTGGATCAATTGAAGGGATTGGTAAGGGACGAGTGAACCCTAGATAACTTAATTATCAACTTTCTTCACTCTTTACTAGAAATTATTGCATTGTTTTTATTCAGTGTTTTTATATTATTACTACTTTATTGTTTCTTAGTTTAGATAGGATCAAAAGTGTTAAGTTTAGTTTCTTAATAAAGTGTTAGCATAGTCTCTGTTGGAATGATACTCTACTCATCATTATATTACTTATTCAATATGCATACTACTAATGAGTAATTCATGAGTCGTGTCTAGTAACAATCAGCATAAACTGAATAGGCTCCAATTTGGATTACATTTCCTCAACTTCATGCACACTTATTTGATAAAGTTTTCTTTTTTTGCTTGCAAGGTTGGTTGGAGATCGCCTTGAACTTGACATATCCACCGCCACTCTCTCAAGATGGCTGGGGTTTATATTGAAGTTGATGTTTTAAAGGCACTACCACAAGGTTATGGATCGGGCATGGTTCAAAAGGTTTTTGACAACAAGTACAATACGAGGACATTCCCCTTTACTGTATTGATTGTGAAATATTGGGACATAGTAAGGCAAATTGTAAGGCTGGTCAAGGATCTAATGCAATAGCTAATAAAACTCCAACAGAAAATAGGAAGATACAAATGCAACAAGCTTAGTCAGATAAACAACCGGAGGTAACTAAGGTTTGGCAAAAAAAAGACAATTCTTCTTGGTTATTCATGAAGGTATGTTAGGGGTTTCTGGAAAGAAAAATTGGATTTGATTCCATCATATGCCGATATTCCTCATTCAATTGAAAATTCAAGATCTTCAACTGATAAGGTTCACATTTTGGTAGAAACCATCATCAAGTTGAACTCTACTGTTTCTCAAATAACCGTGACAACTATTACGGATACTTCTCATTCGAGTGGAAGTCCTATAACTTCTGCTACTGTTATGCAAGTAGAATAAGACTTGATTGTTCTAGCAGCACCAAAAATGATTGATGGCCCTTCAAGTTTAGCTAGAACTCATCTAGCCTAGAACCTTGATGCTCCAGTTGCTCCATCTACCAAAAAAATAGGAATTCCATTAGCACCAACTAATGAAGGATTAGGTGTTTTAACCGCACCACATGTTCCTTCCCAAGAGGACATTGGACCGATGAGAATTCTAAGCAAACTAAAACTTATGTTGAGGGACTTACGATTGTTTTGGATGCCTCTTTGTTTGAGGTTATCACTAATTTAAAGCATCAGATTATTGAAGCTTAGTTTTTCCGTATCAGCCAAAAACCCATAAAAGAAAGCAAGCCCAAAGTTTGAATGAGCAACTTTTTGATTCACTTTCAGATTCAGAAAAAGGTAACCCGAATTTTGATTAGCAACAGATAATTTCTTTTAAGGATTTTAGTTCGTAGATTAATAAATATTTAGGCTCGTTGTTATAAGTTCAAGCTTAGTAGAGCAATGCAAACCCGATTAGAAGAAGTGTCATTACCCGTTCACAAGATCAGTCCTTACTGGGCAAGCACTTCGTTTGATCACAAAATTATCCCATGGCTGCTAGACTTCATTCTCTTATACAGTGCGGCCGAATTAAGAGACAGGTTATTCATGCTTTGTTTTGTTTAGTATTCCCCAAGAATAGGTGATTTTTTGTCTAGATTAAATTTTTTCTATTTGTGCTAATTCACATAAGTTTGGTACAACCTTTTATTAGGCTCTAGATACACCTATTAATAAAGAGGGACCACCCTACCACCACTTAGGTGGTTTTAACAAAAAAAAAGTTGTTGTGTTCAAAATTAAAACTGTTTTTAAATAAAATAAAACAACACACTTAGGATAACAAACCACTTTGCTTAAAACACAATTTTCAAAACAACAATCAAGATTTAGAGTAATAAGCATGATAGTTATAAATGAAAAAAAAAAAAAACCAGATAGAGATAAGTGGTTTTTTAGGGGTGGTGTTAAAAAGCCTATGTCTACTATCCAAAAGCTTTATTTTCTTGAGATTTTAGGGAAACTAATTGATTGTATAGTTCCTTTTACAATGATGAAATCACATTTACAATTGTCTATTTTCACTATAGCTACACTCATACGACTTCACACTTTTACTCTCTTGTCTAAATTAGAGAATGCTCCAATACACATCTCTTAGTCCAACGGCTTATTTGATAACTCACTTAATAATAAAAATTAATTAGTTAAGAAATTTCTAAATTAATTAGTTAAGAAATTTCTAAATTTAACATATTTGATAACATATCAATTAATATATTAAACACTGATTTAATATTATGTTCAAAATTTTAAGTAAAATATTTTTAACTTAATTTGATGAATTTTATATATATGTAAAAACACAATCTCACTCACACACACAGACAGATACTCTCTCTCACACTCTTCAATACTCATACATGCATACTCTCTCTCACACTCTTTAACACACTTTCTCTCACTCGTTCACACACACAAGAACACACTCGCTCTCTCACATACACAAACTCTTGCATATATAGACACACGCTTTGTCACATACATGCACACTTTTTCTCACATACACACACTGCTTTCTTACAGACATATGGGGATTCTTAAGTGGACTCGGTATATGAAAAAGTACATGGACTCCTTGGTCCTAAACCAATCATATCACCTAGCTAGGTTATGTGGTTGATTTAGGATAATAAAGTTCATGGTATAGTGCTATGGATCGAATCCATCTTAGAATTTTTTTTACATACTATGTCCCTCACACATACTATCTCAGATACACACATACTTTCTCATACACAATATAACACACAAATACACAAACATATTCTATAACATACATTGTGTCTTTCACACACTTTCACTTTCACATGCCCTTCTCTCACACTTGCATACACTCTCTCATACATGCACACACTCTGTCCACACACCCACACACTTTCTTACACACGTGAAATGATTCATTCTCTCCCACACACACACTTGGAAAACCTTGTCACTCTCTCTCTCACACACACACATGTATATACTTTCGATCTTTCACATTCACACACACACATACCCATACACTCTTTCTGCATATATGCATTCTCTCTCACATGTATTTACATAGGAAATTCTTACATAACCGGGTCAATGGTATAGTAGCACTAACCCCTTAGTTCTTAAAACTCTATATCACTCCACAACACTCCATATCATTATAGGTGGTTGATGAGGAGCATTAAGGACCAAGAGATTCATGATACTATGTTATGAATTCGGTCCATATAAGAATTTTCTCATTTGCACCATCTCTTAAAAGTTCATTTTACACTTCTTTCTCACACACTTTTCATTATCTCTCTCACACACAAGGCAATTTACTTAGAATAAATTAGCCATACTTATGAAGTGATATATTTTAATCCAAAACTTAAATTTAATTAATTACCAAACATACATAATATTATCAATTCAACACTTTATCCTTTTAGAACTTAAAATTTGTAATTCGCAATTCAAAATTAAATTTCAGCATTAGGCCCCGTTAGTAGGATTACCCAATAGTTATTTCACGCTAAAATGGACTTACTACATGGAAAGAATTGGAGAGACCATAAACGTTTTGCTTATTAAATTCTTCATAATGCTAATTTTGCAAACAAAAATGTTAAATAACAAAATAATTGTCAGACCATCTAAGTTTTTATCATTCTTGTCATTTTATCGAAATTAAATACTTTCCCCTCTTGGTAAGATCCCCTAAGAGTGAACTCCCAAACCCAAAATTAGGCTTAAGTGACATTTTCAAAAACATCAAGGGTCTAAAGTGTCATTTTCTAAACATGCTATTTATATATTACCAGCAATTTAGAAAATTTCTTCTGATTCCTTGAAAAAGAAAAGACAAATTATGCTGAACAGAAATAATACGTCTAAGTAAAAAGAACAAAATTCTGAATAAATAAAAAATAAAAGGCAAAAAAATCCCCTTCCTTTTTCTCTCATTTCCAATTTGGCAGTCCCCTTCTCTTCTTCTTCTATTAAGGCGGTAAATAAACTATTATTCAAATTGAGTTTAAATTCATAAAAGTTATTTCAAATTTTGTTCAAATCCAATTTAGATAGATAAGAATTACTTCAAATTGTTATCATTTTATAATTAAATTAATCAGAAATTAAATTTAGTATTCATTAATATTAACATGATTTGATTCGATAATTTATAAATTATTAAAATTATAATATAAAAATTGACTCCAAATATTAAATTTAAGTCGATAAGAAAATGGTTTGAGGTAAACTCGTTAAAAAAATTAACTTGTCTAATTTGTGTTTTTTGAAAACTCTTTCACTCATCATTCGTTTCACCACCACCGCTCGCTCCAATCTCCATTTCTCGTTTATTCTTTCCAACCCAGTCCCACTTCACCCCAGCCTCAAACGACGTCGTAGGAGAAAAGGGAAAAACAACCACCACTGCAAAAAGAATTCCAACAATAAACACAGTTGTATAATTTCTCAGTAGATCCCCCACAAAAAAAGAAAAGGAAAGAATGAGCTCCGACCCTGCAGTGGCGTCGACCGGCTCCGTTCATCACGGCAACCTCGATGAGCAGATTTCTCAGCTTATGCAGTGCAAACCCTTGTCCGAACAAGGGGTATATTTTGAATTTCCTATATTCCTTGAT
This sequence comes from Cinchona pubescens, assembly GCA_025175665.1. Classification (NCBI taxonomy): domain Eukaryota; kingdom Viridiplantae; phylum Streptophyta; class Magnoliopsida; order Gentianales; family Rubiaceae; genus Cinchona; species Cinchona pubescens. The sequence goes on along the minus strand of JANKKI010000280.1, from coordinate 627,021 downwards.
CCAATTTTTTCATTTCTCTGTCCTTTTTTTTTTTTGGAATTTTATGATTGGTAACTTTGTTATGATTAAAAAGAGCGTTCTTTGGATGATCTAGTGATTTAGTAAAATGGGTTTGTGAATCAGATCTGCTTGGTGATTTATTTAATTGTATTGGTATTTGCCCATTTTTTTTTTTTTGTGTTAAAGTTGGGAACTTTAATTTAACAGATTTTCTTTATTGTGGAAATGATACTGAAATCTGTTGTTAGTCTGAAATATTTTATTAATTTTCTAATATCTTGAATTTTATTTGTCGATTTTTTTCTGTTTAATTGTGGATATATCTTTTCTTAAAGTTCTTTTGTTTTTTGTGTGTAGGTGAGACTGTTATGTGAGAAGGCCAAGGAGATCTTAATGGACGAAAGCAATGTTCAAGTACAACATTTTTCTGATTATTTTATTACTGCTGCTAAATGTTTTTTTTTTTTTTGGGGTCTTTTGATAAGGAAAATGGTCTATTGAGTGATTGAAAGTTAGTTGCACATATGTGATTGACCAAAGTCCTTGTACAAATAATAAAATTAATTAATGAAAATATTTGGTCTGATACCCATACATATCTCGGAGACATTCTTAAATTTACCTGGGTGCAAGAGGCTGGAGAGCAAAAAGGTAATACTTTTATTCAGTAGTCATCTTTATTGATATTTGTAAAATATAGCAAATTGAACACACTGTGAGATACAATCACATGGTTGCTTATGAACTTGATCTTTGTTCAGTTTTATATGTGGAGCTAAGGTTATTGGGAGCATTTTCATTTACTTTGTGAAATCTCTCTGTTAATTTTTGTGCAAGAAGTTCTTTATGGGAAACCTGAAAATTGTATCATAGAATCTTCCTCGTTTATGAGCTGTAATAGTGTAATGTGATTTTAGAAATTTAATTTTCTTTATGTCTCTGTGCAGCCTGTGAAAAGCCCTGTAACCATATGTGGTGATATTCATGGACAATTCCATGATCTTGCAGAGCTTTTCCGGATTGGTGGCAAGGTATTTGCTCTTTCTACAGTTATCTAATATAAACAAAATACTCTATTTTCCTTCCTTCCTTTATTTATTTATTTATTTTTTTGTGGTGGTGTGGCTATCTAGCACGTACATGTTTAAGCAAGACAACATTATCTGTTACTGGGTTTCATGCCTACCTTGTAGACTTGGCTCTTAGCTTGATCTGTCCTAGTTTCATTTATTTTCCTCTTCAAGTGCCTCTTCTTTCCTGCAAACACCCCCTCCCCACTCCCCACAAAGGGTTTTTTCCCGGGAGTGGGGAGGGGGGATTTGCAGGATGGGGTGGGTCTGTATGGGAGGTTCAGGAGCCAAAGTAATAGAGAAAAAGTTAAAGGATAAGTATTCTGCAATTTTGATTACTTTTATTTGGTATTTGAATGATTGCTGAACAACTGAAGGGATCAAAATTACTTTTTCTGTTTAATATTCAAGATTTCCCAGTGTCTTGTGATGTTTGTATATATTTTGAGAAGCCCAGCCACCCATGGAGAAGAGAAAGATAAGAAACAAATCCAAGTTCCTAGTCATACACAGTGTTGGATATAAACCTTTTATTTTTGTTTTCTGTGAGTTGCAGTACATAAGTCTTATAGAGATCTTATGACTTGGCATCTCTCTTAAGCATATTAGTTGACCTCTTATTCGTGTGGATTCCATCATTTGATAAAATAATATCTAAGCCCAGTTTGGGAGTTTAGGAGAGAAGCAAAAGGAAGGGAAAACTTTAACTTGTGAGAGAAAAGAAGAGAAAGCATGGTTATTACAGGCAAGGCGCATCTAGGCACCAGAGTCCCCTGGAGCCTAGGCGCAAGGCACAGGCGCGGGCTTTTTCACATTAGACACATAGAACTAAATTTGACAAAAATATGCATTTGCAACACACAGAATTTAGTATTATAACCAAATTCAAAAGTCACAGCAAATTAACATACGAGTCCTAAGCACATAAGGCACGATCATAGTTCATAACAGAAATAAATGTGACTGCTAAATACCAACAAACAATTCGCTATAAGCAACAAGTGAAGTGATTATTTTGTGAATATTAGCTTATTATTTACTGATCAAATTAAAACATTTTTCAAAAGTTTTGAAGAATAAAAATTTTCATGTCTTCACATTTACGCATAGTAAATAGAAAGAACATGCAGAAAACCAACTCAGCAAATAATGAAATAAACGTTGGAATGAAAATTAAACACTGATAGACAACAAAAGCCACTCTGATACTCCCCAGAAAAAAATAGTTTCATGAATTGGACTGAAGTGAAAAAAGCAACAGAAAAAATATGAAAAAAGAGGAATAGAGAGAGGCAGATGGAAAGAGAACGACAAAGATATTGTAATTTTATGAATTGGACTGAAGGGGAAAAAAAGAATAGAATAAGAAGCCAAAAAAAAAAAAAAGAAGAAAAAACAGAAGAGAGAGAGAGAGACTGAGATGGGGGGGGAGAGAGAGAGAGAGATGTCTTGGAGAAACATACCTGGAGTCAATGTCGATTTGCAGAGTCCCGGTGAGAAGACGCTGAAGTATACATTTAGATTTTAGGGTTTTTAAGTGATTAGTTATACTTTTTTTCTTTTTGTGGTCAGCCAGTAATAAGGCTCGTGCAAGGCGCACCTGAGAGCCTTGAGTCTAGGCACAAAAGGTGCGCACTTTCTCACTGGCGCCTGGATCCCTTCCAAATAGGCGCAGAAGCAGCGCCTCGTTGTGCCTTGGAGCCTAGGCGCACACCTGGTGCGCCTTTTACAACTATTAAGAGAAGGGAAGGGAAGAGAAGATTCTAATTTTGTATGGGAGTTTTGGGAAGAATTTGGACATGTAGGCCATTAAAATTTGGGCTTCCAAAGTGGGTATATTTGAAAAAGGTCATAAGCTATCACCAACTTTCTCTTTAAGTCATCCCAATTTGAGGAGAAAATATTGGGGTAGTATCACTGAAAATTCTCCTTCCAAATCACTCCATTTCCTTTATTTTCTTTTGCTCAAACACTACCAAAGGAGAGAAAGTCGTCTCTTTCTTTCCCGTTTCCAATAGTGGAACTTCCAAACTAAGACTAATTGTTTTCTTGGAGAGTAATGGCACTGGTTAATCACTTTCCCTGTACAATCAAGTGGTTTCTTTGGATAGCCAAATTATGTTTATTAGGTTACAAAATCCTAGTCTGTGTGATATCTGACTTTTTCATTAGCACTGCTGTATATTTTTATTCACATAGACTAGTTATGATTGCAAGTAGTACTCTAACTCTCTCTGAGGGTCTTTGCAAGTAATACGAATATCAATGCGAGCCACTTTAATGTGCTTCTTTGCATTGGTAATACTCTTGTCCAGTCTTTTGTCCTTCCTCCTCTGGTATGATTATTATGGTGCTGTAATTTTTCTAATTGTTGGTTACTCAGGTTTGATTTTTCGATTTGTATTTGGCAACGTTATAAACTATCTCCCTGAATTTGAGTTAATTATTGTTCTCTCTTCTTACATGTTTGTCAAATTGAATTTTACTTATTAAGTTTTATTTCTGTGATTGACAGTGTCCAGATACAAATTATTTGTTTTTGGGAGATTATGTAGATCGGGGCTACTATTCAGTTGAAACTGTGACGGTGAGGTGTTTTTTTTTTTAATCTCCATCCAAGTACTAATGAAAAGAAATTTTAGTTTCGTAAATATATTATTTGATGATAGATTCTGCAATTGCATGGCTTTTTTCTTTTCCTATTCTTCATTGGGAGATTCAGAACTGTTTTAGATATCGGGCAAGGGTTTAGTGTTGCCAAATGAACCCAAATTGAGATGGTGGCAAACTAAGTCAATGTTTCCACCATAATTGGTTCAAGGCTATGAATGGTGAAAATGATCTTAAGATATGTCAATCCTGTTATTTGTAGTTTTGTACCAAGGAATGTTAAACAACTAATATCCTTTCTTTGTCTGAAAAATATTGAACAAGTAATGTCTGCAAGAATGCTTTTGTACTTCTAAACTCCTTTTGCAACACTTTTGCTTGTTTCTCCGGTTTTTAATTTTTTCGCCTTCTAAATCTTTTGTACAGTTGGGGTTGGGGAAGTTTGTGATGCTGGGGCTGCAATTTTAAGATTTTGATGTTGATGCTAACACAAATTCTGAAGTAGGTTTTGGAAAGACAATGCCAGCTGGAATAAAGACCGAAGTAAAACAAGTTTTTTTATATTCCTTAACTTCCTCAAAATTGAGTGTGCTCATCTGCTTTATTTCTTCCCTACCAACTTTTGCATAATATGACATCTAAAGCATATCATCTCCTCCTGTTTGATATTGTGTAATAAGTTATTTCTACTTTGTTGGTGCTAGTTTTCTCAAGTACCTGTCCTACTTTGTTGTAGCAGCAAATAGTTTAAAATGATTGTTATGGCAAAAATACCAATGACTTCGTTTTTGATATTTTAGATTGTATAGGTGTCTGCCAAGTTGTTACCAAGTGATGTAATCATAGTTACTGAATCTTGTGGTGGTGTTGCACTATTAGTTTCTGTCCCTATTTGTTCTTGCTTACCATGTTTATCTGGTTGTTACTGCAATGGCCATTCTTATTTGATTATTTCAATACTTCAATTTATTTTCAGCTTCTGGTAGCTCTCAAAGTGCGTTACCCTCAACGAATTACTATTCTTAGAGGAAATCATGAGAGTCGCCAGGTATTTTTCCTAATCATTCTTACTTGTCATATGCTCTGTTTACCTGTTAAGCAACCTGGTTATGGCTCCTGTTTTTTGTGTCACTAGGATGAGTCTCCCGTGAGTTGAAATTATATTAGTAAGTGGATCTGGGTGATAGCTAGTGTCTTTTGTCGTCAGAAGTTGTAATTTGACAGAGTATGTCTATTCACTTTTGTGCTATGTAGGTTTTATTTCATTTTGAAATTCTCTCTATCATTATATGAATTTTGAGTATCCCTTTGGATTTAGATGCTTAATTCTAAAGTGGCTTAATTTTCCTCTCAGATTACTCAAGTATATGGGTTTTATGATGAATGCCTGAGGAAGTAAGTTCTTGCATCCTTTTCAGTTTCAGACTACGGTTTTAAATGTAACTCATTTTTTCCCTTTTGGTTCTGTGGGAGCAAAGTTGGTAGATTAAAGGTTGAACTTGACATCATCAATTAACTAATCATCTTACATGTAATAATATGTCAGCTTAAGATGATGAAATCTACTTTCTTTTAACATATTTGGGGCTTATTACTACATGTTTAATTGCTCTGAGTTAGATGAATGCGACCTTTCAAAAGAAGAAATTTAGATCTGTACAATTGCATCGTGTCATGTTGATGTTTGGAACCTTTGTATGACTCAGCATGTTTTGCATTGGCACACAGCTTTTATTACCTTGTGCACTGTCTTTGACAAACTTCTGTTTTTATTTCAGCCAAAAAAAGGAGAAGGAAAAGTAGAGTATGCTGCTAAAAATTAGTGCAGTCAGAATCCTTCCCTTTTATTTCATCTGTTTCTCATAAATTAAGGGTGTCTAAAGAAATATAAAGAGAACAAATCTTGTATGTTGCATTCAATTCCCATGAGAACTAATTGAGGCAATTGAGGGAATTCAAGGGAAATTAGAAGTCAAAAAGTGATTGAGATGTGGTGGCCAGATAATACATTTGCTTTTGGTCTTCTTTACATATACTATAATGTCGAATTACTTGATCCTGAATTGCATTGTAAATGTCTACAGCTACAATGCTTGTTTATCTTCACTGCAAAACTGAATGTATTAATTGGTGGCTGTTTTTTTCTTACAGATATGGCAATGCAAGTGTCTGGAAGACTTTCACTGATCTATTTGACTACTTTCCACTCACAGCGCTGGTAATTTTCCTTCCTGGGATTATGCAGTGTGCAGGTGTAATGGTTCCTAAAGTTGTAGGGACTTTTCTTCTTGTGAACCTTGGGAAGTGGTCTGTGTTCGAACTTTCTGGAAGTCTTGGGAATTTGTCACTTGATCACATGTCATAGCAACTTTAACATTAGATTTACAGAATTTGTATAGAAGTAATGATCTGAAGGTAGATAATTTACTGCTCACAGGTCATAATATATTAAAAGACGGACTAGTATAATTTGAGATTGTTGTCATTTTGACTTATTTGAATCTGAGATCTTTACGTGGTTTTGCTTGCGAGCATTGCATTTGGATGTCAGAAAAATATGAAAAGCCTTAACGAGCTTTTCCTCCCCAATATGACCATCCTCCATCCAAGTCCTTCATTTTCAAAGGAAAATGAAGTTAGGATCAATGGTGTACTGAACCGTTTGAGGTTAATTTGACCTAATGGTTAAAAGGGGACAAACTTAAATTTCTGCAAAAGCAGTAATCACTTGAGGAGATATGGTGATGCATTGGGGAAGCCGGAGAAGTGTCTCTTGATCTGGATGAAGAACGAGTCCAAGAAATATTTAGGAACTAGAATTTGTGTTTCTCAGATATCTGAACTGAAGAAATTATAAAGTTCCAAGAATTAAGATCAATGAAAACGGAATGGGAGATGACACGACTTGAGAAACGATTTGTTACTCTTACTTTATTTTCTTGGCTATTTCTGTGTGGGACTAAATATTCTCTAGTCACTAATTAGGTTTTGCATTGAATGCTGTGGTTTGGTAGGGCAATCTCGGAACAGGGTTGATGGAGGCAGTTTGTGTGATTTATACATTTGGTTTACACCTTGGTGGAAATAATAGACTTTTTCAAAAGGACAAATAAAAGGTGATAACCAGTTTGGGACATTTAGGGGGAAGTGAGACGGATAAAGCAGCTAGGAGGGAGTTGTAGGATAGATCTTGTGATGAACTACAGTAGCGGTTTGTAAATTTTAACTAAGATGTATTAAGTTTCTGTTATTCCTGCTAGAATCTCCAGAAATTTTACCATCAAGTTTAAATAGGTGCTGCAGAAATTCCATCGCATATGGAATACTTGGAGTTTAGATGGTCCACCTGATTTGATGTGCTTAAATTGTTGGGCTATGGTGTTGATACAACACCAAAGCTATGATGGATGGGATCTGATTTCATACCTCTTCGATATAGAAAGGTTAGATTCTGGAAGAAAGTAGTGAGAATCTGAGGTTGGAGAATGGAGTAGTAGTTATAGAAGGAAACTATAGAGCAAGAGGAGTAAGAAATGCAAGGAATTCCACCTGGATGGATTTCCTTAAAGATTAACCTTCATTTCTAAAAGAAAGCACAAATACAACTTCATTTAACTTGACAATCCATTATTTCATTCCATCTCTATCTTAAGCTATTACAACTGACATACATATTGCGAAAGAACTAGTCTTGGAGGCCAAGACTTCTTAAGGACTAAGGAAATCTTGTAGCTAAGCATATTGACATCTTAAAAAGCTAAAAATTTATAAGAAGCCAGATTGACTTGCTATAAGCCATTGAATTTGACTAAGAATTAAACTATTGAGTACAACAAGCTCTGGCTTCCAATAGAACAAAACAATACTATTCATAGACCAAAATATAGCCAAAACACATTTTAGCCAAAAAAAAAAAAAAAAAAAAAGAAAAGGAACTTTAGAAATTTGACATTTTCTGGAATTACTCACACACCCTTGTTCACACCTATGCATTTTGTATTGGATGCAGTAGTATAATGTAATGGCAATCATTGTACATTACTGTTTTGCTTAATTTCATCTGTGATGAAAAAGGGAAGTAAGTGCTTTGCTTGGGAGAAGGGAAGGGCAGTAGAAATGATTAATCGTCTTTCATCTTTTTTCCCCAGTTATGGTGTCAAAACTACAGTTCTAGATCAGTTGCTGATAGGACTTCTCCTTGAACATATTGAGAACCAGTCTTTCTACTGTTTTGGTGGTATTCTTGTTAGTTCCTATATATGTGCGAAAGTGTGAAATATAATGACGTAGTATTATATTTCACACTCAGAGATTAGAATTTGTTTCTCTTGCCTTGGTCTTGTTGTTAATAATGTGGTTATTTTAGGGCTGAAAGACAAACTAAGCTATTCGATACTCGAATTGAACTTGGCCAAGTAAAAGCTCGTTCTAGCTTGGTTTGTCAATAATTAAGTCAAGCTTGAACAAGATTTAATGTTTTAACTTTTTGAGCTTGGCTTGAAAGCCTAAATTTTTAATTTATATATGTAAAACGTTCAAGTTGCTTGACCTCTATTCCAGTTCAACTCGATGGAAACACTTTTTCGAGTTCGGTTCAAAGGTAATTAAGCCAAGCTTGAATACATTTACAAATTCGTTAAAATAATCAAACAAGCTTGAACACTTAGTGCTCCACTTGTGTAGGCTCATTTACACCTCAATAGGCTCAATAAGCCTAAATTTTTAATTTATATATGTAAAACGTTCAAGTTGCTTGACCTCTATTCCAGTTCAACTCGATAAACACTTGTTCGAGTTCGGTTCAAAGGTAATTAAGCCAAGCTTGAATACATTTACAAATTCGTTAAAATAATCAAACAAGCTTGAACACTTAGTGCTCCACTTGTGTAGGCTCATTTACACCTCTGCCTAATGTTTTGTCTTGAAATTTTCTAGGTTGAGTCAGAAATATTTTGCCTTCATGGAGGGTTATCTCCTTCAGTTGAAACTCTAGACAACATAAGAAACTTTGATCGTGTACAAGAAGTTCCTCATGAGGGACCGATGTGTGATCTTTTATGGTCTGATCCTGATGATCGTTGCGGTTGGGGCATTTCCCCCAGGGGTGCCGGATATACATTTGGCCAAGTATCTCCTCTTCCCTTCATTTGTTTTCCTTTTATCATAATCTTTACATAAAGTAATCTTTCTTTTTTTTTTTTTTTTTTTTTTTCCTTGAATCTCAACAGGACATATCAGAGCAATTTAACCACACCAACAACTTAAAGCTTATTGCTAGGGCGCATCAGTTGGTTATGGAGGGATTCAATTGGGCTCATGTAAATGATCTCTTAATACTGAGAAAAACAATCCCCACCCCCTAACACCCCCCTTAACAAAAGGGGGAAAAAAAAGATTGAAATCCACTTTTCCCTAAATAGGTTGTGTTTACATAATTATGCTAATTCTTACAGGATCAGAAAGTCGTTACCATATTCAGTGCACCAAATTATTGCTATCGCTGTGGAAACATGGCGTCCATCCTAGAAGTGGATGACTGCCAAGGCCACACATTCATTCAGGTACAACTCTATTCTTTCTATACATACTCTTTGACTTTATACACACCCATCAGTGAATGAAAGAAAGAGTCTAGCTTGCATTAGCTACTCGGGTGTATCTGCTTGCAATTGTTGTGCCTTTAGATACTGAGTGAAACATATTTCCGCTGCAGTTTGAGCCCGCTCCTCGGAGAGGAGAGCCAGATGTAACTAGGAGAACTCCAGATTATTTTCTATGATGCAGCTGCATACGTTTCACTTTCTTACAAAATGTCTATGCTTGCTGCTGTGTATCAAAAGCTGTTTCGAGATTTGTCGTCGTACATTTCCTAAGAGGTGTGATGGCAGAAAGTGTGTACAACAGGCAGATTATGCTTTTTTCCCCACCTTTCCGTCACTGTCCCGAAACTATAGCATATCTGGCAAAACGAGGTGTAGGAACTGGGAACCATATTGCTGCTTATGGACCATTTAATAGAAGTGATGCAGCAACCATTTTTTATTCTCTTTCTATCTCCCATTCCTTCTCTTTTTACATGTTCTGTAGTATCCTAAGACAGGAGTTCATTCTGTTCTTATGTGTAGTTTCATTTTGTCGGACAGTTTCTTCAAGTTTTTCCCGTCATATTTTGTTCTCTTGTAGAAGGGTATGCTAACTTGGAATGGAATGAGTTTTTTTAGTGAAAAGATGATTCATTGTTATTTTTAATTTTGATTTTAGTGGATGATCCGTGGTTTCCTGCCATAATTGCATCTGCTTATCTGATTATGGATACTGTGAACGTCCATTGTAGCCATCCAAGAAAGTTTATATGGCATCTCTGTTCGATTTGATTTTTGTCTACTTTGCTTCATGGTGTAATTCTACAACCAAAGAATTGCAAGTAGCTGTGTTAGGTTAACGAACTTCGATTGATGACTTCTCTAGGGCATAGGGCACTATCTCCTTTTTGCATGAGATATTGTTGTCTGTATGTTCTCCAGATAATAATAGATAACCAGCCGCTATACTGTACTAAACTCCACAAGAAGTTTTGTTGGGTAATTGTTTAAATATGTGTACTGAACTCCACAAGAAGTTTTGTCGGGTAATTGTTTAAATTGTTTATAATGAGCGGATGCTAGAGAAAGAAGGTAGAGAATGTTTGGTATTAAGTGACTAGCAAACATTAATGAGGCAAAGACATTTATAGATTTCAATTAGGGGTTTTAACGGTTGTAATTGCCTAATCTATGGTGACTAGTTACAATAATGTCCTTAACGTGTTTTGTCACATAAGCATTTTATATATTCATAGATATAATAATATCTTTAATGATTTATGTCACGTGAAGATTTTATAAATTCATAATTAGTATTTCTTTAGTTTGATGTTAAATTTAGCTTTTTAAGGCCAAGTTGACATTACATTTGAGTCTTTGCTTTAGGCCTCATGACCTTGGTCTGTGCGAGGAAGTCCCCATTCGAGGCTCCTTGCCTCTATTTACGTTGTTGAGTTCCCATCTAAGGTTCGTTTGTCTTTTGTGCACTTTATGTACTTTCATTCGCGGCCTTGCGCATGCACTTTTTGTTTAATAGATTTCACTTGATTTGAGCACTTTTTTCGAGGCACGCGTCTAACCTTCACCTTTTAGGTGTTGAGATGTTTTGCTCAGGACCAATTTTGTATTATCTGAACTGAAGCAGTGATACTTAACGGGCTGAGTACCCAGCTATGGAAGTGATAATTTTGAGGCCTTTTGCCTTGGCCATTTTCCCATTAGTTTGCAGCTGAGTTGTCTTCAATTATTTTATAGTTTTTCTGCCAAAAGTGCCAGTTTGTTTATTGCTTTATGGGGAGCTGCACATTCCTTTATTTCGGTGGTTACACTTTCTACAATTTACCTGTATTTACCTTAATGGGCCATTATTATCTATGATCACATATTACTTTTACCTAGTAATTGTCCAAAAACATAGATCAATTATGCCTTAAAACAAGGGCCACCATCATGATTTATCTTAATATAAATACTCATTCTTAGGCTACTTTGCAACCACTTCATTATCTTCTTCCCCACTTTTATTTTATTTTTTTTGCTTCCCCATTTCTACACTTCCTTCCTTTTTTCACTTTAATTTTTGCTTTCAATTCTAGTCACCTTGATCCATCTCTATGGCATTCCCAAATGCACCTGGTAGGTCTACTACTCCTGAACTTGTTGATTCCCCAAATGGGCCAGAAATCCCTGAATTCAGGCCATCTGACCCCGTAGATTTCTTACTAAACTCCTTTAGTAATCCTTCTTTGGCTTCCATCCCCCTTGTCTTTTCAGGCAGTGCAACCTCGGAAGCCTCTTCATCTGGTGCCATTGCCAAAGGATGACTCCCAACTCAATCCAAGTCATAGTAGGATTCATGATGCTCGGCAAACATTATAAGTTAACCCTCTTGATTTCTTCCGGGGCATTTTGATCCTTCTTTAAACTTATTTCCAATACTGATGCATTCTACTTTCCCCCTCACCGAGAAGTTAGGAACCCAGTCCTTGGAAACCCAACCATAATCCATGAGTGGAAGAAAAAGTTTGTTTTTATTAGGTACCTCGAGCCTCTTGGACTCTATCCAAGAGTACCTAAAAACCTCACCCCCATGTCACCACACAAGGCACTTGGCCAATAAAAGGACCTCGATCTTGTAGACTTCCAAGGCCAGAGGTATCAGTTTAAAGGTGGCCTTCTTGCATGGTCCGTCCTTTATCTCATGAGAGGCCTTCAAAATTTTGACCTTCCTCAGGTCCCTTCTTGACCTTCTTGAGCCATCTTTCCTTGATCCACTTCTTAGAACCTCCATAAGCTCCTTGTACTCCCTTTTATTTCTTTTCATATTTTCATCCACAATTTACTTTTGATTTTTTTTTTCTTGTTTTAACTTTTCTTTCTTCTCAAACTTCACGTGGCCTAGGTGAGTTTCTATCAAGGCTCGAGGTTATCTTCTGGAGCTCAACTCCGGCAACCCCTCATTGCTTGCTCCTCCAATGTAGTTCCTACCTTGGACTCTGAATCTATCACTGTTGTGCCCCTCACAACAGTAGTAAACTTGGATCCATTTGTCCATCCTCAGACGGTGGTGGCCTCCACCTTGGCTCATCCAAGTCGCAAGAGGGCTCATCAAGTTATCCGAGACGAGGAGGAAGAAGAAGGAAAGGGTAATCTTCTTTGTACCGAGGTGTTCACCCGAGAAGCTGCAATAACTCCCCCAAGCCATCTGTTTGCTGGCCGAGAAGCTGGAAACCTCAACATGAGATATCTAACCACTAAAGTTGATATCCCTATATCCCTTGGCGTTCAAACTTGCCTTTTTCATTCCTGTCCACAACATGATCGAATGGCATCTTTCTGAATGAAGCAAGCCATACTCCCCTGCTAAAGAACGAGAGGTAGCAGGCTTGGAAACAAGACCTCCCCCGGGTAGCCTGAATTGTTCGACCTCAGGAAGTAGCCTGGGACAAGTTCTAAGTTCAGCCCTAGCTGGGATCCGACATCAATGACCAATCTCAATATGCAAGAGTAGCTCGGCTACTACTCGGTGGCTTCATCCTTCCTAGGGACAAGGAATATTTGGATCTAGAGTATTTGTCAACTACGGAGCAGTTTGACGAGACATGTGTGTCCTTGATGAAGGTGAGAAATGTTGTACCAGTGCCTTTGAGAAAACACTTTGCTACAATCTCAATTATTGATGGCTTCATTTTGCTATTTCTACATCAGGTCATACCTGACCTTCAAATCTTCAAGGACATTTCAACCAAAAACTACGAAAACTTCAAGTAAATTCAAAATTGAAGGCATTACAGCTTTCCGCTTAAAGGAGAACATCACCAAGATATTTGACGAAACCAATTTTGATTTAGATAGGAGAAATATAAATCAAGAAGTGCTTGGGAAAATTTCAATTTTTATTGATGACAATTTGTTTTACAATAATGTTATAAGGCTTAGAGAATTTTTCTTAGATTGTCTGTAAATAGGTGACCACCTATGTTATAAATGTATGAATGTCAGTATTTATAGTGATTTTTTCCAATACATGTGTCGTACAACAGTTTTGTTTATATATTTAAATAGTTCGGTAGCTGAGCAACTTAGCTTTCTTTGTTCAACTCGAGTCTAGACTTTTCATTGAGGTTAGCACTCATTTACCTGAGTTACTGGATATAAGTTCCGATCTATCCGAACAACTTTATATGCAGAGGTCGGCATATGATGCCACGTGTCTTTGATCTGAGGTGCATTATTTTTTGTATCATCAGAAGCCCCCTCAATGGAATTTGAATAGTAGATCAGACTTCATCGACAATTTTCCTTTGGAACATTTATTTAATTATCACGTCTTTTGAGAATCTCCATTAAATACGCGTGGCCCAGTCTCATCCAGGTGTTGCTTCGTTTCATATTTTTTGAAGCTATTTAATATCCAAAAAAGTAACTTTTTGATATACTTCCATCTTGTAATTTTCAGCAAAAAATCTCTGAAAATTTCCTTTGAAATCTTTCTTGCAATCTTCATTTTGTTATTTTCTTTCAAAAAATCTCATGGCTTCATAATCAAGAGAATGTTCGACTGATAATGTCCCAACTGAGGACAAATTTAATCTCAGTGCCGTTATGTTGGGAGGAAAAGCATCCAAGAAAATTGTCAGGAGAGTTCGTAAGAAGACAACTCCTGTAGATTCATCAACCCTAGAAGGAGGGGTAATTTCTAGAAACTTTGAATCTCAGATTCCCAATCCTCAGTCATAGTGGAATATGAGCTTGCCTCTCAGAGTGAGGAGGAAGTGTCAACCAAGAAAAGGAAGGCTTCTCAGTCTCCTGAAAGGGTTGATAATCCTCTTCTTGAGATTGAGGCCCCATTAATTGCTGAAGACCTTCCAATTATTGTTTTGATGGGTAGCCTTAAACACAATGAAGGAACATAAGCATGGAAATGATACATGATTCTAGAAGTGGAAAGGAACTATTAGAATCTTCTATTTCCGAAGTTTTGTTCCTAATTGGCTGATTTTTTAGGGTGATCAAGTTGGTGGGTCAGCAAAAAGTGTTGATTATTTATTTGCTTCTTTCTCAAAGGGGGATAAATTAGAATCTGAAGCTTGTCCAGATAGATTAAAAGTGATCCGAGCAGCTTCAAGTTGGTTTTGTCTGGTTGCTACTTACGTAGCATTATATTATCTTGGTTGGATGATAAGCAGAAGCTTTCCAAATTCGAGAAGGTGAATAACGAGAAAGCTACTCAGATAGAAGAAATGAGAATAGCCGAGCAAAAAAAAACAATGATGCTTTGGCGTACTAGAAGAAAGATTGAATAGACAATACCAAGAACACCAGTTCTCCCATGCTGCTGAGACATCAAAAATGAAAGAGGAGTTCGAACAGGTCACTCAGAACCTTTCTTCTAAATCAGTTGGGTTGAGTACTGCTCAATCCAAAATCTAGAACATCAGAGACTTCAATCCAAGATCTCTCAGCATCGAGCTTTAATTCAAAATCTGAGAGATCATCTTCCTTTCTAGAGTGTTAACTCTTTTCTGGCGTTCGAGGCCCTAACTGAAGACTTGGGAAAATTCTGCACAATAAGTACCAATGCAGGATTTAGCAAGGCCCTGGATGATCTTCGAGCTCAATTTCTGATTTGGTCTTTGATAATAATAATTTTGAATACTTTAATCCGTTAGCCACTATTGATCGAATAACCTAATTGGTAAAGAGTTCAAAAAACCCAGAACTACTTCTTCTCTTACTCAGAGCATTCTCCTTGAAGAAGTTATAGAAGTAATTGAAGAGGTTGAAGAAGGGGATGAGGCAGAGGGCAAGGCGCCCGAGTAAGAAGTAAATAGCTCAGAGTTATTAGCTTTTGTGGGCAATCAACCTTGTTTTTCTTTTGATATAGATCTTTTTGATGTAGAACAGGATCCTCTTACCCTTTTTAATTTTGATAATCATGATATAACAAGCGCAACTCCTACCTCGGTTAAAATCGCATCAGTAGAGCAAATTGAAGGAGATCAACAGGAATAGATTAGGATCTTGTAACCTCTTTTGCTATTCATGTAATAAAATGACTTGATTTAGTATTCATTATTTGTATTCTTATTTTGAATAAGCATTGTGTTCATTCTTGCAATTTCATTGTTCGCCATTGTTGTTCAACCTGTATGAAATAATAATTTGATCTCTTTGTTCGAATTTATACCAATATTTGTACTTGGAATTTCTTTCGATCTAATTTAACCAGAACATATCTGATCAACTTTAATATTATCCGATCTCATTCTGATCTGATCTAAACTTCGAGGGTATCCAACGTAACCTCTTGTTATAGAATCACTCTTTTTTTGAATAATAACTAGCAAATTTTCTTTCGGATTGTCCATCATGATTGAGCATGTTTGTATTATAAATGGCTACTTGTGCATGTTGGCGAGCTTGACATTTAAGTGGTATCATCAAATTAGGGACTTAAACCGAGTCACTTAAAGCACTTTGGCGAGCTAGCCCTCATTTGGCCGAACCATTTGGAGCACTTCGGCAAGTCGACCTTTACTCTTTTGATCACAAGGAGCCCGATGTAAAATATTGTAATTCGGATAGGAATTAAACTGTCACCAATTTATGGCAAGTTATAACTCCTTCCTTTTTATGAAAAGACGTGCCTACTTTTTAGGCAAATTTATTACTGGGGTAGTTATTGCCAGCACGCAATCGTTTCGGTTTCTAAGAATTAAAAAAGTCTAGCCCTTTTTGAAATTAACTTATAAATATTCCACATTCAAACGATCCAGATTGTTCCTTTTCATCTAACTTTCAGAAGTTGTTTGCACTTTCTAGCAATTTCTTCTTGTCCTTTGTGATTTTCAAATTCCTTTCACATCTTGGACTTTCAATGGCTTATTCTTCAAATACTTTTGGTATTAATGCTCATCCAATCAACTTGGTTCCTATGATTGAGGAACCTGTTCAGACTTCTCCCTCCCTCAAATCTCTTCCTCCTAAGCAGCCCCTTATCACTGTGGATATCAAATCCACTTTGTAGGCTGAAAACATTCCTCGTCTCAAAGCTGCTTATCAAATTCCTGATACAGTGGCGATTCAAATTTTGGATGAATAGGACAGAGCTCATAATCTTCCTGAGGAATTTGTCATAGTATTCGAAGACCAACTTCGTACAGGTCTTCATTTTTTGATTTGTGAAATTTTATTATCTCTCTACTCATTTTTTGGTATCTGCTTGTCTCAGCTGATGACAAATTCTTTCCGGATTCTTATTGCCTATGCCCTGATTTGCAAATACTCAAATGTGAGGGCTATTGCACATGGCTTTAGATATTTCTACAAGGTGGTGTAGGGCAAAGAAGTTGGGTTCTTTGATTTTGCTGGTAGATCAAAGAGAACTAGTGTTGTTGCTGACATGTCGAGCTCTATCCAAAATTGGAAGTCCAATTTGTTATTTGCTGCTTAGGCTGACATGGGGAAGATCAAAACAAAGTGGTGTCCTTATCTGATCGTGACCCCATTCTAAATTCCGTCCCCTTGGAAGAGTTGGACCCAGAATATTTCTTGGGAATAACCAGGATAGATCATCCAATTTTGCCACTCTCTAGGAGTAAGAACTCTACAGTAGATTATGATCTGGGCAGAAATAACTGAGGGAGCACCTCTTCCCCATAATTTTAACGGAAGTAAGTACTGGTTAACTTTGTCTATTTTTGATCTTCTTTACTACATCCTGACCTAATTTAATATTATTTTGATCAAGAGCTTTGGTGAAGTCAATGCTATCTAGTTCCTTAGTAGAAAGATCTAGCTCGACTGTTCTTGAGCCGATTCAAATAGTAGATCACTTTCCTCCTAGCAATCGAGGAACAGAGAATAGTTTGAGCTAGTAATAGTCACACAGAAGAGTAAAGCAGGAAAGCTGCTGCTCCGAAGAGGAAGAGGTCAACTGTAACCTCAGTGGAAGAAATCAAAGAACAAGACCCTGCAATTCCTCCTTGGTTGCTCGCTAACGTAAGAGAAGAGGTCCTTCATCTTCTTTTATTCCTATTGCGATACCCTTGATTCGAACTGTATTTTTTGATCTACTAGTTTCAGGTGGGTCATTCTGTACTTGGTCATACAAGCACAGAGCATTTTGTATTCCAGGAAATATCGAAGTGATTGTCTGGCATGCAGTTCTAGGAGCATGGGAGTGGACTCCAGAGGAAGAGTAGATTTGCAGCGGCTCTCAGAACCTTCCCTCGATAGCCGACTGGTTCAGTAGATTAGAAATGTGGTTGGCGAGTAAGAAAATGCTCCCTTTAGTCCTTTATGGTCTTTGACTATAAATAATCGATGGCAACATGGTCGTGTTGCAAATAACTGGCTCAATACTACATTCACTCATCGAGACCAAGTATATGTAGCCGTCCTCCCCACTACTCAGCTACAAACCAAAGTTGCTTAATCACTTTATGTGGCAAGGTTTTTTTTTAATATATTTTTGTTTCCTGCAGCTTGAAAATGCTATGAGTGAAGGGCATCTATAGCTTTGCTTGAGGTTCAAGAAGCCGGTTGATGAATTAAGAGATCAGCTACAAAAATCAACTGCTAATGAAAAAGCCCTTAAGAAACAGCTAGAACAAACATCCATGGCTGTAGGTAGCAAGGGCTCGGGTGCTTTGCTTTCTTCTATGACCGAGCTTCAAAGCAAATACAAGGAAGAGCTAAGGTGTTTAGGAGATCAAGTCAAACAAATGGTTGAAAACCTGAGCTCAAAGCAAGAAGAAGTCAATAAGTACAAGTTAGAGCTCGAACAATTGAAATCCAGTCAAGCTTCATTTTTTACTTCTCCTTTGATTGACCATATCTACCAATGTTTGAGTTCAAAGGGCTTGAAGGGTGACCTGATGATGTTTCGTCAGTAGGCTTGGGCCTTAGGCTTTAAAGAAGCCTTAGAAGGAGTGAAGAATAAATTCCCCTACCTCTCTTAGACTTTAGTTCTTTTCTCTATTATAATGAGAATGTAGATCGGACTTTTATTACCGAGCTCAGGGGATATTTTTGTAGAACCTTGCACAGAGGATAATGTATTTAAAGAAGTTTTAGTAGAGAAGGAAGATGAATAAAATTTGTGAAATTTTTACAACGATGCTCGTCTCTTTTATATTCCCTCATAATATTTTTTAAGTTAGTAATATTCTACATACAAGGAACAACTTGTCCAAACTGATCAACTAACTTGTAATATCCAGATGGATGGGTTTCAATTATTTGATATGGACCTTCCCAATTCGCATCAAATTTATGACTTCCATCTATTCAACTAAACTCATTTTTTTTCGAAGGACAAGGTCTCCAAGTCGAAAATATCTCAGCCGAACAATGGAGTCATAATATTTTTTAAGATGCAGTTTATAAGTTGCTTCTTGGATAGCAGCAATTAGTCTTCGTTCTTCTAAGAGGTCCAAATCAACTTTTTTGATCTCTTTATTGTCAGTTTGGGATGAGCTTACAGTTCTAGCTGAATGGACTTCTATTTCAGGTGGAATGACAACTGTGAAGATCGGCCCATACACCAAACTAAAAGGTGTTTCCCCATGTGGTGTTCATGGAGTTGTTTGGTGTGACCACAAGACAACTCTTGAACCCATGCTTCATTTGCTCGATTTAGTCGGGTTTTGAGACCAACTAACAATATTCGGTTAGAAAATTCAGCTTGATCATTAGCTTGAGCATAAGCTACCGAGGTTGTATGCATTTGTATTCCTAGTTTTTCACAGAACGGTCTAAATGGCTTTCTGACAAATTGGGTACCATTGTCTGTAATTATGTCTCTGGGAATTCCGTACCTACAGACAATATTCTTCTAAAAGAATTTTTTAAATGTTCTGTCAAAAGAATTTTTTTAACATTAGAGATTGATCGAAGTGGTCGGCCTCAGTCCACTTGGAGAAATAATCAATGTCTATGATTAAGAACTTAAAATTGCTTGTCCCCTTTGGAAAAGGTCCCAATATGTCAATCCCCTACTGCTAAAAAGGTCATGATCTAAGGATAAAAGTCATCTTTAGTCTGCAGGCTTTTGGATTATATAAGCATATATCTAACACTTATGGCAATATTTGACAATCTGACAAGCATCATAATACATTGTAGGCTAGTAATATCCCATAAGTATTGCTTTTTGGGCTAAACTCCAAGCTTCTATGTGACTTCCGCAGATCCCTTCATGGATTTCTTGTAGCACAAAAGTTGCCTCTTCTAGTGACAAACATCTCAACAGAGGAGTCAAGTATGAGCGATGATATAATACTCCATGATGTCTTTCATATTGCATTGCTCTAATACATAGTCTTCTCGCTTGAACTCGATATTCTGGGAGCTTTCCTTGAGTCAAATATTCAATAATGGGGGTCATCTAATGCGGCTCATAATCAATTTGAGTTATTTCTTCCTTGTTTATGGCTCGCTTGGGCTTCATCTCAACTAAAGCTTCTTTTGTTAAGTGATCATAAAGAGCTGTAGCAAGCTTCAACAAAGCATCAGCATAAACATTTTTGGCCCAAGGGATTTTGACACAAAACTCTATCTCTTGGAAGAGCTGCTTAAGTTGCTTTACTTTCTTGAGATACTTTTGGAGTATTACTCCTCGAGATTCAAAATTTTCGAGAATATGATTGACCACTAATAAAGAGGCACTATTAATCTAAAGGCCTTGAGCCCCCAGACTTCGTGCAAGCTTCATTCCTATTATAACTGCTTCATATTCTGCTTTATTATTGGTCTCTTGGAACTTAAATCGGATTGCATATGTTAACTGATCTTCTTTTGGGGTTTTGACTTCATTCCTGTTATAACTGCTTCATATTCTGCTTAATTATTGGTCGCTTGGAACTCAAATCGGATTGCATATGTTAACCGATTTCCTTCTGGGGTTTTGATGACAATTCTTACTCCAGAGTTGGTTTCGTTAGATGACCCATCAACATACATCTCCCAGATCGAGTATTCTTCGCCGACCTTCTTATTTATATTTAGTATCACATTTTCAGGCAGAGTACTTTCAAGAAGGAAGTCGACAAGATTGCTTGAGCTTTAATAACTGTGTGGGGTTTAAACTTGAGATCATATTCAAGAAGCTCGACGCACCATTTGAGCATACGTCCTGACACATCGGGCTTGGCTAGGACTATCTTGAGGGGGAAGTTGATATTAACCAGAATCATGTGACTCTAAAAATAGGGTCTTAATTTTCAAGCAGCAATTACCAAAGAAAAAACCACTTTCTCGATGCTTGTATAATTCCGCTTGGGTCCTTGTAGAACTTTGCTGATCAAGTAGATCGGTTGTTATATTTTGTCTTATTTTGATACAAAGACTACACTGACAGCAGAATGGGTTGCCGACAAATAACAGGACAGGAGTTTATTTTTGATCGGAGCAGTTAGACAAGGTATGTTGGCCAAATGTTGTTTTAATTCTTCGAAGGCTTGCTAGCATTGTTCTGTCCATTCAAAATTTTTGGCCTTCCTGATTGCTTGGAAGAAGGGAAGTCCTCGCTCTACTGATTTGGAAAGAAATCGATTAAGTACAGCCATTCGATCTCTAGTCAGATATTGTACCTCTTTTATTAACTGAGGGGGTTTCATGTATATAATGGCTTGTACCTTCTTCGGATTTGCCTCAATTTCTCACTGAGAGACAATGAATTTGAGAAATTTTCCAAATGGAACTCCGAAAGTGCATTTAAGGGGTTCAGCCGAAGATTGACAGATCTCTTTATTATGAAAACTTCCCAGAGATTTAAAAGGGTATCTTCATATGTTTGGCTTTTAACAACCATATCATCAACATAGACCTCCATGTTTCGCTCGATCTAATTTTTGAACAATTTGTTGACCAGACGTTGGTAAGTCGCTCCTGTATTTTTGAGGTTGAAGGGCATAGTTTGATAGCAGTAGGTGCCCTTATCTATGATGAAGGTTTTTTTTTCCTCATCTTCTTTTCTGAGGTATATTTGGTGACACCCTTTATATGCATCTAAGAAATGTTCTATTTTAAACCCAAATTGAGAATCTACTACTATGTCAATTCAAAGCAAAGGATAATTGTACCTTAAAATAGGTTTTATTTAGATCGGTATAATCGATACACATTCGCTATAGTGTCTACCTTAGGTACCAAGTATTGGGTTTGAAGGCCAGGTTGGGTAGAACACTTTTTGGATGATCCGAGCTACAAGAAATTTATCAGTCTCAGCCTCAATAACCTTGCTACGTTCTGGCCGGAAAAGCCTTTTCTTTTGCTTTACGGGATAAAATGCCGAGCTTGTGCTTTATAATGTCCCAAGAAATTTCTGGCATATCCTCAGGAGACCAAGCAAAAACATCTTTATATTCATATAAAAGATTCAATAACTTCTCTTTAAAAGTGGCTGGTAAGGCAGAGTAGACTCTCAACTTCCAGTCTGGATGCTTTGGATCAAATGAAATTTCTTCAATTGGAGGCTTAACATCAGAATCTTCAGCTTTATAGATCTCAGTTGTCTTGTGAGAGAAACTGTTCAAACGTTCTTGCTCTGTTAAAGGATTTTGGATGGGTGATTTTCTGAGAGGTCTTCTTCTGAGAGACATCATATAACATTCTCGGGCTTCCTGTTGGCTACCCTGCACCTGTACTTCAGTTCCATCTCTTAAGGCTAGTTTGATCCTTAGATGATAAATAGATTGAAGGATGACAAAGGCGTATAGGGAAGGCCGACCTAGAATCATATTATAAGCCGATGCCTTTTTAACTAGTATGAAATTTATCATCTCTGTCCGTGAATAAGGCATATCTCCTATTGTTAAGGGTAACGTAATAGACCCTTCTGCATTAATTGAATCACTGTTAATCCAACTAAAAGAGTCTTCACTGGTCGGATATGCTCTTCGTCCATTCCCATCTTTTCCCAGGCATGCCAATAAATGACATCTACTAAGCTTTCACTATCAATGAATACTTTCTGTACCCGATAATCCCCAAATTTCACGTGTATGACAATTGGATCAGAATGGGGATATTGGTCAAGTACTGGATCTCTATCAGTGAAGCTGATGTTCAAATGCGAGCAGGGCTTTTTTTGAGAATTCTTTTTCCCCAAGGAGCTTGCCAGCATATATTTTCCTTGCATTTGACGAATCTCCTCTAGTATTTCCTCCAACAATAGTTTCAATGAATCCAACTACATCATTATTGTCACGAGGAGGTCCTCGTTGCTCATTTGGTCAAATATTCAGCGGTCAGTAGTTTAGTCGTTGAGGTAGTCTGTCATCTTGAACAGGCCTTTTGTTTTTTCTTCAAAATTGATCAGTAGCTAGGAGAATGTATTCCTACAGATGTCCACTTTAATAGCTCTTTCAATCCCAATTTTGAGATCATTGCATTCCTAGTATCATGCCCGTGGTCACCATGATGTGCAAAATACTTTGACCGATCTCTCTGATGAAATTCTGACCTAATGGGAGCTAGTGGTTGTATAATTCCAGTGTGACGAACTTGATACAAAATTTCTTTTTGTGGGGGTATTGAGAGGGGTAAAATTTTTGTCTGGTAATATGGCAGTTCGTCTAAAAGAAGGTGCTTCTATTATATATATAACCCGACTTGTAGGAATTGTGGACTGAGCAACTTGGGTACTAGATTTCTCGGAATGCTTTTTCTTATTTTATTTAGTGGACTTCTCAGAATTTTTTTGATTCTTTTCCCGAGGTTCCTTTAGTTTTCTTTTTACTTGGTTAGACTCCTCACCTTGAATGTAATCATCAGCTCTTTGTACGAGCTCTCCAAATGTTTTGGTCATAGAAGAGGAGCGATTTGCATTAAATATTCCAAGTTGAATTCTACTCATAAAGGTAGCTATAAGTACGGTCTTGTCGACATTATGTATATGCTTGACTTCATCATTAAAGTGACCAATGTATTTCTTTAAAGTCTCATCTTGTTGCTGTCTGACATTCAACAGATGTGATTCCTTTCTTTGGATGGTTTTTCGGCTCATAAAATGTGTAAGAATTTATTTGCAAGATCAATAAAAGAATCTACCAATCTTAGAGGTAATTCTTTAGACCATTTTTGAGCTGATTCTCTTAGAGTAGTTGCAAATAATTTGCAAGTTATGGCATCCGAATATCCAAAGAATCCAGACATGGAAGAGACGTAAGGAATATGATCAGTGGGATCGGTGGTGTCTTTGTAAATATCCAGATCTAGCTGCTTGAAATGAAGAGGTATGTGTTCATTTCATTTGGTCGGGGTGAAAGGATCTTTGTCAACAGTGAGTAGTTCACGAGTTGGCGTGGTCTTTTTCCCTAAAAGCTCTTGTACTTGCTAATCCAGTTTTGCCATCAAATCATCCTCTTTTTTATTCAAATTGTTATCAAAACCACTAGATGATTCTCCTGTCCTTTTTGGGTGTAAACCTATTTGATAAAAAATAGATCCCTTACACCTTGGGACAAGAGATAAAGTTGTTTGAAGACGATGGAACTACTTGTTGTTTCCTCACTAGTAAATCATTGACTTTGTTGATTTTCAACAAAAGTTTTTATGGTTTGGAAATTATTAGCAAGAAATTCAATCATTTCTTCTTTTGGAAGGGTAGACATTTGGGAATGATTTGAATTTTCTGGATTCAAAGATGCAAGTGGCGTAGACCTTTCTTCTTGATTTAGATTTCTGTTATGGTTTTTTTTTTGAGAGATTGTTTGGCAATAATCCTTAATCTAGGAGCACAAATTGACTTTTTGTATCAAGTTCCCACAAACGGCGCCGATTGAGGAAACCAATTTTGATTTATATAGGAGAAATATAAATCAAGAAGTGCTTGGAGAATTCTCAATTTATTGATGACAATTTGTTTTACAATAATGTTATAGGGCTCAGAGAATTTTTCTTAGCCTGTTTGTAAATAGGATACCACCTATGTCATAAATGTATGAATGTTTGGTATTTATAGTGATTTTCCAATACATGTGTCTGTACAACAGATTTGTTTATATATTTAAGTAGTTATGTAGACGAGCTACTAAGCTTTCTTTGTTCGACTCGTGTCTGGAGTATTCATTGAAGTCGGCACTCATTTACCTGAGCTACTGGTTAACAGTTTCGATCTATCCGTGAATAGTAACTTTATATGCGGAGGTCGGCATATGATGCCATGTGTCTTTGATCTGAGTTGGGTTATTTTTTGTATCATCAGTATCGTTGAGTAAGAAATCAGCTTTAGCTTAACTCTATATATTATAGACACAGTTTTTGTTTTTTTAATAATTTGTTCTTTTGATCACTTTACTAATTTTTTTCATTTATTTTTATTTTCTTTCCCCACATACTATCCTATATACGAATCAATTTATCCATCCATGTAAATAAATCAAACATGAGTTAAACAAATCTTATCTAACCCTAATTTGATTTTGGGAGAGGTGGTGGTGTAGGTGGTTGTGGTTGTGTAGAATTTGGTGGTGATGGCATAGAATTTGATGATGGTGGTAGTTTAGAAGGCTACAATGGTAAAGGGGAAGAAGGGAGAAAATACAAAAATAGAAGGCAAAGAAGAAGGAAGAAGGGAAGGAAGAGCCGTTTGGTTGTTTTAATCTCGACGCATGAATGCGAACTACACCCTGACAAAACTCTCCTTCAAAATAAGCACTGGAACAGAAGATTTTTTCCAAATGGTATTGTGTCAGAAGTTCTCGTTCAAACTAATAATAATAATAATAATAATAGTAATAGATATAATAATAATAATAATAATAATAGTCTAGATATTTCCATCTATATACATATATGTATATGTGTGTGTATGTGTGTATATATATATATATATATATATATACATACATACAGACATACACACACACACATAGATATATATGTATATGTATGTATCTTTAGGATTTATGAGAAAACATGGTTTGATTACTTATAAAGATGAACTTTATGATAAATGTGAAATATGCATTCAAGCAAAGCTAACAAAAAAAAAAAAAAACTCTTCCTTAAAGTAGAAAAGAGCATCAATTTGCTTGAACTCCTACATTCTGACATATGTGAATTAATACAGTTTTGATTAGAGGAGGAAATAGATATTTTATTATTTTCATTGATGACTTTTCCTATTAAGGTACATTTTCATATATTTGATGGGAAATAAGGATGAATCTTTTAAAATGTTAAACTTGTATAAATCTAAAGTTGAAATTAGAAAGGGAAAAAGATTAAAATATTAAGAAGTGATCGAATAAGAGAATATTTTTCAAATGAATTCTCTTCTTATTGTGAAGAACATGGAATTGTGTACCAAGCAAGTGTTTCACATACTTCTCAAATGATTTAGCAGAGAGAAAAATAGAACTTTAGCTGATATAGTAAATTCTTGCTAAGTTGCCACTAAATATGTTGGAGGGGGGGGGAAAGGGGAAGTTTTACTAATGTCTTGTCATTTGCATAATAGAATACCTTTAAAGAAAACAGAAGCATCTACATATAAATTATGGAGAGGAAGAAAATCAAATTTGAAGTATTTGATGTATGGGTTGTTTAGCCTATCATAAAGTTAATGATTTCAAAAGAACAAAAATTGGTCAAAGAAATCTTAATGTCTTTTTGTAAGATATGCTGAAAATTCAAAGTACACATACTATTAGATTTTATTCTCAAGTTATAATAGAATTTAGGAATGAAGAGTTCTTAGAAAAGAAATTTCGAAGTAACTCTAGTGAATCTATACAAACACAAAAAAAAAATAATAATCACAATTGATTTTCTAGTAATAAAATAATTGCACCACAATCTTTTAATGAGCTTGGAAAGAGTCAAAAGGCTAAAAAAGTAAAAGATTTAGGTCCTGACTTTATTTTCCTTGATGTTGTTGTCTTCTTGGTTGAAGGTAATACAAGTAATAAATAAAATACCCATATTTCTAAATGTTTGAAACTGATCCCAAAACTTTCAAAGAATTAATGACATTTAGAGATGAGGCATTTTGGAGGGATGCAAGTAATGATGTGATGGATTATTGTTATTAAATATTGCATGGATCTTAGTAGATCTGCCTCCAAGTTTGAAAGTAATTGGTTGTAAATGGGTATTTAGGAGGATATATAATACTTACAGTTCATTACAGTAAACCTTTAAAGAAAAGTTGGTGGTTAAATGTTTCTGACAAAAGAAAGGGATATATTATTTTGATACATATGCACCGGTGGCAAGAATCACATTCATTCGAGTGCTACGAGCTTTGACCTCAATTGATAATCAATAAATTTATCAAGTGGATGTGAAAATCACTTTTTTAAATGGAGATTTGAATGAAAGTGTTTATGGAACAACTAGAAGGCTTCACTCTTCTTGTAAATGAAATAAAAGAGTCTGTAAATTCATTAACTCACTATATGGTTTAAAACAAGCTCCCAAACAATGTCATGAAACATTGGATTCTGTAATTTTAGAATATGGTTTAGTGCATAACAGTATCGATAAAAGCATTTATTCCAAATGTACAAAAGAATATGCTGTAATTGTTTGTTTAGATGTTGATGACATATTAATCACTGACATCAACATATTGAGAGTGAATGATAGGAAGAAATATTTGTCGTCAAGATTCAAAATGAGGTTGATACAAACTATATGGGAATCAAAGATAGGAAACATAGTTGGAGAATTGTTCTTTTTCAATCTCATTTTGTCGAGAAAATACTAGAAAAGTTCAAACATTTGAAGATTAAAGAAGCAGAAAC